>OY744523.1:41413599-41526099 GCA_963556195.1 Sepiola atlantica
CCGGACAACACTGCGTTTAAACGCGCTTTCTCTATGAAGGATATAGAATATATTTTGAATCACTTTTCAGTTACTATTGCTCTATCTAATATATTGAGCACTTTGGATTATGGCTACCGGGGTATACAACATTAAAAACAGTAAAGTTATTTATCTCAGGTAACAATGCGTTAAAACAAACCTCGTCTATCCAGGATATTGAACACTGTTATAAGCACTTTAAGGTGTACTACCTGCTTTATCAAAGATATTCGTCTGAATGAAAAGAAAATTAATGTAAAATACATTAAAACTGAATAAAATTTTGAATATTAAAAGTAATGTAAAAATGAATGTAAAATGAATGTTGAAAAATAAATTTAAAAAATGAATAAAAATATGAATGGAAAAATGAATTAAAAAGTGAACAAAAATAATTAAATGAAAAAGTAAATGTAAAATCAATGAAATAATGAATTAAAAACATTTAAAAATTATGAAAAAAGTTATTAATGAAAAAATGTAAATGAAAAAAAAACAAGCAAATATACGTTAATAGAAATATGAATGAAAAACGTGTATGAAAAACACGTATAAAAAAATAAATGAACAAAATTGCTGGAAGAAAATGAAAGAAAAATTTAATGAAAAAGAGAACCAAACAAAATAAATTAATAAAATGAATGGAAAAAACGGAATTAAAAAATTAATGAAAAAAATGAATAAAAATTAATGAATGATGAAAATGAATGAAAAATGAATAAAACAAATTAAATAAACATTTATTTTAATTAATGAAAAACATAAAAGGATGACAAATGAAAGAAAAAAACGGGAATGATTGAAAAATGAATAAAAAATGAAAATAAAAAATAAAAAAAATGAATGTAAAAATGAATGTGAAAACAATGAAAGTAAATTGAATGAAAAAACTTAAGAGGTAAAAAATGAATAAAAAAGATAATTAAATTTTGGAAAATAGATTTCGATAACATTCGACTCTGACGCCCTCCCAAAACGCCCTTCTCTGACTCGTTTTCAAACCTCCAGCTCTTAAATCTTCCCAAATCTCTGACTCCAAACTGTTTCTCACACCTCCGACTCTGACACCTTCCCAAACCTCCGACTCTGACTCTTTCACTACAGACTCATGTTCATAAGAAGTGCCGGTGGATGTAAGCAACTCTTGAAACATTACATACTTATGTTCACAATAGGTGTGGCTAGGGATTGAGAACATTTACTTCATTAGAGACTCACATGCAGAAGAGATGCGGCTAATGAATGAGCCATCCTTTCTTTCATTACAGCCTCATGTTCAGAAGAGGTACGGTTGGCAATTAAGCAACCTACTTATTCCAGGATATTGACCACTTTAGATTAACTTACTTATTTCACTTACCATATATTATACTGCATTGCTAATATTATAACCACTAAACAACACGGTGCACTTTGTCTTTATACAATATAATTAAAAAATACGTTCTTTCTCCCGGGTAACACTGGGTGTTTACATAATTGCTATATATAGGATATTAGGGAATTTTCGAATACATATGTACCACTTTTAATATGATATAATGCGATGTTAGTATTATGATTCCGGGCAACTCCGAATCGGTTTTCTTGAATAAAAGAGTATAACAGAAATCAATGTTGCTATTTTTTCGCCGGGCATCGCGGCCTTTAAACAAACCTGGCCTATCCAAGTTACTGTGCAGTTTGGATACCGTATACCACTTACTAGATATTATAATGTATTATGACCATTGTGACTCCCAGGAAACACCATGTACTTTGTCTACTATACAACCCAATAAAAATACAAATAAGTGCGTTATTCTCACGGGCAACGCTGGAGTAAAACACACTTGCTCTATCTAGGATATTGAGAACGTTTGTATTACTATACAGAACTTAACATATGAACTACTGCAATATTACAATTATGACTCCAGGCCAACGTCGAATAGATTTTCTTTTGTAAAACTGTATACCAAAATCAGTGTGTCAGTTTTACGGGCAAAAAAACCATTGAACATACCTGCACTATAAAGGATATTGAGCACTTCGGATTGACTAACTTATGCAACTTACCAATGACTTCCTGAAAAACGCTGTGTAGATGTTTATAAAATAGTATAACAACGCAGAGGGATGTTGTTTTTTTCCGGGTAAAGAGGCCTTTTAACATGCATGCTTTATCCAGGATATTAAGCACTTCTGTGGTACTACCTTCTCTATCCAGCATATTTCGCACTTTGAAATATGGCTTCAGTGCAACCACATGTAATCAAATTAGAGAGAAGTTCATCATCCGAGGGAACACTGCGTTTAAACACATTTGCTCTATCAAGAATATGGAAAACTGTTGTCAGCATTTTGGGGTTAGTACATTCTCTATCTAGTATATTGAGCAACTTGTTTAAACACAACTGGTCGATCAAGGATAATGAACACTTCTAAAATGAAAGCGTTTCCTAGAGCACTACTAAAACTAAGTGTTTGCCACCTACCATCCTATCCAGGATATTGATCACTTTGGACTATCCCTCCCATGAAAACAGAAGTGATTTATGCCGGGCAACCCTGTCTTTAAATAGGCCTGATCTATCTTGGACATTGAGCACATTTCAGTGTTTTTAAGTTACTACCTGCTCTAATCAGGATATTAAGCACTTTGAATTATGGATCTCGTTTTAAAAGGAAAAAAGTTATGTATCTCGTTCAAGCACACCTGCTCTACCTAGAATAATGAGTACTTTTAAAATTAAAGAGGGACTCTACATCACTACTAAAACAAACGTTATCTTCCTCCTCTATATTTTATAGAGAAATTCCTTTATTTTTGAAAGTAAAGAATGAAAATAATTACACCGAGGATGCCTCCAGAGCGCTACTGAAAAACTCCAAGAAAATTTGTAAAAACCGTAGGGCACTAACAACAGAATAAAAAGAAGCTGAAGAAGAAAAAATAAGAAAAAATGAAAAAGAAGAAAGAAAAAGGAAAATAAAGAAAAAAAGAAAAAGGAATTAATAGGAAAAGAAGAACACAAATGAAGAAGAAAGAAGAACAGAAAAAAAGAAGAAGAAACGGAAAAGAGAAAAAAGAAGAAGAAAGAGAAGTTGTGGAAAAAAGAGAGAAGAAAAAAGGAGAAGAAGAAAAATAGACGAGAAAAAAAAGAAGACGAAGGAGAAAAATAAGTAGTTGAAAAAAATAAATTATTGAGGCCTCACGAACAGTATTAAAATTAAGTTATTGCAAACCCCGATACTATCAAGGATATTTATCACGTTGAATGATGGCCTCCGTAAAAGCCGGTAGTGGTTTACCTAAGGTTAAAAAGTAATGGTCGCATAGCCTGGACGCGCACGAGTGTCGTTGCCGACATTGCACACTGCCCATGGCCGTAGCGGCGGTGATTTGTTAAGAATCACCGTGTCTAGGGCACAGCATATGGAAGGCGGAGCCCATCCCTCTCCTTCCGCTGCCTTGAACCAGTTTTAGTCAGGTACCCATTTACTGCTGGGTGGACAGAGAGAGTTTTCAGACCCGAAAATTCGCATGCCGTGAATGGGATCGTACTCGGGTCGTCCAGCTCAAAGACAAGTGCTATAACCACTCGTCCACAGGCCCTCCCTAAGATTACAATGCGTTTAAACAGACCTGCTCTATCTTGGATATTGATCATTTTTCAGTTATTTTGGGTTACAACCCGCTCCAATAAGGAAATTAAACACGTTATCTCGTTTAAACACGCCTTCTCTGTCTAGAATAATTAGTACTTGTCAAAGTAAGGAAGCCTCCACATCAATACTAAAACAAGTTTCCTCCACCCGCTATATTTTGTAGAGAAATGCCCTTATTTTTCTGTAAAGTAGCAATATAAAAAGTGAAACGCATGATGCCTCCGAAGCAATACTGGAATAATCAAATAAAAATAAAGAAGGTGGCAGATCACGTATGAAAGACGAAGAAGGTGAAAAAAGTAAATAAAGAAGATGGAAAAAGAGAACAGAAGAAGAAAAAGAAGAACAAGAATAAAGAAGAATAAAGAAGAAGAAGAAGAAGAAGAAGAAGAAGAAGAAGAAGAAAGAAGACAAAACGAAGATAAAAGAATTATCACAATAAGAAGACTAAAAAGACTAAATAATAATAATAATAATAATAATAATAATAATAATAATAATAATAATAATAATAATAATAATAATAATAATAATAATAAAACAAATGGTGGTGAGTTCATAGCTAATCGCCTAAGGCGATCATACAGGCGAATGCCGATGGATCTGCAGTCCTTGGAGATGCACTTTACCAGGTTTTACCTGCAGAACCTCAATAAAAATAACGCCAAATACGTGTTCTTTCACCACCTGTTTATGATGTTATTTCCGTATGTGTTGTAAGAATGAGACGAGTTAAAAGGTATAGACTAGTAGAGTATACCTCTTACTTCTTAGAACTCTGCTCAGACGATAGAAACTAGGATTATACCGGACAGATAGTACACAGTGATTCTCACAAGAATTAGCGTGTATAAATTATGAATTTATACGCTATAGGCAGGTCTCGTATATATTCAAATTTGTGATATGACAATTCCAATATTCTCACGATTCTGATACAGTAACAGATTATGCTCCAAATTCCCTATTTCGATAAAATTACCGATTCCGATTCTGATTCCAACTGAAAAGAACACCCGTAAGAACACAGCCACAGCATAAAAGTGGTTAGCACGCAGCTATCGTGGCGTCAATGTAAGTTCTGTTTATATAGTGTGTGCCTCATATTTAGAGTTTTTCTTATCGCAAACCATTTTCTTTAAAAACACACTAACGATTAAAGGTTAAAATTCCAATTTATGTTAGGAAAATAAACAAATATTTTGGTCACGCCACTTTTTAATATAGTTTTTCGCTGGAAGAAAATCTATAAAAATCGTTTTTTTTCATTTTGTTGACATCTCACCGATAGTTATAACCAGCAATACACATTGGAAGATTTGCAGATTAATTCATTTATTTTTATTTGATAGGATTTTATCGATTTATAACGAGATTATGAAGCCTCCAGTACGAATTTGTCACCAGAAAATTGGAACCAACATACTTTTACCTTAAAGGATTCGACCCAACGGATATGTTTTGTTTTTTTATTTAACACTAAGTGTTATTTAGAGGGGCATATATTTTGTATGTATTTTGATTTGATATCTGACACTTAATAACTGTATTATTGACAAACAATTTACCAATATTTTCTGGCCATCTGATGGTAAATATTTTTTCTGGATAAACAACATATGTTTATTAAAAATGAATTGATTAATGAATGGGTATTTCATTTTAAATAAGCGAACATTTCTTCGTAAATAAATCAAATTAATTATTTTCAAAGGAGTGCAGCAGCAAGATTATAATGATAAACTTTAAAGACACTTGTTTGATAAAACACAACTTTAGTTAACTAAACATGATGAAAAACGTTTTAGTTTTTGTTTATAGTTTTATCTTACGAACTTAACTGGATTGTCTGTATGATTTAAGAAAAATGATATTTCAATATATAGAATAACAAAAAAGATAAAACCAACAAAATACTGAATTTGTTTGATTTGGATTGATAATTTGTATAATTTGGATTATTAAGACTACTGTTCTCATTTTGAGTGTTATCATCACAATATTTCGATCCGTGGCGCAGTGGAAAAAGTCACAAACTAGATAGGCCCTTCACTATCCAGCAAGCTCCAACTCCTGTCCCATCGCCTCAATGTTGCTTCCTTGTGCCTGTTTTACAAGTAATTCAATGGATTGTGCTCTGATGAGCTTGTTGCCCTTGTACCCTCACGACGTAAATTCACTAGACCAACCCGACATTCTGGCAAATCCCATCCATACACTGTAGAGGTCCCCAGATGCAGAAGAACTTTCTACTTTAAAAGCTTCTTTCTTCGTGCTACTGGGCTCTGGAACTCCCTCCCTCCTCCCTGTGTTCTGACGTTAGTGACATGCATAAATTTGTAAACTAATGTAAACAGACATCTCGCTCTGCAACTACTAAATGAAATTGTCTCCCAACAAACATTCACACTTCGTTTCTCAGTAGCCCCTTACGTCTACAGTGACGGCCTGCCTTGTTTGGGGTGAACTATGTTCATAACGAAAATTTCAGTTTTATGTGATATTCATCTGAAAGTTAAAGGTTACATCCTCGGTGCAGGCGATACGAAAAATTGCGTATTACTGAAGACTTCTACCAGTCAGGGCTGACGGAACGATAGAATTCTATCCCTGTAGATCAAATAAAGTTTTTTTAGAAATTATGCCATGATACCCGAGTTCGACAAAAGTATACCCGAGTTCGTGAAAATACACCTCAAGAAGGCCGGAGGCTACAGCGGCCGAAACGTTGTGATGATAACACTCAAGATGAGAAATGCAGTCCGAATAATCAAAATTATACACACGCAATACTAATATTACGTATCGGACTAAAGTTAAAATTAAAAGTATCATAAAAATGTCCGTTAAGTGCAATTAGCGTGTAGGCCCATACATAACTTGCATGTATAAATATATTAAATCATAAAGAAAAGTAATTTATTTTTTAAATAGTGAGGAGTTACTTTTTTAAAAGTTTAAACATTTAAATTATTATTTCTCAGATATTTTTTGATTTTAAATAATTAAATAAAAACAAATTCGTTTCGATTTGTTCAAGTCATTGGTTGTTTTACAGTCTTCTGTGAAATACGAAGGTTGCATTAGTTCTTTTTTAAAAGATTTTCACCGCTCTAGTAGGTTATTTTTTAATTTGATATCGTATTTATAATGTTAATATTAACTTTATTTTCAAGGCAGAAATTGTAAACATTGCAATATTTGAAACTATTTTCGACCATCAATATATCTCCACAAGGGCAACGCCGAATCATTAAAGCTAGTATGAAATCATAATTATCGTTCGGTCATGAAAATGTGCTATTATTTATTTCAACAGATTTTACAGTTTGGTAAAGCGGAAATAATTGCATGCCAAACTAAAATTAAATTTAAAAAAATATCATGGATGTGTATTTCTGGTGCCTTTAGTAATGCACTTTTTCACATTTTTGAAAAACGGGCTAAACGCTGTTTGATTTAATTTTCTAAGTGCATGATTTGACATAACGCACACATCATGCAGCAGAGCATACTTTTAAGTACAAGTTCAGAGTTCAGAAAATTCTATGTTAGAGCAGTAAGATTTGTTCGGTAATTGTCTTCCTGATATATTTTACATTTAAAAAAACATTAAATTTCAGATGGTGAAACACGTAAAGAATATTTGCGTGTGCGACCTTCCTGGAGCATAAATTAATTTAATAATATAAAATACTTTGATAACTACAATTCTTGAGTTTTGGGGGGAAATATTCTAATACTCTACGAAAATTTGCATTTTCAGCACTCTCGTCGACGAATATTTTGAGGTAGATTGCTGTATTTGTCACACAATCGGCAACAAAATATATTGTGGCATACTTATTAACAAATCATTATCTGACTTCTTTAAGGGTGCTGAACCCTTATATTACAGATCGAAAGCGTATATTTATATTCCTAGCAGGTAGACGCTTTTACATGTGGAAATATAACACTTTGTGCAACTATATCTAAAACTTAATTAAGTTGCCGTTTTAAAGCGGTGTTGTTGCTTATGTGCATGAATCAATAAATGTTAACTCCAAAAAATTTCTAGTTTTCGCTGAAAAGTGTTGAATATGAATTAAAAAGGGAAGAGCGTTAATTGAATTATAAACCAGCACGAAGATCCGATGTTTTACGGAATCAAATAATGGTATCTTACATTGTCTCATGGTATCTTACATTGTGCTTATAGTAGTATACTTCTTTTCTTTTTGTTTTAACTACCCCCTCTTCATAATCAGAAGCAGCTAGAATATTAGAAGAAACTCGAGATAAGTGTATTATTCATATCTTTGCTTATGTGACCGTGTCGGCTACTTGAGTGTATGTAACTATGTGAATGTAAGTTAACAAACAGAAATATGAGAAAACATTTGATTAAAGAAATTAGTATGGGCAATAATGAATTATTTATTTACTATTTACAATTGGATAAAAAAGATTAACTAATGAATTGACATTTAGAGTGTGAGCTTAAACGGCATATGTATTTCAAAATGTGTGTCTCTTCTTAGAAGCCAAGGTCCTGGGCATGACCTTAAAAGACATCAAGTGGTAAGGTCTCCATTTGAGAGCTGTGGGAAATGTTGAGTTGCCCCTTAGTTGTCGTTGCTCCCAGGTTAACACTGGCTTGGAGTGGTATTATCTATGCGTAAAATAGAAACTGTTTTGTCTGACGTTATTGACTTCCTGAGTCAAAGTGTTCCAAACATTGATGGTTTATTTCTTTTTTGGTATTGTTTGCTAAACAAAATCATGTTCTGCAGAATCTAAATAAAATAACAAGTTCCCTTGCGTTCCCTACTCCACTACCTATTCTTTTCTACCCTTTCACTTAACCCAACACCATGGACACATATCGAAACATATAAATAACTCGAGGCATAAACACTTTCACCAAAATTACCGGATTCTGCATTAAATAACCTGAAAATGATTGTTATACTGTAAAACAAAACAATTAAAAAACAAACACACACTACGGAGGTACATATATATAAATATGAAGAGCTTGAAGCTTAAAACTTTCAACAAAATGACCAGATTTGACAATAAAAATAAAATTAACTTTCAAAATTCTCAATTGTAATAAACTCTGACATATTATATCCCTTTACTATGTATTTTATTTTCTTTGATTCAAATGGGTTCTTCCTAACATATCTCATTTTTGCTTTGTTCCTTTTTGACGTGACCTGACCTTTATTGGATTTAAACGATTCGGTATGAGAACATACCACATTAGTAATGTCTATAGTTGAGTTCAAGTCTGTTCCTTTTAGATGGGTAGGGTGCGGTGTTGATGCAAATCGAATGTATGCAACAGCATCTTCAATGAAAAAGTATATTCCTGTGTATTTTGAGTGACTTGCATGTAAGGTTCTGTTAGTGTTGCAACTGTCGAACAAAAACAGATGACTGCACATTTACGTCATAAATTACATTTGTGCTTTTGCATCAAATGTAACGATGTGTTCACTTTTGCTGACCATTCCGATAGTCACGTGTTAGGACTTTCTGTCCCGGTGTGAAGGTGCAAGTTACTGCACCATTATGCTGTTTGAACTGATGCTTCATCGTTAACTTTCTTTTATGAGAAGTGTGTGCATCTACACGAATAGCATCCATTGGTAAACGTACCGTCCAGTCCAATACAGTTTAAGCTGGTGAACTACTATTTTGGGCATTTGGCTTTAGAGTAGGCATATAACTTGCAAGGAACATCTCTAGTATTTTTGGAAGAGTTCCCTCTTCTTTGAGTAGTAAGAGTCATCTGTTAAATGTATCCACGAAACGTTCGATCTGTATGTGTGATTGAGGTTGAAAAGGTTAAGTACGGATTCTTTCATACTGTTCTGTCGGAAAGTTTTGCTGAAATAAATCCAGTACCATTGCCCACAACTATTGTCTCTTGTACTCGAAATCTTCCTGAAATTTGTTGCCGTTTTAAGATTGTTTTCTCAGAAGTAATCCGGTTCATTGGAAAAATTTCAGGCCATTTACTGTAACCATCTACTAGTAATAGAACACATTTTCCATTAATGGGTCTTGCGAAGTAAATATGAAGATGTGAATTAGGTGAATCTGGAATAGGTAAAATAAAAGTGTAGTTTTCCTCGGAGTTTTTGCAGCAGACGGAATCTTGGAACAGTTTGGGATCAGCTCCTCTAATTGTTTGCCCATGTTTGACCAATAGATATAGCTATGTGCTACGTCTTCTATTCAGCTAAACATTGGTGTCCATTGTTTTAAGACACAATTCTGAAATTGTAAAGGAATAGTAACACGTTCTCCAAAAGAAATTAAAACTCAGACATTTGCATTTGTCTGATACTAGCGCCATAGCCCAACACTTAACTAACGACTACTCCTGCCCCCGATCGGAATTCAGAAACTTTTAGTAGAAACTACCAACATCTTAGAATTTAGTACTAACACACAAACACTAATATTAGAAGCCCTATATATAAAAACAAAAAAAAAACTAATAAATAGAATTAAATTTAATATTTGTAATAATATTCTAAAATGTTTATAGCTCCAGATATAGTTTCGTACTTAGTACATAATTCCCGCCAAAAACGTTCTATAAATACTAACAAATGGTCTATACCTGATTAACCTCATTCCCCCGAAGATAGACCCAGATGGGTCCGACAGTACTTGGGAGAAAAATACAAACTATAGTAAATTCATCAGCCAATTCCCCTCCAAAACTAAGATCCCGATTCGCACTATTGAAAGGATCTACCAAAATATATCTAGACACGATGTGTCTCTTATATTCAACAATGCTACCGAGATATACACACATATATACATATAAATATATATATATATATATATATATATATATATATATATATAGTGAATGCTTTTATTCAAACATGTACAAAGTCTGCTACACTGGCATGTCGATGTTATCGATCTACAGCTCTCAAGAGCTGAGGTCTCATCAGGCAGATATTTTTTTATGATCCAACCTTTTGAATAAAAGCATTCACAATACAGCTCTATATTTTTATTGAGCACACTTTTATAAGCCCGGTTAAATTCCCTTTGGATTTCTACCCTGTGGATTTTTACCCTAAATGGATTACTATATATATATATATATATATATATATATATATATATATATATATATATATATATGTATATATATATATATGTATAGATATATATGTGTATACATATATATATATATATATATATATATATATATATATATATATATATATATATATATATGTAGGCAGCATCTGCTTTTGCAGGCGATTATTGTTGAATATAAGAGGCAACCCATGTCTAGATATCCTTTGGTAGATCCTTTCAATAGTTCGAATCAGTATCTTAATTTCGGAAGGGAATTGGCTGGTGAATTTACCATTGAATGGATTTGTCTACCAAGTACATTCAGACGCATCCGGGTCATCTTCATATATATATATATATATATATATATATATATATATATATATATGTATATATATATATATACTTAAATGATTACGTAACGATATACTTTCATAAAAATAAAAGATGATGACAGTATCGAACCATGATAAAACAACACCTAGCCACTATCCCCCTAGTTTTGCTCCCAAACAAACAAAAATCATTTGGCGGTCTAATTTATAGAAAAATCATACCTCGCACGAAACTATCTAATATCTGGTTCATTTTTTAATTTTGTTTTTATTTCTTCTCTAATTATTTCCTGAAGTAAAAAACACAAGTCGTCTAAAATACTGAATCGTGAAAACATTAATATAATTATATATTTTAGAAGGCAACACTAGCTCGTTCATTTTGTGTGAAATTATTTTTCAGCTACCTGGCTCACCTCTTGTAAAATGTGGCAGGGCCCCCCACAAAAGTCAGTTAAATGACTGTCTTTATACTAAGAGTGAGCTTCTGCGAAGTATTTAATCAAATTTATGTAAATGAAATAGAATAGGGGAATATTGTGTTTTACTTCTATGATGTATATTCTTTGATATTGATTACATGATCATCAAAACCCTAATACTTAATCAGCACTGGTAAGCTAATATTTCAATAACTGTTTTTCAAACAAAAGCATCCGTCATAAATAACACTTTAATTTAATACAAAGACCGGTTTCCCAATTAATACTTATTTTAACAGTACTTACATTATCATTCTACATTCAAATATTTACCATAAAACAGGTCTGAAAATGAAATATCCCGTTTATTAATATATATATATATATATATATATATATATATATATATATATATATATATATATATATGTATATATATATATATGTATATATATATATATATATATATATATATATATATTGTGGACAAGGTTAACAATGTGTTTTCCCCTACTAGTGTCATAGCTCAGCATGCCTACACCCGTTCCCAACTTTTAGTAGAACACAACACACTAGAAGCATTCTACATCAACACAAACAAAACAGCTATTAACAGAATTAACTTCAACACTAGCGAGATAATTATTTAATATTAATAGTTCTAACATTAGTTACTTATCATAATATAATTCTTGCCAAAAGTACCTATTAATATTGGAGTTAACACCATGCTCTGAACCTGATTCTCCTTAAGATAGACTCGAATGGGTCTTAAGGTACTCAGGCCACCTACAGTTATAGCAGAGTAATCGGTCAATTTCCAACTGGAACAATGATCCTAATTCGGTAAATAAAAGGATCCACACAATGGTATCAAGACAAGTTGGCTGTCATATTCATATATATACATATATATATATACATATATATATATACATATATATATACATATATATGTATATACATATATATATATATACATATATATATACATATATATATACATATATATATATATATATATATACATATATATATATATATAATATATATATATATATATATGCGCATGTGTGTGTGCATATACTATGAAGACTAAAAACTAGTTTTAATGGATCTAGGATATGCCTGTGAAAAACAAAATATTTTTTTATGTCGAGAGACTTGCCATTAGCAGTGAAAGGACTTAAAATGTTCAATGTCTATTAATGGCGTATTTATAGATGCTGGAGACATCGTAACTTCATAGCCAGCAAAGGCTCCAATTCCTTGGATTATATTGTTCATAAAGTGTCCGTGGAGTGGTATGTGTCTGTAAACGTTATTGTCGTTACTCATCAATTTATATGTTCAGACTTTGTTGTGATATTTCAGTTGGTATTTCTTGGGTGAGGGCTACACGTTTATCTGAACTATTTACTGTAGGGCATGGTACGTGTTTTGGTCTGTATTACACTCCTGCATACGCGTGCAGTCCATCAGCGGAAAGCCTTGCATATAACAAACTAGAACATGTTACTCAAATTCGTAAGGGCATATAACGTTGACATTTACCTTACAACGCATCCTCCCGTAGTTCATTTAACAGTTTTGTATACTTCATTGGGGGTACATTCTACTGGAATAGATCATTCACGTTATATGCGACTCGTTATTCTTATGTGTTAACTTGTGGTATATTTCAAAATAATGTTCGTCAAAATGGTAATAATATAGACTATTCCTCATATATATTTTACTTTTCGACACTGCAATACTGGTTCATGTCCATGTTGAAATAATGTTTCTTCGACTTCATTTGCCCCTATATATGCATTACTTTATTCTCTGTGAGTCAGTTGCCGTAGCACATATTATGGTTTTAAGAGTAGGTGTGTCGATAAATATAATGTCCCATGATGTGGTATTTTCTTTCTGTGTCTGTTTAGAGTAGACCACTATGTTTCCTATGTCAATCGAATTGCATTACTCATCATCTTAAAAAATAATTTATATTTCTCTAAAAGTCTCTTTGTAACATTAATATTTTACCATGTGGAACTATGTGAGGTTGTAGGATTTTTCTGTCTCGAGACATGTTTCACTATCCCCGGGCATCTTTGTGAATAAATGGGTATTTAGTACTGACTGGTTAAGCACGTAATTATCTCACGTATATACGAGTGAGAATGGGCGTCTCACTAGACTATGATTGAACAATATATGCGTAAACGTAGATGATTCGGTGACGAAATGACTCTTGCCCACAAATATATCAAAGTAAGCTGACGGATGTGCTACAAATAATGGTTGTAATATCTCCTTATGTATTAGCCGCATACATTATCTGTACAACGTATTTTTTTTAATCAGTAACTCTTCGCGTGTGTATCATCTATTCTGATTTTGGGTACGTAATTAAAGTGTTTAACCAGTACGTTACAATATAATCCTGTAACATAACATTAATTCAAGGCAAGTGTCCTATGGTGTGTAAACGAGAGGTAATCCGTCCGTCGTATTTGATACATAATTATTTGACGCTGTTAATTGTACCATGTTGGGTAATCACCTCTTTAGCGCTTACCTCAGAAGAATGGTTTCTGCTCGCTGGTTGTAATGGGGCACCAATCATTCTTCACGACGAGCCCGCTCATTCCTTTCCTTCTTTCTAATTATTTACAGCGCTATACGACATAGTATATGTATCAGTACTATGTGAACAGTGCGAAGCTTAGTGTTGGCGTTCTTTTTTTCTGTAGAGCCTACCATTCGAAAATACTGTTTCGTTCTGATGAATGTCCTTCTAGCGGCCTCGACAAATACTGTTCATAATGTACTGTCGATTAATTTTTCATCGGCCTCTCGCATAGAAATATTAAATTCTTTGTAAACTAGATCGTGTATTTTAGCGGCTTGATCTAATTCGCTAAACGCCACATGCTATCTAAGTAGGTTAATATATGTTTCCATTCCTGCAAATTCCTAACCAGGTACTGAAATTTTCATTAATATATTCTGAGTCTTTCTTTTACATCCACGTCGCCATTTACTGGCGGCAGGTATATTTCCGATCACTGAATCAAAAAGTATCGATCTCGAATAATTATCCTCTTTGTTTATATATTGAAGAAAAGAATAGATGAATATCAACGACATACATTATCTATCTATTGAATACCAAACCTCTGGTAATATTTTGTGGTTGCTTATTTGCACTTGTATCCAGTATAATACCAGTATATTTTAATATGTATTATTTACATGCAATTTTTATTATGTATGCCGACATGATGTCTCATTATTAATATATCTTATTCGACTCACTCTCTACATCGCCTCAACATCTAAAATGAATCACGTAAATAAAGACAAACACTGAAGAGAAATATTGTAAGATGGAGTAAGGTGTAAAAGAATGGTTAATAGAAGAACAATGTACAATGTATCAACGTGTGAGGTACCCATGCTAGACCTGAAGGCTTATCAGACCCATCCCAGATCGCGAAGTCTCTTAGTTATTCGCAGAAATGGGTCCTGCTCCTTATTTTCCTTTATTTTAGGTATTAGAACTCCTCTCAGATGCTAACTTATTATTATTACTATACTCCTTCCTAGCTACCGAAAATGGTACAAAACAATCGATGCCCTTGGATCAAATCGAGCTTCTATTTGTTTTCTATCCTCCAATAACCCCGCCTTTTTCTCACAATTTAGAAACTGTCTTGTGTTCGGACCTTGAAACAACCAGGAAAACAGTGAGCAGTTCAACCCTAGATGGATTTGGGAGGGTACTACTAACGCTTGAACAATTAAATGGCCTTACGCTTGACTAAGTCGATCAATATATCATATGCTTCAAGAAAATAAAGAAATTGATCCTTGTGAGTTCCGAAACTTACACCTACTTGTTGGATGTGTATTGGTTAGGGTTTATAAAAATGGTGAAACAACAATAGAAAATCAAAATGGCATACAAGGTACTTATCAACTGTATACTAAAACTCTGATGAGAGTGTTTGCTTTATTGTATACAGTGAACACGTGTTAACAGATAGGAGGAAGGCCACATGTGACAAGAAGTCGTAAGAGCAGAGTAATAATAATGAGCTAAATACGAACGTTTGTCAGTCACTGTAGCAACAATGATCTTTATTGAATTAGTTAATTATACAGCGGCAACAAATACCTATCCGTCTGTTCCCTGTCTTTTATCGCATCATTTCTCATTCTCTATTCATGAACTAATATATTCAAAGTGAATAAAGCAAGCACGAAGATTTATCAGAATGCCAGAATTATATAAACTTGTTTGGTAATATGGATTTCTAAATCATTTTTTTTTTAAAGCATAGCCTAAGCAAGAGATATATGTATTCCTTTTATTACCAAATCCGCAAAATAAAATATCATGTAATATTGATTTTTTTCCATTTACAAAATATTAAATATTCTGATTCTGATGATGGAAGTAGCGGAACTTTACCAATAACGTTAATAATAAGACAAGTATATATAACCGAGGATGTGTGGTAGAATATAGATGTAAGCTTAGTAGTCATGAACCTAAGTTTCATATAAGTTTCTGTTGAATACAACAGAGAATCTCGACTTCGTGGACGAATCTCTTCCATTGTATCCTTGTGTGGAATTATTTCAAAGTCGATGTCATATATTGGATTTTCGATTAATTCTGTTGTGCCTTTAGCTAAAACTAGTCTAGTGCCAACATCGATTGTATACAGAATAATACACTAATATTTGCATTCACATAAGTCATGTTATATTTGTGAATTTTCAATGTTAATATCATAATTGAGCAACTGTGTACAGTGTTTGAGTCATCTACGCACAGGCTTCACAATACGCAAATTATATGTTGGTCTTTTGCATGAAATATCTTATAGATGTAGAATTCACAATAGAGCAATAGGAACGTTAATGCACCTCATGATTGCTTTGCTTTTTAGTCAGAAGCAAGGTCTAGTATATTCTTTGGTACTCCACATCATCCTCTATGTCCTCGGTAGATGCCAAAAGAAGTATTTCTAGAAACAGGCAATGTTGATGTGTGTCTTAATACAGAGTGTCTTATTCTCGGATCAAGATTTGACATGTATTAAAACTCAATTGTGTCTAACTCAGCCCTGATATAGAAGTAAGTAAATAAACACTTCTGTTGTTATAACTAAAAACAATACATATATGTATAATGTAAAACTGAAGAACAGTTAAAATAACCTTGGTATAAAAACGCTTGAGATATATATATTATCTCATTTTAGGTGAATGTTAAAATAATATACCTAATACTGATGCTAAAACATACAAAGGAACTCCAAATAAATTTGTCAAAATCCAATCAAATGAAGCATGACGAACCTTTTAGGTACCGAGTGTGTCATAGGATTACACATTAAAATACTGCTACTACTAGTACTATTTTAATAATACTCAATATCATATGTATAATGGTGCATTTAAAGCTTCAGTTGTACGTACGATATACCCTTAAACATTAATTTATAATAATAATAAAAAGATCATTGAATCGCTAAAAGTGAAATGTAACAAAATAACTGTAGAATACCTGGTGTCGCTACGTTCCAATAATGTATATATTATCCATTTATAAATGAATCATTCTATAATCGAATATTACGCCATGAATTAAATTCTACTGTCAGCATCGACTCTGCGCTGCCATTTGTTTAATTAATTTAAAGGATATTAAGCGGACAATTAATTTTAGATCAAGAAGAGACTCTTTATTTAAAGATAATTACAACTTTTATAGTAAATACATAAATGAACACGTTAAAAATCCATTTTCTATTTATTTTATGATTATGTTTAGCTTAAAACTAAATACATATGTATGGAATTCTCACAGGTCCGTGCTAGTTATAATTAACCCACTACGATTTATCTGAAAAGTAATTATTTGCCAATAAAAATGCTGTCCGATGATGCCTAAGTGACAATACATCTCCCCAGATTACCAGCACTCTCTGCCTGTTTCGATAACTTCTGCAAACTATTTTCGATTATCAAGAAGTCGTTTAATATAGAATACTCGCAGTAAACCGCTGTTTAAATTTATTTATTAGATGATTTTCCAGCTGATGGCAAACACACCCTGTGACATAATTGAGTGTTTCGGTCACGTGTTTGTTCTTGCTGTTTTGCTAATTTCCACAGCGTATTTGAGGAGATATTCCAATGTGGCTCTAAAACGTTATCTTCAAGTTGCCAGAGAGGGAAAGCATCCACATAGTGCACCTATCGTACAAAAACATCCAAGTATTGTCCTGTGCGAATTTTGATGGATGTTTAAACTGTCCGGATGTTACTGACGGGTCGTACACATTTCTTGATAGACTTGATGTAATTGCCGTTTTTCAGCTTCATTTACCCGCCTTACTGACCGCTTATTCGATGAGTTGGACGATGGTGCAAGCTCAATTGACCGTGTCTGCAAGATTAACTACCTAATACATGTATGTCATTGTCTTTTTCTGAGTGAAGTAGAATTGTTGTTTTTTTCAAGGTTGCAAAAAAGATTTGAGTTTAGATTAGCCGATATTTGCAGTGCGTAATGTAGTAAGAGGATGAAAAAGAAAACAGAGCAAACGTATCTCACTGTAGAATCTCTAATTCTGCCTTCTAGTAGAAACCACTGGGGACCGGTTCTCATTTTTCAGAAGCCAACATTGGTTAGCTAACTCCGTTTTGTTCTTGAGTTCTGGGTTATTGAAAGATTAGTTGTGGTCATAAACTGGAAGCAACGTTTTTATGACCACAAACACTCTTTCAATAAAAAATGAGAACCAGTGGCTTCCTGGTCAATCTTATGTTATTCGGATGTTCCAAGTGGATTTAGGCAAAGATGCAATTTATGTCTAGAGGAAAAAATAAGAATCCTGAAATACGATCACAATAATCTCTTAAATAAACGAGAAGAACTTAAGGCAAATGCAGACATGAATGTAAATTAAAAATAAACAATGACTAGTAATCCGATGGACCTCTAGATTTGTAACGGTGAAAATACCAAGTTGAATACAATTATTCCGGTGATCCGGTGATATATATATATATATAAGTAAATTTCGTGTACAACAGAATCGTAGGATTAATTTTAGAGGAAGCATTATTATAATCAATGAAACAGACGAGTGGAAAAAAAAGGGAAAATTGTTAAAATTACCTTAAGGCCTTATCGTCTGACCCTCTGAGAGGAAACGTCACAATGGTAAATTAAAAACTAAAAGTCGAATGAGATATGAGGGGAAAAGACTTATTTTGTTGGAGGAAATGATTGAGAGGAAAAAAAGGGTAAATCTCTCAACGTTATGGTGGCTTTAAATCATTAAAGATCTCCAACTGATGTTTCAAAATCTTTTGTCTACACAGGCTAGCTCGAGAGTTGTTAATGACTAACGCCTCAATAATATTGAGATGGTAGTTCGACCTGGCACTGTGTAAAGCAGAAAACCACCCATCGGAATACTTGTCAGAACAACTATTTGTACTAACGAGGTGATTGCCGATGGCTGATTCCTGTGACTGGAAGTTCCCGGATGATCTCGAAACCTTGTGTGTGTATTGTATTACCACTAGACATTATTAGACTTGAATTAGGTTATAACTATAGATTATAAAATTAACCTAAAATATAAATAATGTAAGACTAACTTTTAGAACTCATATTGTATCAGTAAGAATATAGAGTGTTATGTAATATTGTGTGTAGGTGTGTGAATATATATATATATATATATATATATATATATATATATATATATGTGGGTGTGTGTGTATGTGTGTGTGTGTGTGTTTACATGTGTGAGTATATATGACTGCATGCGTATAATATTGGTTAATATTTCAAATAGATGCAAGTATATATATATATATATATATATATATATATATATGTGTGTGTGTGTGTGTGTGTGTGACAATGACTTAATGACAATAAAAGTGTAAACATTTGGGAATTTCTTTGCTTTTGTAAATTTAGTGTTTAGTGTATATGAATGTTCATCTTAACCCTATTAAGGGCATATGATTTCAGTATACTGGCATTATTCATGGAATGTCACTACTTTTGTAAAGGCTATGCCTCAATACAATGCCTTCTCATAACTGATATAGTTGGTAGTTTGACTAATCAATGTTTCTTCCAATATTCACAAGTAAATATTTTTTTAATTATGATGAGTGTATATTTATTCATGATACAATTCAAACTAGAACACATTTTTTCACAGTTAATATATATACTTATATTAACTGTGAGTTAATCAACGTTGTTTTCTTTAAGGCCTTCGTATTCTTATGCTAAAATGTAACATAGTTATGGGATTGAGTTATGTATAAAAAAGTGTTAGGTGTCGTTTAGAATTATGGTTTATTCTTGTAAAATCAGTACCTTTCTGAGCAAGAAACAAAAAAAAAGAAATTGACAAGAAGTTGATGAATTGCCTGTATACAACTGTTCTATTTGGCGCCCTGTAGGAATGGTAAATCAAAATAGGATCCCTCCCTCCCTGGAAACCGCCATATCTATATATTAATACGTTAATGTGTACGTACGTGTGTCATGCTCCTAAAGAAATTCAAAATAAACAACAAAGTAGTTGGACGGAGAGACTTGGAATCGAAAACGTAACATCTAGCTGAAAAGCCGTGACTGTACCACTGAGCTAACTAAATGAAGTCATTAAATAGATCAAAATTAACTGAATTAAACGATTAACTGACCCCGCTCACTACTGTCGCTTCAGCGTGAAAGGAGGAGGAGACGACGTTTATGCACCTTTCCTTCGGTTAAACATTTGAACGACGAGATAGAGAGAGAGAGAAATGTGAACTATTTTCATTTAATAATGCCACATTATCAAAAATAAAGGTAACTTCTATAAATGGCTGTGCTTCAAATACTTCTATATATATAAAAAAAATCCATTATCTGTTCTTGAAATATATTTAGAATATTTACGAATAAATCTAATGAAACTTATAAAACTTCTAACGAGCTGTGCCAACGCAAACGCTGGCAGACGATAACTTTAAACGATAAAAAACATTTATTTCTTTTATTTTAGGTTCGAGAGACAGCAAGTATTATTATTTATTTTTTGAACTCACATTAAGCACTGTTTGTTTGTTTTTTCAGTGAAACACAGAGAGCGCGTACGAAAGAAAGAGAGTGTGTATGTTCGTAAGAGAGTGATAGAGAGAAAATATAGAGAGAGACTAAACGTAATTGAAAAGTTGAAATTCAAGAAAAACAAATAAATAAATCGCAAAAAGTTTTTTTTTTAATCTGTAACAAAAACGAAAGAGACGAAAGTAACAAGTACAGTTTCGTTTTCTTTTGGTAAGCCTGCCAGTTTTACGGTATATCAACCCATTTTAGTAGAGTGTCCATCGTACACACGTTATTTGAATGCAAATTATTATTTTTAAAAAGTATTTCACTCTTATCCGGGGGGTTGCTCATGATAAAGACAGCGTAACTTACTAACAAATAGAGGGTGCTTTGTTACATTGGAACCCGCGTTAACTTTGACCCCGTCGTTACGGTTAGGTTCAGTGGAGTATGCGTAAGACAGTGAAAGAGTGTATGCATTGTGTCTGTGTGTGCGTTGGCTCAATATAATGGTCATTTTTAAGGTTTTTTGGAATTTTCTGTAAAACTAAGGTATATGGTAAACTGAAATTTAAATGTCATCAACTAGACACAAGAACCTCTATATCTGCCAAAAATCAGCTGAATCCATCAAATAGTTGATGAGATACAGGGTGGCACATACGTACGAACGAACACACGGATGATACAAAATCATGCCTGACCTTTCTGGATCTCTGGGTTGCCTTGACTAATGATGCTGAAATTATACACACTTATAGAACCTATAAAAAAATTGTGCAAAGTTTTAACTAATTTGGTTTATTGTTTATTGAGTTATGATTGATCAAAGAAATGAGCTTTCCTGCATAGGCCATTTTTGAAGTCTATTAAAGGATAGAGGGCTCTCGCGCCTCCCTTAATTCGCATATTCAGCTTCATTTCAAATGATACTTCGGCCTACATTATAAATAATAATAATGCTTAATTTACTACTTCATTTCCGTTAATTATTACAACTAATATTTCATATAACATAGTACAATTAATATAATCTAATGACCACTTTTTTATAGGAAGTGCCTGGATTTGCGTGTGTGCGCTATTAGTTGAACAAACAAAAAATAGATAGGGAGATACATAGTGAGAGAGGGGGAGAGAGAGTGATGGGGGATCGTTACGCATATGGTTGGTTGCGTTTCGTTTCAGAGCAAAATAAAACCTTTGCTTTTAAAAGTCTTTAAACTGCCGACATTTGTACTTTTCTTCACAGAACTGAAAGAAAATCTTCTTCAACTATTTCATGTCGGATAGGACTGCAGTTAGATATTAATGACCCAAATGATATCATCTACTATATAACTAGCGGGGCTACCCGGCGTTGTCCAGGGTCATAACACATATAATTGAAGAAAAATCGCGTGTGAAACATCTTTATATTCATACTTCTATTTCTCTCCCTCTCTCTATAGCAGTCTCTTTATATGTCTACCTTTCAGTTCCCTAGTCACCCCATTTCATCGCTACTTTCTCATTTTGCCTTTTGCAAACGGTGTTTCTTCCCCACCATTCCTCCTACGTTGCCTAGGCCAATAGTATGATCTATTTCTATAAAAAGTACCACCTCTGTCTGCGACTTCTATACAGGTACTTATCTACGCCCCAGTGTTCATACTATATACGTATCTATCGCCCCCCCCCGGTGTGCATACTATATACGTACCTATCGCCGCCCCAGTGCAGATAATATATAAGTATCTATCACCGCCTGTGTGCAGATACTATATAAGTACCTATCGCCGCCCTGTTCGAATGCTGAATACGTACCTATCGCCGCCCCGGTGCGAATGCTGAATACATACCTATCGCCGCCCTGGTGCGAATTCTAAATACGTACCTATCGCCGCCCCGGTGTGAATGCTAAATACGTACCTATTGCCGCCCAGTGTGCATACTACATAAGTACCTATCGCTGCCCCATTGCGAATACTAAATATGTACATATCGCCGCTCCGGTGCGAATGCTAAATACGTACCTATCGCCGCTCCGGTGTGAATGCTAAATATACCTTTCGCCACCCCGGTGCGCGTGCTATATATGTACCGATCGCCGCCCCGGAACGCATGCTAAATACATACCTATCACTGCCCCTGTGCGCATGCTATATGCGTACTTATTGCTGCCCGTGTGCACATGCTGTATACGTACCTATCGCCGCCCCTGAATGCTAAATGCGTACATATCGCCGCCCCGGTGCGAATGCTATATACGTACCTATTGCTGCACTGGTGTGCATACTATATAAGTACCTATGGCTGCCCTAGTGCGAATACTAAATATGTACATATTGTTGCCCCGGTGCGAATGCTAAATACGTACCTATTGCCGCTCCGGTGCAAATGCTAAATACGTACCTATGGCCGCCCCGGTGCGCGTGCTATATAAGTACCTGTCGCAACCCCGGTGCGAATGCTAAATACGTACCTATCGCCTCCCCGGTGCGCGGGCTATATACGTACCGATCGCTACCCCAGAACGCGTGCTATATACGTACTTATTGCCACCCCTGTGCACATGCTATATATGTACCTATCGTCACCCCTATGCACTACTATATACGTACCTATTCCAACCCCCCTTGCACATACTATATATATATACCTATCGCCTCCCAGATGCGTATACTATATTCGTACCTATCGTGGCTCTGTGCGCATACTACATACTTACCTATCTCTGCAAGAGTGCACATACTATATATGTACCTATCTCTAGCCCAGTTCGCATACCTAAGAACTCATATTAATGTGAACCTGTCGTGTCAGAAAAAACAAAATAGTGTTCATTCATGTAGTGTCACTATCATAAATGGAAATATGTTTAGGTTAAAAAATGAAAAAAAGAAATTTTTTTGCCCCCCCCTAATTTGTTTTTTGTATCCTCCTCCATACATAGAAATATTTCTAATAAAAAAAAAATGTTTAAATAAAATTTTTTTTCAACAGCCTCAATTATTGTTTTACTCTTCACATACATAGAAATATTTTTAATCAAAAAGAAAAACAAAAATGTTGACCCCCCAAAAATATTTGTTACCTTCCCCCCATACATAGAAATATTTTGAGTTCAAAAAAGAAAAAAAAGGTTTACCCCCCACTCACCCCAAATTGTTTTTTCATCCTCTCCCATACATATAAATATTTTTAATTAAAAAAAAAAAAAATTACCCCCCCCCTCAATTTTTTTATCCTCCCCTATACATAGAAATATTTTTAATGCAAAATAAAAAATATTTTTTGACCCCCCCCCCAAAATAAAAATTTAACATCCCCCATATATAGAAATATTTTCAATTTAAAAAAGAAAAAAAAAATTTATCCCCCACCCCCCAAAAAAATGTGTTTCATCCTCCCCCATACATATAAATATTAGAAGCACCCCTGGTCCCTATACTGCAAAAGCACCTATGGTCCCTATTCTGAAGAAGCCTCCGTGTACTATATTGCAGAAGTACCCCGGTGCTGGATCTTATACTGTAGAACCACCCCTGGTCCCTATACTGCAGAAGCACCCATGGTCCCTATTCTGCAGAAGCATCCGGGTCTTATGTTGTAGAAACACCCCCGGTGCTGGGTCCTATACTGTAGAAGCACCCCTGGCCCCTATACTGCATAAACACCCATGGTCCCTATTCTGCACAAGTTTCCGAGGTCTATATTGTAGAAGCACCAGAAGCACCCCCTTACTGATCACCCCTCCTTTTCATCTGCACAGTAGCTCTATCTAGGACATTGATCACTTTTCTCCCGGACAACGCCGAGTACTTCGAAAATTAAGGAGGCATCCAGAGCACTACTAATATCACTCTTACTGATTCCTCCTCCTTTTCATCTGCACAATAGTCCGAAAAGAAGCGTATATGCTGTTAAAATATTATACAAATTTATCACTACAGTAGCTCTATCTAGGATATTGAGCACTATTCTCTCTGACAACGCTAAGTACTTCAAAAATTAAGGAGGCATCCAGAGCACTACTAAAATCACTCTTACTGATTCCCCTCCTGTTCATCTGCAAAATATTCCGAATAGAAGCGTAAATCGTGTTAAAATATCATAAAATCTATGACTACAGCAGCTCTATCTAGGATATTGAACACTTTTCTCCCGGACTACGCCGAGTACTTCGAAAATTAAGGAGGCATCCAGAGCACTACCAATATCACTCTTACTGATTCCCCCCTCATATCTATGTGTACAATAGTCTGAAGAGAAACGTAGATGGCGTTAAAATATTATACAAACTTATCACTACAGTAGCTCTATCTAGGATATTGAGCACTTTTCTCCCGGACAACGCCGAGTACTTAGGAAATAAAGGACGCATCTAGAACATTACTAAACCCACTCTAACTTATTTCCCTTCATTTCCATGTGCACTGAAGTGAAACGTAGATAGTGTTAAAATATTATACAAACTTATCACTATAGTAGCTCTATCTAGGATATTGAGTACTTTTCTCCTGGACAACGCCGAGTACTTAGAAAATCAAGGAGGAATTCAGAGCACTACTAAAATCGTAGTCTTCCTATAATGTTATTGATACATCCGAACTGAAGTTATGGTATGACTGATGCAACCGGACAGAATTTAGGGCAAGACCGGGTACATCCGGCAAGGGATTATTGGACGTTTTCAGTGACTCAGCATTTTTATCAGATTACTACATAAATACGTTAGATAATAAGGTTTTTTGGAATTTTCTTGAAAACTAGGATATATGGTAAACTGAAATTAAAATGCCATCAACTAGACCCTAGAACCTCTATGTCTGCCAAAAATCAGCTGTATCCATCAAATAGTGTATGAGATACAGGGTGGCACACACGTACGTACGTACGTACACACGGATAACACAAAATCACTCCTGACCTTTCTGGATCTCTGGGTTGCTTTGACTAATGATGCTGAAATTCGACACACTTATAGAACCTATCAAATGAAAATGTTGTGCAAAGTTTTAAATAATTTGATTTATTAGTTTTTGAGTTATGACTGATCAAAGAAATGAGATTTCTAGCATACGTCGTTTTTGAAGTCTATTAAGGGATAGAGCGCTATTGCGCCTCCCTTGATTACTTTCCACAGATGAAACGACATGTAAGTGCACTCCAGAATGTTCCAGTCTTTTTCAATTGCTTTTCACATTTCGACTAGTCTCCGTCTATTTACTCGAGGTCTGATTGATTTGTGTCGAAACTAACTGTTTTTGTAAAACATGTTTATATTTAATACACTTACAGATACCAGTTGTTTCATCACTTATCTAAAAGTATATGTCATATTCGATGTTAATACCCAAATTGGAATTATCATTTGTCTGTGTCAAGACACAGACAAATGACAATATTTTTCATTTCTCTTGAAAACTATCTTAGTGTACTAATACAAAACTAAAAGTTCCATTTTGGGTATTAACATCGAATATGACATATACTTTTAGATAAGTTATGAAACAACTGATATATGTAAGTGTATTAAATATAAACATGTAATTAAAAAAAGTATACTTTTCACAAAATAGGCATATAGCGTTAGTTCATGTTGTAATTGTGTATCATTAATATCGTTTTATTTATTAAAGGCAATTATAACTTTTGGAGCGATTATATTTCTATGTTTCCATTGTTTTCCCCCGTTAATTTTAGAATCAACCCTTTATATTGGTTGCATATACCCATATTATAATGCTTTAGGACAGACAATATTCGAAATTCACATGTCAGATCTTCAATTCACGTCATTATCGATTTTCTCGTAGCCACATTACATGAGTATTTGTAACTAATAGTACCACAGTACGAAGAGTAACGAGTCTACTTTCAATTGTCAATACTACTAGACCGATTGAGGCGCGGATTTCTAGTACTTATAATAATCCAACTATAACTTAAATGGAATCTATCAGAAACCTACTAAAACAAAACAACTATATATAGAACCATTTATATAGAAAACAAACATATTGCGCATTAATAAATATGTGAAGACATTGACAAATGATCCCATAACTACCTTTACCAAAATAACTAGAGTCGCCAAGAAAGAAAAAAAGAAACGATACACCCTAAAACTATACACCCTTAACCAAGATTAATGAGTTAAGATAAAATAGGGTGGATTAATAAGTGTTTGTTTCATGGTTTAATATAATGGGGAATAAATACATTGGACAAATGGGCCTTTCTATTCTTTCAGGATAGTAATATTTTGACTTGTTTTAGCCATTTTCTGGTCTTCTCGTAACCGCTTCAACAAAGCGAGAACTACTGTTAAATAGTATAGGATACGTTCGTTAGTATACAGCTGGTTATGTGGATTCGCAGGCCAACATAAATACGACCACCTGAAATCGGGATCATAGGGTCAACGTGTGTACTCAGGTGTAACTTCAACATTATGTAACCTTAATCGAATGTGACGCTACAATGCTTACAGAGGGAGGGGCAGAATAAGTAAGCAGTTCGATCGGGAGAGTTAGGGTGTGAACTAATAACAATACCCTGCTAGTAACCACTAATTATCACCTCTCTCTCTCTCTCTCTCTCTCTCTCTCTATATATATATATATATATATATATATATATATATATATATATATATATATATATATATATATATCCCTCCTTCTCTCTCTATTTATTATCTCTCTCTGCTTGGCCTCCTGACGCCCCACAGGACAGTGATTAAGAAATGGCGAATAAGATTTTCTTAACTTCAGCCGTTGTCTATACTGGATTCTTTTTCCGGTGTATGACACACTTGTGTGCAGGTTGCATTTACTTGCACATCATCGACAAGTAGCTAAAAAGGTATGCTTGTAACTGAAACATAACATTGGTCTGAAGAATTAAACGTCCTCATGCACAATTAAGTGTGCTTCATTCTCATAAATGTTCAGCGTTTTAGAAATGTAATCCATTGTACAACCCGTGACACGAATGTCCAACGTTTATTCATAATACACTTTTTCTTCCTCTTTTCGTTTTTTTAAAACCCCGTCTTCCTCTTTACTCTCTACATATTTATTTCTCTATCTACGACATTTATTTATTTATTCATTTACGCGATCTAGATTCTAATGCTTATGCAACTACTTCTACTTACGATATTACTATTATTAGAAAAATTCTCGTCTTATTCATCGTTAATTTCTCCATCTAAATCATTAAAATTGAAAGAAAGTCAGCAAGAAATATCATCAACGTTTTAGTATTATATACATTCTAACTTATTTTGCTTAGTTATAATGGGCGTAATAAATGCAAGAACACTTTTACAAGTATTCACTATCGATATTTTTTCAATATATTTAATATGAATTATATTGTGTTTAGAAGATATATAGTAGAAACAAGTGGGCATTTATCGTAGTGTTGTGTAGTGTGACAGCGCCTTTTAACTATTTCATGAGGACTACGACCCGATGTTATATGGAACACAGCGGATAAGTTTCCGTCGCGTAACAAATATTGCCAGCGTCTGTCGACTAGTGTTTCTTTTCTCTTCTGTAGTCAGTAATGGGTAATAGCAAAATCCCATTATTAGTTCGGTTTCAAATTTATCTTAATAGTATTTTCTTTTAATTCCTCTTGCACATTATTAGTCACATTGTACCACGTTCCGAAATGAAGGAGAGCAATTCTCGTAAAACAGATCTATTTTATGCCATAGAAAATAGAATCAAAATAAAGCGAGTCTTGTTATTTTCCCTTGTCTCACTATACTACGTCACTTTCAGAAAGCGACTTATTTCTACACCACTCCCGATGTTAAAATATCCTTTGCAAACCACATTTATTTCACTAGTGTTATAGGGCGAGAGATATTTAAAACGTAACATTATAATCGCAAGGAATCATTTGTTCCCAGGCTATCTAGCAAACTAAACTGTATCTAAAGTATGGACTAGGGTTGTCATAAAGTATTTTGTAGTTGAAAATCCGAACCCGGTCGGATTCATAGATGAACACATGATATACACGGAGAAGCATAGATTTTATGAAGTTTAGACATAATATTCAATAACATTCAATTACATACCCTTTACATTTATCGAAAATCATTTGAGAAAAAAACAAAATGGTATGATCTTTTTTTCAAAAGTCATCAATTTATGTATTGATTGTGGATTGTACGCGAAAGTAAACCGAACAAGTAAATACATAGGCTTGTCTGAACGAAGATCTTTCCCAAACAATATCTTTTCGATGTAATGGACCGTAAAATAAGTATTCAATGATGCAAACGGAAAGACATTCGGTGATTTAATTTGTAGACAATAGTAAATATCCTTAAGCCTATGCAACTCCAACTAGGTCCGGAATCGTGATAAATGACATACAAAACATCTTATATGTTGTTTTGGGAGTCTCTGGGGACGAATTTTAGATGAGATTGGTTGAAGAACTCCATTGAGAATCATTAGTAGTAAAGTAATGTATTAGACTTGCCAAATAATTTATGTTCCCTTTTTGCCGGCCATCGCTTGAACTCTTCCGACGTAGAATGTAAATACTTGAGTTCAACTTGATTCAATAAATCTCTACTTGGCATTCTATCATTTAGTATTAGAAAAAAGAAATGTGTTTGGCAGATTTTTATTTCAGATACAATATCTATCATAAATTAGTGTGACCAAGGTTCAGGAACTGGAATATAGATTTTTTGACGACTCGCCTGGATCCCGTCAATGTTTATCTGAAATATTGCTAAATATTACAGCATTTTCTGTCTACAGAAGGCATATATCTATCATGTTTACTTATCGGGTGACTACTTGATATGTCTAAGATGATAAGATAGTTTCATTATTTTGTCGTACAAGTTCAATGTAAAAATTCGAGAAAATAACTTATTATCTTTATTTGTATTCTATCTAATCTTAAATAATGTTAAACACACAGAAACACATATATACAAGAGATAATTTGAATGCCTACCAGACGGCATCTCCAAGTGCCTTACGTATCTATTTAAAGGGGTTTGTCATGACAACAATACTCATACTACAAGTAAACCCTTACAGAATATTCTAAATAACATAATATTCGAAGCCCAAGATAACATCCCATCGAAACGGCTTAAAACGAGCTCACACGAGAAATGGTGCATATTCTCTGAGTTATGTAACGTCAAGTAACAGCAGTAAGATGGATACTCGAATAGACTAGATGAATTCTCGTCCTGGATTCTAGTAATACGATGTGACCAACGAAAGATATACTTAACATAGTTCATGGGTGAATTGGGGAGAGGGCAATTAACGTGTTTCACTTCTTTAACTACTCAGCGTTTGGAAAGTAAAGGACAATTTTTATGTTATTATATATGAATATCTAGGTATCTCATAAAGAGAGCAAGTGTTAATCCCAGGAGAGAGCACCTTAAGTTTTGAAAACTTCAACTGAACCTATATATATATATATATATATATATATATATATATATATATATATATGGTTTTGTTTATTTTCTATGTACGTATACGTTTTGTCCTTAATAATCGGGGCTGATCAGCATAGAGATATGACTATTCACTACCGGTCATGTGTATGTGTGTGGGGGGTAGTTAGTTATTGTAAAACAGGCACAACGGATGCAATATTGCAGCGATGGCACAGTGGTTGGAGCTTGGAGAGGGATTTATTAGATGAGATACTCTTTTGTGGACCTTTTCTAAGAGAGAGAGAGAGACTGGTTGATGGTACATCAACCCAGATGTGCCAACAATACTCCATGCATGGACAGATGCATAAACTGCATATTCGTTGTTTTTCCAGCATGTCACTGTTCCGCCAATTTCTCTATCGCGTTTTCGTTTTATGCCCCGAAGTTTAATATTGATCTTTTTTCCTTCTTTCGAAATTGACCCAGGTCTAAATGTCGCTATGTCGATTGCTTTGGTCAGCCGACATCAAATCGACCTATATTAAGTGTCCCTGTTTTCTTACTTCTTCGAAATTGAAACTACGTATATGTTGCGTTCTCCATTTTTCTTTCCTCTTCGGATCCATGTTGATTCTTCGTTATTTTTTCTTCCTCGGAGCAGTGTCGACGTTTCGTCGTTGCGCGTATAAGTGCTTTATTGTAATAAAGTTTACGATAAAACAGAGTAGGGAAATTTAGATGTATTAAAAGAATAACATCAAGTACTCCTACGAACAATTTACCATTACTTATCTTGAAAACGGGCAGTTATATTAACCGAAGCCAGTATTAGTTAGATAGATAAACATATAGGCCGATAGACAGATATACAGACAAGTAGGCAGACGCCCATGGCCGCGTGCGACCCTAACAGTTGTGTCGTTGTTAAAAAAATATTGTTAGTAACCGTTGGCTTCAAAATCCGAAGCTGGTCTCCTCAAATTCCAACAGTCTTTCTCACTTTCGTCCCACGTTACGTCACATTGGAAGGTCGCTCTCTGCATATTGTTCTGACCGTTCGGTCCCGTCTAAACCCATTTCGTTGTTTTGAGATTTTAACAGCGACTCATTATTTTGTCGGCTTTATCAATTCTTGGCTAGTCATGACCTCAACCGCCTTGCTCCACCTGTTACCTGCGCGGTGTTTGCGTTGTTAACACGCCAAGTGAGTCATTATCTTACACATAACAAGTTCGTTTAGGATAGCACCTTTCAGCATGTGCTAAAATTTAGGATTATACTCATGAAAAGATTAACTAGAATTTAATGTGGGGGTTTAATTTGTTTATCTTTTCACAAGTATAATCCTTAAACCCATTGTCCTTACTTATTATCTTAAGATGACACATTATTAACCCTCAAAACAGTAACGGCCAAATATATGTAACTCATGAACATTGACTAACGGGATTTATACAGAAATATTTTTTTAATTTTTTTTATTTTTTAAATATTTTTAAACATACGCTACTTATAAACATTGACTCACGGGATTTATATACAAACATTTTTTATTTTTCAATATTTTTAAATATTTTCAATTTTTAAATCTCACCTGCTATTTCTCACCCCGCCCCTTTTTTCAAACCTTATTAAACCTCCCTTACGCTAAATTTAAACAATAATACATTAATATATATATATATATATATATATATATATATATATATATATATATATATATATATATATATAAAAGGTGTTAATGTGGTAGTGTGTATTTTTATACGTGGGCAAGTCTCTAAGAATGCGTATATTTATCTTAATGTGAGATGTTTTGATTCAGACATTTCATAATTTACAAAAGTTGTTCGTTAATTAATTGTGTATAGGCCGTTAAGTGTATTAGACTTTCATATTCTAACAAACACAATAACATTGCCAGAATTAATATTTTCTTCTTTATTCACATTTAATATATTGCCTACTGATAACCTCTTATGCACTGTTCAGGAGTTAAACTATACAAACATTGTATATATGATCTTCAGCCAAACTTAAACCAACTTAGATGTTTACTTCTGTGTCTATGTTTGGCTGCAACTTATTGTGAAAATCAATTCCATTCTAGATATACTCATACGATTATATACAGAAATGAAAAAATGTAAAGAAATAGTTATAGGAAAAGAAACTAGAACAGTAATAGTATTACCAATTTTGAAACCCTCAAATTAGGACTTTCGTACAAAGTAAACAGAAATGTTAAATTATACTTAGAGCAAAAAAATAAAATGAAAATATCGGAAACAAAATTACATTTCGAAATATGAACCAAATGTACGCCTGTAAATATTTCCATTGCTATTTTCTACTTTATTAATAAAAATACAACTTCTTAAATGTCTAATATAACTTGTTGTCTAGTTTTTGATAAATATGTAGAAATGCTTGACTTCAATAATATTTTTCAATAGAACATGAATTGTTACATAAGTACGAATACACAAAATGAACGTTACCTGAGTAAACGCTGCTAATGTATTTCATACTATTTGCTATCTGGCTTATATAAGATGTTAGAAATAAGTTGGTAAGCGTCCGGAAATTGGTAATACCATGAAACTGCAAGAAATGTGTAAGGAAGTTACAACTCATTATCTCTTGCTCTTCTCTCTTTTTTATTCGCTCCTTTTTTTAAATTATATTGCATCATATGGCTACTAAAGGATTTGGTGTTCCTCTCATTTTAGAGGGTTTGATTTCAATATTACTAAATATTTCTATATAAATAAATATATTAATCGAAAATTATTGTAATCCCTCAATATTCTGATTTATTTCGTGAACCTTGTCCAACGGTATTTTTCTACCAAACTGTATTGTCATAGCTCTCTAACTCAACTTGTTATGCACTACGCACAATGCTTCAAGCAAACTACAACCTCCTTCTCACCAGTAAATATAGTTGTATAAGTTATTGACATACTTATTGTGCGTATATATATGTATATATATATATATATATATATATATATATATATATATATATATATATATATATTGTATTCACTTCTAAAGTACTAAATATCTGAGCAAAGCTTAATAGTAGTGAACCAATTCTTATCGCTAATCAGTTCTATAGAATTGTGTAGGTTTCTGAGGCAATACTCAGGTTCATTTCATGGATTAGCAGTGGGCGTGTGTTTTCATATATACTTATCGAGCATGGTATTTGGTGGTATTACACCATCACTACATATTTATTTTAGCAGTAAATATATGTCATTGCCTATGGCCGAAGGAAGGTGTGGGTGTAATAAAGAACATATTTCCTGGCTCTAAATAAAGAACATATGTCCTGACTCTTATTAAAGAACATATGTCCTGGCTCTAATTAAAGCATATATGCCCTGAGTCTAATTAAAGCACCTATGTTCTGACTCTAATTAAAGAACATATTTCCTGGCTCTAATTAAAGAACATATGTCCTGACTCTAACACAGGTAAATCTAACGCAATTTATGTGTTTTATTTCTCTTGTTAACTAACGCAATCTTCTTTTTAATTATAGTTTCAGCCTAATTTCTATTGATATTCATTATTTACGTGCGTTAGTGTTTTACTTATCAATTATCACGAATTAGGTGTATACTGTGCCTAGATTTAGTTAATATTTTGCCACTACGATTTTAGCATTTTCTGACATTTAAAAATATAAAATTCTAAGATTCTCGTTCAAACATATCCTACACGTATCGTCAAAATATCTGCATGTATTGGCCCCTTTTACATATTTTCTAGACTATAAGCGACCGTCTGTGTCTTTAAGTTTCCAGCAATGGTCTAATTATTATATCCTCTATCTGTGTGGGTTGTGTTTAATGAATGCACTTTTCTAAATATAATATGTGTAAAATTCTAGTCGGGTTTGCAATATATACTTTTGTGTTATTAAAATGTTGATGTGCATATATTGTGGCTACGTAGATGACACTATTATTTTAACAGTTATTTTGTAAAGGACAACGTGCTCTTATGTTGCAATTATAGTTCTTTCTTTTTTATCACTTTTCGTTCATATAAGTGGGTTATTACTATTACAATTAATGTGAACATAGCGTGACCCGGGTCGAATTTTAGCTCGTAAGCAACGCATTTTGATACTTTTGTGGTGTGCATATATTCATGGGTCAAACACTAGGCTGGAAGTAAGCAAAATGTTACTATATTAGGTATCGCTATGCTCTCATAACTCTTGCTTGTACGAATATACTTGTGATCTAAATATGACCTTAGATTTCGTCCGAAACTATGAGGGTAACATGTGTTCCAATCAGTTACACTGTAAACAGCTATGCAACACTCGCAGCACTTAGATACTGTGCTGCTGTACTGAACTGGTCGTGATCGTCTGTTTGGTATTTCTTATTTGCTTTGGTCAGAAAACGTGTTGTCTTGATCAAGGGACGGGTCTTTTTATTGTGACACATCAACAAAAGGTGAGTCGGAGAAAGGAAAAATATTTATTAATCTCCTACAACCTATACTCTTTCGGAAATTAGTTTTTTCCCTTAAAGTCACAAGAATCAATTCATGTCTTATACTAAAGCTTTTTAGATGTTGCTCTGCTTAGTCTGGTATAAGTCAATTCAATAGTCACCAGAAATGTTTAAAAAGCAAAACATATTTAGTGCACAACTCGGGCTTATATAAATCTAAAAATATGGTTTATATAACTATCTAATAGAAGTGTAGTAGCCTTTTAAGAGCGAATTACAAGATGTGTGAACATCTTAACATAAATATGTGTATGTATATATTCATCTATGGTACTTTGTACATTTCTTTCTCTGCTATCCATTTGTACTCGTTCTTCCACCGCATACACCTTATATTCCCTTTCGTCTCCATTTACCTTCTTTAATTCTTTATATGTTTATGTCAAGAGTGAGTGCAACTCCGGTTAACAATATGAATAACAAGTCAAGTTATGACATGAATTGTCGCACATACATGAGGATAAAACACGAAAAATACTTAATAATCATAAACGTTTCTTATACGATCTATACGATGAAGAACTTTAGATGTGAAAAGTGTCTCTATATATTTGATAATATATATGAACTTTCAGATATATAAGCTAATTTAATCTTAAATAAGTTTATTTCAATTGTCATTCTTTTTTACCGAGAAACTGTCAGTAATTTATGAATAATGGTGACGTTTAATTGTGTCATCTAGCATTTAGAGACGCTCCTCCATATACACGAGAGCGCTTAAACTCAAGATTCGATTTAACCTTTAAATGTTACCGGATAATTGTCTCATTAAATTCATCATGCCCAAGCAGAAAATAGTATATATAGTCTCTTCTTTATAAATGTAGATTCTCTTAGTAAAGGTTGATATATTATTCACAGAAATAGAAATAAACACTATCTTATGATCGTTCCATTTAAACTGGGAGGATAGCGATTCAAACGTTATAAGACATTTGAGTTTTCAGAGCAACAGCAGTTGATTTAAAACTTAAAAATAACAGACGGACACAGGTGTTATTTAAAACTTTTAGTAGAGTGACCGAATAAAATGCCATTTTACACATTTATTGGTAACAGACGGACACAAAGTTTATTTAAAATTTAAGGTAAATCGACATTCCAAAATGCTAATTTGAATACTTCAGCAAAAATGTTATTTCAAATTAAAAGTCAACTAATGTAAGAAAACGCTATTTCAAAAGTTGGACAGTGCATGGCGGACGACCATGTTGTATTTTTTTAGGCAAATTGACTAAAAAAAGTGATTTCAAATATTCGAAAATGAGATAGACGAAAATTTATATATCAAATTTAAGTTTAATTGGCATAAGAAAATGCTGTTTCGTATATGAAGTTGTGACAGAGGGACGAAAACAGTATTTAAAATTAAGACTAAATGTACATTAAATCATTCTATTAAAAATTGCAACATTGCCTGGACTACACTGTATATATATATATATATATATATATATATATATATATATATATATATATATATATATTGAAAATGATAGTTATACAAGTGTATTCATCTGAACTTTCAGTTGTGAAGTAATTGCTCCTAGACAACACCGAGTTTATTCCCAACTCACTTCCTCAAATAATATAATGTGATCTACATATGTTTTGATTGCTCCGCGGACAACGCTGAGTTTTATATCGCCCTACTTTTAATAACATAATGTAATCTATATGTATTTCATTTTATTATCGGTAACGCATTATTTTTTGTCTCCCTTTTTTACATCAAAAATATACCACATTAAAAATGTGCTACTTTGTTGTAGAGACCGACGAAAATTTATATATCAAATCTATATTTAATTGGCCCGCTCTATCTGATATATTGAACACTGACTTCCAAGCAAAACAAAGTACTTTTTCTGATATACCATACTATAACAACCTACAGATAAATTCATTATCACAGGAAACGTTGACATTAAAGAACACCTGTTTTATTAAAGATAATGGGTACTTTGGATAAACTTATACCACTTACCAAACATAATACTGTATTATTAATATTATTGCTCCCCGGCAACAACAAGTTAACAGAGGAGTGTTTTCTCGAGGTAACACTGCATTTACACACACCTGCTATATATTGAATTTTGAGGAGTGTTGTATTACTATATACTACGTACCAAATAGAAAAATCGAACCTTACATATATTGCATTTATTTTGACGGCTACTAAAACAACCTAAATTAAATTTAATAAGCCCCCAGAGTACTACTAAAACTACCCTTTACGGGTTAGGTTTGTCCTAAACAAGTTATTATTATTATTCTTATTATTACTATTATTATTATTATTATTATTATTATTATTATTATTATTATTATTATTATTATTATTGGTCCCCCGATTTATAAAATCGGGAGACCTATGTTTTGAGGCATTTCCGTCCGTCCGTCCGTCCGTCCGTCCGTCCGTCCGTCCGGATTTTTCTCCGCAACCTTCCATTGAATTTCTCTGAAATGTTGCATGAAGTTGTAACTTTTGTCAGGTAAGAAAGTGACATTCTCTGATTTTTGAAAATAAAGTCTGGTTAGCCCCCCAGGGGGGTCAAACGCCCCTAAAATGGCAAAAATGACATTGTTCTCCCTATAACTTTACATCCATCCATTCAATTTCTCTGAATCTTGGCCAAAATAGTGAGGCAATAGTTCCTAATAGAGAATAAGTATCGCTGACCTTAGGACAAATCTGGTTCGCGCCCCCAGGGGGTCAAAAGTCCCCAAAATGGCAAAAATGACAGTTTTCACCCTTAACGTTTCATCCATCCATTCAATTTTTCTGAAACTTGGCCAAAATGTAGAGGCAATTGTTCTGGATATAAAATGAGCATCCTTGACTTCAGAAAAATTCTGGTTTGCACCCCCAGGGGGCCAAAGGGGGGCAAAAATGCCCCAAATTGCCCAAATTTATTGCATTATACACTCGCCACATCGAGTCACATACAGAGGGGGACCACGCATGCGCGGCTTGTTATTATTATTAATATTATTTCATATTAGTCTAAACTTTTGGATGTTTTAGTTGGAGTTTCCTTTTTTGAACATCAAGTCAATTCGCTTGACTTCATATATTCAAGCTGTACCTTAACCCTTTCGCTGTTCCTAAAAGACAAGCCTTTTGCAAAATTGGAAAAGAAATTACCTCTTTAATTTGTTTAAACAATTTATGGTGGCGTTTCGTTATAGTTCCAAGCGTTCCAATTACAATTAGAGCCACCTTTAAGTATTTACATTTCCATAGTCTAACTAATTCCCATTTTAGATCTTGATAATTAGTTATTTTTCGTGTTCTCTCTCCTGTAGTCTGGTATCCAAGGGGCAGGCAATATCAATGATTAAGCAAGTTATCTTGTGTTTTCTTTTAGAAATATTAAGTCGGGTTTCGAATGTTAAAGAAGGTTATCAGTCTTTATGCGCATGTCCCGGAAAAGTTTGACATTGTCGTTCAACAGTACTACTTCTGGCTTGTGATCACAAAACATTTCATTGAGGTACAATTCATAAAGTGTGCATATATTCCAGTGTAGTACCTGATTGACTTCGTCGTGTCCCCATTTTCATACTGATGCTGTGCTAGCATTGAGCATTCAGATACAATATGTGCTAAGGTTTCTTTTTTCATCATACAATCAGCAAATCGGTGATTCTGCAGTTTCCTCAATGTAATGTTTGATGGACCTAGTGCGAGTAGCTTGTTCCTTGGTTGCCATTAAGATGCTCTCAGTAGATAGTTCGAGATCAACTCTGACCAACTCATTCAAGCTGTCTTTATCTTTAAATGCAGTATTATTAAAGAGTCCACTGTGCGGTTTATTTCCAAATATTGTTGACCATCTCACTTGCAACTTTAGATTTTTTTTCACAACAGTTCTTAGTCGTTCCTCTCTATTCATTTCACGAAGAAAAAGCTCATGACTATCGGAAATATATGTATATAAACAACCTCCTTCTATATTCACAACATCTTCAACACCAAGTAGACCTCGGTCACCTTTCTTTTCTAAATAGTTGGATACCAAAACACGTTATATACTTACAATTGATGCATGTCCTTTCTTTGCAAAAGATCCATCAATTGTAAGTATATAACGTGTTTTGGTATCCAACTATTTTAGTGCATCTACATTCCAGTCAAATATACCGGCAATATATTGAGTGATAGCTGCGGTTCTGGCATTGATAGCATGTGTTGTATTTCGACTAAAGGGTTTAACTTCAAGATACTCCTTACTCTGCCATTGTACTACGCTGTGACTTGGTTTTTCATTTGCTTGTTTTTTAATCTTACCCGCCTCCATAATTCACAAGTATGTGTAACCTCTGTCACTGTCTACATTCTTTACCAAAACTGTTGTTGAGAGTTCAAGGCCATCTGAATTGACAAGTGTACCGCTTTTACAAGAATGGCTCATTTAGTGATGCCAAATTCGATTCGTATGTTGTCACTAAATAATTAAACCTTATTCATTAGAGTATCAAGTTGGGTGTCATTCTTTACAAGAAAAAAGGGAATGGCATCCATGAATAGTAAGTGGTAGACTGTAGCAAGTCCTTTCCCAAGTCTATATCCTGTCATCACATTACGTAGGAGAAGTGTTATTGAGAGCAAACTAATAAAAGAAAGCAGAGGAGACAGACTTTAGCCTTGGGTATTCCTACTTCTGATTTTGACTTTACTCAATGTAAATTACAATTATTATGATTGTTATTATTATCATGATTATTATTATTATTATTGATAATTGTTAAACTTAAAAATAACGAATTCAATTACTACTTAAAAACATTATTTATTTATATTTCATAAAAAATGTAAAAACTGCAAAAACAGGGCGACAAGGAGGGGGAGAGAAGAAGCGAGTAGGTATTTATCTACCTCCCACAAAGTAAAATGTGACACAAGGTCGGAAAGTGGGATTTAATAAGTAAGCACCCTAGAGGAAGAGCACTTGTTGGCATTCCCCGGTAGTGTGTGTGAAAGAGAGATTATCGGAAAGGGTTAACACTTAAGCTGAATTGAAAGCAATATTATACGACCACAAAAGGTAACAAATATATATATATATATATATATATATATATATATAAAAAAGCGTGTAATGATGACTCAAACGTTAAGATGCATACTAACATACTCATCATCTAGTCATGGTGGTGTAATGGGCCATTCTGACTTAATCACACTAATTCGCTCTATCCACAATCACACCTGGTAAGTCTTAATTGTGAGTCTTCTGTTAGTTGTTTGATGTAGGGTTTCTGCGATCTACCCAGTGATCCACATCCCTGTATTGGCATCGACAGAAAGATATCGCTGATGATTGCATCTTTAGCTCTCCAGCTATGTCGAGCAAATGTTGTTCTACCTTCGCTCTGATCTGAGGGAGGTGCTCATCGAGTTGCTCCATCGTTGTGTCTGTCTCCAGGAGATATTTAGAGCTGATTTAGCATGCTGGTAGATACACGATAAATTTTCTTCTTCAAACTTTTTGTGAAACTCCAAGTGCTACTTTCAAGTAGTTAATTTTATTTACGAACCGTTGATGTTTTAAAGACGTATCACATGTGAATAACTCATTACACATTACATTTGATAAGAGTTTTCAGAACAATCAAACGAAACACATTACCAAATATGTTATCAAATAGTTCGATGTATTCAACGAGAATGTGTCATGCTCATGTTGTTATCGCGGCCATGTTGTTTATAATTGAATGTATGACACTTTTTAATGAAATGTTTTGAAATGTGTATCATATATGATTATTCTGGTGGATTGTTATTGATTTAAATGTATTATGTGTGTGTCTTTGTTATGCATCTTTATAAGATGAAATGTTCGAAAATGAAGTGCATGCCATTTACATCGATGTTTGAGAAACACACACACACACACCCATACACACACATATATATACATATATATATATATATATATATATATATATATATATATATATATATATATATATATATATATATATAAAGAGGTATTTATATATATAAAGAGGTGGACTCTACGACACCGGACTTTTTAGCAATCGGACATTTGCTTGCACCTTGGCACAGTTTTGCCCTGCGTTTCTTTCCCTCAACTTTTATTTCATTTTTTGAAATTTTAAATCTTGGCCATTGCCAACTTATCTATCTCAGCGACTTCCTCTGTTGATAGGATTTTGATCTTTGAAAAGCCTGGCTTAAGGAAAATTTAACTTGAATAAATTGCCTTTTTGCGGAATATACCTTGCTTTTAACTTTTGAATTGAATTTTGATTTGGCTTTTGCTTTCTCTAAATCCTTTCCATTCTTCTTCATTTATATATATATATATATATATATATATATATATATATATATATATATATATATATATATATATATATATATATATAGTCGAGAAGCACTGAAACTCCCATCTACCGGCTCCCTTGGTTGTGATAGGGGAATTGCCTCTAGATATACAGGTCAACTACGAATACAACAAATAATAGTGCCGGACTAAAACTCAGGTTTCTCTCCGACAAGGCATAACACCCACAAGCCACACTACCATTCGTTGAAGCTAACGGTAACAGCTTTGTTGATGAATGCTCCCAGCAGATGAAATAGCAATTTTAAATAAATTGTCGCTCACATTAGTTCAACAAATTCATATATAAAATAAAGCTATCGAAAGATCTGTTATGACTCATTTAACAAATTTAAAAAAAACTACATACTAAACAAGTTATTTATAATAACATATTCCAACAGAGAGTAATTTTGGGAAAAGTTCTTTTAACCACCGATATTCAAAGCATACAAAATTTTCTCAGAAAGATCAAAAACAATAAATTACTCAATATATTGTACATACTACTATTTTGACAATATCTACAATATCTATATTAATGAACATTAAACAAATTATAACACTTGAAAAAATATATTAATATTTTCACAGATGTATAATCGTATTTGTTCGATGTGCGATTGTTACATCTTTACTTTTTAAAATCAAATTTGATTTATAAACTACTCAAATGTTAATAAAGTATTTTAGCGTTTTGTTATTTTATTTTTATTCATGTTTTAATTCATGTTTATTGTTATATTATTTATAAATGTTTTATGTATATTTTATTTATTCATTAGTTTATTTAGACCATTTGTTTCCCATTCTATTTTCTTAAAAACAGTCGAAAGGTTAATTTATCTTAATTTATTTATTAATTTCATTTTATTTCATATACGTTTTTATGTTGTCATATTTTTCCTGTATTGTCTTAATTAGTTATTTATTTATTTATTACTTTTCTATTTTTCATATTCTATGTCTGCCTTGTTTTTATTTATTTTAAATTATTTTCCTTTACTTTTATATTCTTGTAAATTATATAGTTATATTTTATTTTATTATGTTATTATTAATAAGCATTTTGATTATTATCATTGTTATTCAATTTGTATTTATTTAAATCCGCATAGTAACAAAAAAAAAGAGTCCGAAATCAAGTAGGGTGCATATACATATACATTTTATGTAACAAGACAACTATATGAAACATTTGTTCTTATCTTTGACTTGTTACATCAAATGTGTATTTATTTGCATCCTGATATTGTTCGACTGTTTTGGTTTATTATAACCCATCCTTAAGTCCTCTTTTAAAATTGATGGACGAATGCATTTTAATTCTACGTATTTCATAATCGAGCGTAACTTTTTTTTATCTTGATTCTGAGATACCCAGACATTAAGTGTACTATGCATAAGTTGTTAATCAATTGTACACCTGATGAGACGGTATGTGTATGAATTATCATATAATTATATAATAATACTTTTCAAAGGAATATATATATATATATATATATATATATATATATATATATATGTGTGTGTGTGTGTATGTGTGTGTGTTGTATTACACGCTAGGTAGTGAGCTTGTATTGAGAATTTAAACTCAATCTCTTTTTTAATCATTTTCATGTGTATGAATTTATATTAGTTGTGTTTTAATATATATATATATATATATATATATAGTAACAAGTATATATATATATATATTATGTTTCGGAATTTTTTAGATGAGGGTTGACAATTTGTAGAACTTGGAATATCAAGACTACCGTTCTCATCTTGGGTGTTTTTATCACAACGTTTCGGCCGATGTAACCTCCGATCTTCTTCAGTACTAATTACAATTAAGTTCTAAGTGACAGTCATCTGAAGGTTTATGGTTCAATCCTCAGTGCGGGCGATACGAAGAATTGCGAATCACTGAAGACTTCTTTCTCGGTCATGGCAGATTCAACGAGAGCATGCAACCCCCGTGGAGTTAATAAAGGGTTCCGTCCGAAATTTCATCCAGATTCCCGAGTTCGACAGAAATATGCACAAGTTCGACAAAGCACACCTGAAGAAGGTCGGAGGTTACATCGGCTGAAACGCTGTGATAAAAACACCCAAGATGAGAACAGTAGTCTGAATATTCCAAATTCTACAAGTATATGTATGTATGTATATATGACAGATACATTCATTTACTCACAGATTTGCTCGTCTAAAACTTAAATCCTTCCGGCAATAACCTTTTCAAACGTGAAAGACAGAAATTTAAATCATATATTCTAATTACCATAGTTCATCTCCGTATATAACTTTATTCTGTCTTTTTTAGGTGTGCATTGCTTGAACGTTGATGATTAATACATATATATTTCCTCAACCGCTCGTTGCCAATCCTCCGGCCAATTTTCCATTTCGAACTGATTCTCATTAAAAAAATCACACATGTCGCTCTCAGCAGCGTTCTCCTGATTCTCATCTATTTTCTATATTAAAGAAAATGTTTTCATTCGTTTTTAGATTATAATCTTACTTTTAATCCAAGTGAAAAAGAATGAACCGATTTAATCAACCCGCTTCAACCATACAACATATTTATGCTATAAGGCATGATATCAAACATTCTTTTCTGTTGATAATGAGCTTATAAATGCGATTTCACAGAGTTAAGTACATCTTCAGAAACGTGTGCTTCAACTCATACTTTATACAGATTTGACAAATCAAAGTTGATGAAAATGAATCGTTAGATGGGATATCTCTTGCAAGGAATATCCTCAACTTCCAGATAGCGCAAAAAGCATCAATCACCTTTTGCACTTGGTAATGCGAATATAGAAAGTTGATATGTTTCTCTTCCTGGTTATATCCGACAGCATGAGGAAAATTGTTCTCAACTTCTAACAAAGGGGGTGAGTTTCGAATTTTTGAAATACTCGCTTCATCTAGCCTCATTATGACTTGTGATACGGCGAAAATAGATGCATACATATGAACAGTATATAATTCTAATATAAGTGTAAATACATGAAAAGGTATATATATATATATATATATATATATATATATATATATATATATATATATATATACATATATATATATATACATATATATATATATATATATATATATATATATATATATATATATATATATATATAATTGGCATAAACATATTTTCATTACTTCCTAGTTATCTCTACATACATTGTTGACGTAATTAATGAAAATCGATACATCAGATATTATTCTATTTTATAGAAATCGCTCCAGACAAGGCCTTGATGCACTTGATGTTAGGAGCTGAAAGTGATTTAAAAAATAAAAGAATACCTCAATGTCGAAAGCTACAAGCAATAAGTGTAATTTGGATATATTGTGACCCAGATAACAACACTAGTTTTCACTTTGTAAACAACATCGCTGATGGAATTTGTAGAACTACAGGACGAAATAAGGGAAGCGAGAGTTACTAGGCATCCGAAAGTAAAGCCAACATCTACTTTCTATTCTCTTTCCGACATATATATCTCCTGATAACATTTAATGTGGACACATGAAACAAAAAATGAATAAATATATAAATATATATATATATATATATATATATATATATGTGTGTGTGTGTGTGTGTGTGTGTGTATATGTGTGTGTGTGTGAAACAGAAAAAAAAAAAATTTTTATATATTCATCAACGTTTCGTTTTTATTGTCAGACTTCCTCATGATGATAATTTTAAGAAAAATGTCATGCAAGTACATCGAAGTATTGGATTGACATGATGGGTTGATAAGAAAAGTACTAGGTATTTCTACTAAGAGCGCTGGACGAGGGTCCGGGCTGCGAAGAGTCAGTCAGTAGCTACTGACTGACTTAGTTGAGCTTAGTCATAGTATACACATGTATTTTGAATTGCGTGTGTTTTATTCCCGATGCAAATCATTAAGCTAGTTCAACAATCTATGTTACAGAATACATTTATATTGTATTAGTCACCCACTACACATACATTTCGTTCAGCAAACTCGTATAACTTCGTTTATTGGAAATGAAACTTAGAGCTCTTTATTTTAATGCAATAGTAAGGAACAAAGACAGTGATTATTCATTTCATGAATAATTTAAAAACGATATAATCTATCATTATCACACAAGTATTGGGGACTTTACGATCGTCTATAGCAAGCACATACTTAGACAATCCGTGTAGCTAATATCTGAAGGATAAATTACACATCTTTAATTTAATGTCGTAAAATTACTAGATACTTGAGGCAAAATCGGAAGTATATGTATAATCAGAAGACACTTAACTTTAGATAAGTAATAATAAATCCTTTAAAAAATGTAACACACTTAAATATAAAATCATAAATAAAACATTAAATTAAGTACAAACATATATAGTGTTTCAATTATGATTATAAAATAAATCTAAAATGGCGGAAGTTAAAGAAACAATGCGACAAGGAACATTTATTAGCTTCCCCCGTTTCAGAATGTTGTCAAATTTGTTTATTTGATCAACCTGAAAGTGAGCGACGAAACAGTAAATAATAAAATTATAAACAGTGAAAAAGTAATACAAAAAAACTACAATAACCACTGGATAGCTATAAAATAAATACAACATTGGAAGGACATTATCTTAATGATTTCTCTCACAATTAGGCTGTCTGTATAGCTCAGTTGTAATACGTAATATTCAGAGAATTATATATATATATATATATATATATATATATATATATATATATATATAAAGGAAATGCTAGTTTGATTGAAGCATTGCTGATAAACAAGTAAGTATAATGGTTAGAATCCCAAGGCAAGAGCAATGCACTATTGACACCCGGAAGGTGGAATATGGGATGAAACGAATTAAATGACAGGAGATGGTATAAGTATATAGATCTCGGATAAATATATTTACATTTCAAAAAGCAAATATAAAGACAATAAATTGGAAAATGGGGGATTTTCTGCTGAATATTTTAAGGTCCAGAATTGTAGCGGCTTTAATCATTTCGAGAGTAACAACCTCTCATTTTCAAAAGAATAACACAAAATAGGACTGGACGGTACGGAAAGAAAAGATTACCACAGCTATTCAAAATATGAGATTCGCAGAAAGAACGAGAACGCTCGCAGAAAATTGGGACAGGGAGAACAAACAGGAATACGAAATGCCATCGTTTAGTTATGTTATGAATTATCAAAATTAATTAATTTAGTTAATATTTGAAATATTATAATTTTCATCATTTTTTTAATATTATTTATTATCTTTATTTGTATTTAATATCTAGGTTTAAGCGTTACTGTTGTAAATATAGGTTGTAATCAACAAATGGCTAGAATGGGAAATGAAGTCTAAATAATGGTTAAAAATGGTAATTAGTAAAGTTAAGATATCAGCTCGAAGATGGTTGTAGATAGTTACGGTCAAAGGGATGTAATTAAGTAAAGTTAATTAATGCTTACTCAAACACCGATAAAAAAGCCTTAAACTGAAATTCACCTGGCCTTATCAGAAAAAAAAAACCCTAATATTTTACTTTTCGGTGTATTTTAAATATTATTTCGTAACTTTTGAAAATATAATTAACGTTGATGGATTTTCTCCACATTTTTAAATATTGTGTCGATTTTAATATTTTGTATTTGTCGGTTTGTAATTCACGTTCATACTTTCAACAATAGAAGTAAAGTGTAAGTGTTGTATCTTCTGTGCTTTACTTAATCTTTTCTTGGTACTTCCGAACTGGTGCTGAAATATTAACGGTATTCATAACACACCCAAGTTTTCATAAGGATGTTAAGTATTGCGTACTTACACCTAACAAATGAATAAACAAAATATATTTTTAAAATTTAATAAACATGGCAATCATATCTTAAAAATAGCATAGTCCAGGCCCATAAACTTTTCCATCTTTGGTCAGTGAAGGAGAAATCCTTCTCGACTGCGATAATTCTTTTTTCCAATCCGAAGTGCTCCATTATGGGGGAGTTGTATTTTCTCCCAATTAATTGAAAAGAGAAAACGATACTTCTGCAGTTTACGCAACGATCGCTTGTTTTATTTTTAGATAGGGTTTCTCAGTGAATAAACATTTTTACGGTACCTTATATTTCGTAAATTATATTGTGAAAGTACAGAATAGTTTACATATTAAATTAGTGAACATCAATCTCCTTGCAAAATGGACGCCTTCAGATTTGGGCCAAAAGAAAGATTTGCGCAGTCATGAATGATTTCCCCGTCACTGATCAAAGAGAGAAACGGATACTTCTGCCGTTTACGGAATCTTAGCATTTTTTCTGGGTAGAATTTCCAAGTTAAAATCCATTTTTTGACATTTTCTAATGTTTATTAAATTGTATGGAAAAAGTGCCTGATAGTTAACATATTTAATTGGGGGAAACCCATCTCCTTTCCAAAAAGCACCTTTCGGAGTAGAACCAAAGAACAATTAGCGCAGTCTATAAGGGTATCTCATTCACTGATCAAGGAGATAAAAGGATAATTCCGCAGTTTACGGATCCGGAACGCGTACTTCTCTCACGTTCCCCATCTTCAGAATTGGTATGTAACAAGTAACGGTATTATTTCAGTACGGTCTGTAAAGTTCAAAAGTACCGAGAACAGATTGATGACAATAGAATTGCGGAGTAGAATAAGTAAAATGTATGTATAATAATAACATAATCGAATGTGATTATCGTACGTGAAATGCTTGGCATATTTATAACATATTGTATGAATAGGTATTTGTATGAAAAAAAGAATCCGTAAAATTGTGATTTACGTTGTAATATTAAGTAATGATAACAGAACCTAATTACTATTTCTGTTATGATGTTGAACTTGTCTAAAATTGTATTAGCTAGACTGTATTGTTGACGAAATAATGTGGATTGATTATGTCTTCGTCTAAACGTAAGATTGTTATTAATGGATGGAATCCAATTAGTTTACTGATAGGAAAGAAGAGATCGCTTTGGTCAAAGAATTGAATCAATAATGTGTGTGCACGAAGACGTTGTTTATGTAGCATAAACAATGTACTGAGAAGTCGGGAATAGTGTACACTGACAATAATGTTATAATGCGAATTCTAGCAGGTAATCTGTTCAAGAAAATAAATATAGAGGCTCCATCCTGGAGTTATGTTCATAAGTTAACTGTAGCTTACCGCATCATGTAGAAAGTCACCTGACGGGCTACTGTATAAGTGTATATAAACAATTGGACTGAACGCTACGTTGGCCGTGACGATGTTATGTGTTCACATATGTTGAAGCCTTAGAAATGTATGTACGAAATTAAATTATGTTAAAAAATTATACATTAAAAAATGGAATAATTGGAAAAAAATTGCCTCGCACTTGAGCGTAGTCGGTAGAGGACGCTATTTTGAATCGAGTTAGGATAAAAGTTTGGGCGTTTGTTATTGATTCTGAAATTCCGGAATGAGTTGAAGTTGATGCTTAATAGTTGGAAGTGACGAAGGACAGTAAATAATTTGATATAATCTGAAATTATGGAATAAAAAGGGATATGAGGGAGGGTTATTATTTGATTAATGTATTTGGTATAGTATGTATCAAATTGTTAGAAGAATGAAATGAAACAATTACGGTGATCATTGTATGAATAATCCGATGTAATTTATTTACTGGCGCTAAGTGAATGGGTGGGAGTAGACAAATGTTCGAGGGAAAACTATTTATAGAGTATATTTTTCTTAGAGTCTGTGATTGCGGTATAAAAGTAATATTTATTGTTAGATGATGTAAATAATCACACATTTCTTGAAAACCGCAGGAGTAAATAAGCTGACTAGAGTCGTGAGTTTAGTAGCCGATCATAATGTGGTTATATTCTGACTATCGTCAAAGATACAGTGGAGAAAATGTCTTCACTTTATATAAAAGATAAGATATACATGTAAGAGTTTAGTAATGTTAAGATGTCTAAAATTAACGTGTATGTATGTGATATTCTGTATTTTTCAAGTGTCTGATGAGCATTTGGCTTTTTCTTATTCGTTGTAATACATAGATATATAGTCAGACAAATATTGCAGTCAATCTAAAATGACTATTTACACGTTGCACAGAAGTAGAATTGATTTGGATGATAATGCATGTTGCTATATAGTTTAATATACAAATATATTTGACCAGCTAAGTTATAATCACAAAGGTAACAGACATACATGTTTCTCATATTAAACGGAATATGCTTGAAAAGAAAAAGCCAATGTATGTATCTATATATGATGATATGCTACAGTTTTACAGATAACCGGGGTTTCATTGAGTTATTCTATTCGTAAAATATACTGGTAACCCCAGGATATTTACTAGTATTCATGTTTCGTATGTGATTTCATACACCATTTCTGGCATTCTACTAAACTTCTGAGTGAGAAGTATTTTCCTTGAAATGCTTGCACTCTCGGAAGAAAATACGTCAGAGAGGATATCTATCAAAAGAATGAGGCAACAGTGCTGGAACGATATGATTCCTGTAATGTATTTGCGGAGTTCTTAGTGCTTCAGAAAACGTTCTTTCATTATAGCTTATTTTAAATTTAGACAAAGTTCTCAGCAATAAAAAGGACCCTTCCTGAGGCTTACATTTGATCTCGATATTAGATACATAAATATCTGAATATTATCTTAAAGTCCTCTTTTACCTGTCAAACGTTTAATTAGCAAAGAAGTGAAGACCATTAATTGTCTTCTCCTTAATCGGCAAGGTAACTATTGTATAGTGTTTCTTTCTTCCGGTATCTTTGTCTTACGGGATTCCAGGAAAGGACGTTCTCTAGTCTGCCTGAGTATCCAACTAAGTGGTGTTACTTGGAATAAATGCACCTTTCCTCGTATGAGCGAGTGTATAACGGCGTCGCGCGGACCTTATATGTGCTTTGAATACAATGTTATTCTGAACATTTTGTCAGGGTTTACTTGCAGGTTGAAATATTATCATGAATACGTATAGACGTTGACAAACCTAAATTATCTGAGTCTAAAGACAGTCTGGTAAAACAAAGCTAGCAATAGCATTACACCGGTGCAAAAGTTCCTACTATGATAATTTATACGAATTTACTTTTACTATAAAGTAGTCGGACAATTTAAATTATGACCTGTACCCAAGAGTACACTGACATAATCTCGATATAGACGTAAATTCCCTTATCGAGAGAATGCTACCGTAAACCCACTCATAACCAGGAAGAAAGAACGACTGCTCCCGTTATTATATTTTTGTTTGTTTATTTGGTGACTGAAAACATTGCATCTATGTTTAGCCATATGAAATAAGCTGACATTAAATCTCCAAATATATTACTCCATTCACCATGAGAAAATATCGCACGTTTTCCACTGTTTTTGCAAGGATATTAATTTTACTGGTGAATAACAGAGACATTTACAAACAAATACATACTCTCTGAGCGAAGACAGCACAAGTGATAACGTGTCAAAGACATATGCTGTATCGTATACACTCTGGATTATATTTAAGCACATAGTAATTATTACAAATATACTAGCATTGCTAGTCGTCGTTGCCCAAAAGCATAATCAACAAAATATAAGTTTAAAAACTGGCTAAACCAGCTTTTTTAAACCTATATCTCCTTCTAAACGTCTCTATACGATTGAGTTGAGTTCACACTTTTTTTTTGACTCGATACTCTCCTCCCGCAGCCTAAGCTCTATTGTAATATTTGAAAAATAAAATTAAATATCGAACAATTAAGCGTCGGTTGTTAATATTAGTTGTTTATATATTGCATAGTTACTTGTTTTCCATCTCCTTACCCTCAACATCATAATGAAACACACTGCCCATGGCCGTGGCGGCGGTTATTTGTTAGGACACAGCATATGGAAGGCGGAGTCCATCCGTCTCCTTCCGCTGCCTTGAACCTTCCCTGAGTTTTACCCAGGTACCCATTTACTGCTGGGTGGGCAGAGGGAGTTTTCTAGACCCGAATATTCGCATGCCGTGAGTGGGATCGAACCCGGGTCGTCCAGCCCAAAGACAAGTGCTATAACCACTCGTCTACAGGCCCTACCTACTTGTTTTTATATATAAAGATAATAATAGTAATGGGAGCGTTCGGCTTTTAATTCATTGCTACCAGGTAATACGAGTTTAATGTATCCCCCCCTCAACATTATAATGAAACACGCATTTGCTTCATATGAATTCCAGAGAAAAGACGAGTTTATTAAATCTTTCTCTCTCGACCACCACAATAAGAAAAGAAAATGGTGGTTTATATTTTGCTGGCAAACAAATAGTTACCTGTCTGTCCTCGTTTCTTCAACAATATAATGAAACCCAAATTTGTTTTGATAAGTTCCCAGACAACGCCGAGTCTCTTGTTTGATGATAACACTGCCTTCTGCAGTCAAAAATTCAGACAGTTTATGAATGAGTTGGGTGTAAACTTCCTACGACATTGTGCATACAGGTTATCAGGAAATAGTATTATAGAAAGGTGGCATAAACAGTGAAAGGCTTCAATGTTATAGTTGCGTGTATTGGTGCAACGTTACCCCCAAGGATGATGTGTCCGCATCATCATGACCTGTCAATTAGTTGTACAGATACCAGATCAATGTGAAAATGGGGTCAATGTTGTTCCCCATTCAAATCACAATAGGATCTCTATACTACAGAAAGAGGGGGACAAAATCCACAATAACGTTGCACGTCGACCTTCAGACCAGGTCCTGTCACCGGAGTGATATGTTCACAGTCGATGGTCGTCAATGACACGCCTCGACATGTAGGAGACGTGCTCGTACGTCTCAGTTTATCACCGGTAGTGGAAAACAATGAGGACACACCATCAGAGAGTACTGAATGGGGAGAACCAGATTCCGATACAAGTAGTATACGTGATGCGTCTGAAAAAGAGGGAGAGGACGGACGCCCCTTGATTTAGCTGTATTATTACATTGCTAAGTGAGGGCCTAGTCCATGCGATGTAATAAAGGAATAAATAACTGTCCCACTACAATGAAGTACTACGATAAAGCGACCAGCAACTACATGCCACTCGTGTGGTCATACTATCAGGATGAGTGTGACAATGAAGAGGGGAACATGCAAGGAGGAAAGAAGAATGAAGTGCTTCGTATGTCGTGTATACAGGGTAAAAAGGGCTTCTCTTCATAAGTGCAAATTTGTATAGTAAAGTATGATTTACATGTGTGAAGATCAGCTGATATTAAAAAGGAGGGCATCTGGAAAGCAACAGAAGAGATTTCGATTGCAGAGAGAAAGACAGAGAGAAAGTAGTGACATTTAAGATCAGTTGGAAGTTGAATTAGCGTAACAACTTTTTTTCTTACACAGTTAGGTAACAGCATTATTACACACACCTGATGTGTATATGGTACTGAGGATTTTAGAATTAAGCATATATAACTTGCCAATAGTAATACGATAGTATTACCCAAAATGTACTCTATTAATTGTATTACGCACTTTCGGATTGAGCATATAACACTTACGATGTGTAACACTTATTAAAAACCTATCTTCTCTATTAAGAGTGGTGAGAACTTCTGGATCAAGCATATAACATTTAACAAAGGTAATAGTTTTTTATGATTATAATTGCTCGCGGGAAACGCCCAGTTTCTTGTTTAGTATAAAACATAAAACTGAATATATTGGAGATATTGTTATCGGGCATTTAACACATATAGATTCCCATACACCACTTACCAAATGTAAACAATATAATAATACGCTGAGGCAGCAATGTACGTACTACATTATCACCGTTCACGTACATGAAAACTGTGCTCGTCCGAAAGATTGTGATTAGTTATAAATCATATGTCGTTGGAAAAATACGACCCCGAACTCATTTTGTTCCATTAGACACCCGTTAAATGAAAATGAAAATAAAATACGCTTATATGTGTCTTAGACAATTCCGGAAAACACTATATCAATACTGTATGTGTTTTCTTTTACATTTAGGTGTACAGTAAGACATACCTGAGGCCTGTTCTGTTCAAGCTAAAGCAAACTGAACACTCCTTGCATATCAGCAACCTAACACACAGGTGAAATATGTACTAGGGGTAAATATATCTGCTCAAAGAGCCCCAGCCTGAATAAATGTCCTGCAGAAAAAAAAACCACAACAATGTTCGGAAGAGATAATGTCTCCATTCAAACTCCATCCATCGATGTAGACCAGATAGAGATAGAGTACCCGTTAACAAATAAAATCTATAAAACAAATCTGCTATTTCGAGATCGACTGAGATTGGTTCAAATGAAAATGACCAAAGCCTTCAATGATATTGTTGTAATGGTTAACCAGTCCTTTCAACGGCTGGTCCCAAGAGATGACTTTGTTACAGAAATCAACCATGCAACATATAGGGCGGCATGACTTATCGAAACAAATGTCCTCTCCTATAGACAATAAATGAAAAAGAAGCAAACTGTAGGCTTTAAACAAACGAAAGAGTCTGGTAAAGAAACGTCAAACATTAATTAGGAGTCTAAGAAAAAATACATCTCAAATCTCTACTCCTCTGTCGAAATACCTGGAAAGAAATTGAAAAAGTTAAATCTAAATACTCATTTGACTTTTAAACCAGTATAGAGCCCATATAGCGGAAACCCAAGCGAGAAAATAGACCTTAGTTGCCCAAATGGATAAAGAAGAAAATTAAATTCAAGTATGAACAAAATAGTTAACAGTAATCCCAGGATGGTATACCGAACTCTCATTATAGATGAAATCAAGGTAATATCCCCACCTACCGAAGAAGAAATAGAATGATTCTGGAGGCCATTGTGCGAGGACTAAAACCAACACCGGGAGAAGAGGCTAATAGGCACAATAAAAGCAGGCATTAGGGAAAATAGAATAAGCCATCTCTAGAAAATAACTAAAGAAGATTTAAGGAAACAGTCATACATTTCTGCTACAAGAGTTCATAATATCCCAAATTTCTGGGTGAAAATACTGACAACACTTCACAACCACTATGCTCGGACATTTAATAAGATCTTCCGTGATGAGGAAGACTTACGAAAATGGCTCACTGTGGGTAAATCAACTATTATATACAAGAGTCAAGAGATCCAGTTGCCCAACAAATACAGTCCTACCTGCTACTTTACAAACACATACAATTTGCTAACAGGGATACTCGCCGACACGACTCATAAACAACTAAACACAACAATAAATCCTGAACCAAAAAGAAACACTGTACATCAGACAAACTCTTCAAAGAAACACAAATACATAATTTATATCAGTTCTTTGAAATGTTTGTTTCTGCACTCCAGTGGAGAAGCATCATTTTCATTTTCGTCTTACATACAAAACCATTAGTTTAAATATAAATCTATTTGTAGAAGTACACGTGTTTCTTGGCGGATCGAACAAAAGGTACATATTTGAAACCCCATATGTATGTCAGCAAGGAATGATATACATGGATAGTCGCGTTGTAGAAAAAACTCACAAAGTCCAGTAGTTAATACCGAAGAAAAAAACATTTACAGAACTTAAACACTTTATGTAAGGTAAATAATAAGTGAGATCTATTAAAATGCTGATAATTGAGGAGGGCAAGAAATAGACGAACGTGAGGGAAAAAGCACCATTGACAAATGACAATCTCCTTCTGAACAAATTACATCGCTTTTTGCATAGAATTTGGTCATTAATTAATATAATAGTAAATATAAGCTCTTAATTTTGTAAAAAAATAATCATTGAGCATGTATTTGGCAATTTTCGGGTACTATGAATGATATAAAATTAAAAACAGAAAAAAGCAATGATATATATATATATATATATATATATATATATATATATGTATATATATATATATAAATAGTCACCCACATACGTACTGTTTCGCTGTATCACAACTCTACAGTGTGGCTAATGCAGCTTGTGCATCAAGCCTGGATTCAAACTAACCCGTCGAGCTGACAGTTGGCGCCTCTACCCCTGCGCTATCATACGACACTGACTGAATATAAGTGATATCTCAATGTAAAAATTAGTCAAATGCCGAGCGCTCGAATTAGTTTTTACCCAATGAGCAATGCCGTAAAGCTAATTGCAGTTGACAATAGCCTTACAAATAAGCTCTACCCAAGAAAGGGAGGTTTATATAGTCATCTACATACAGAAGGTTTCGCTATATGACATCATCTCAGTGCAGCTAGACCTACTCGTTCCTCAAGCCGGGATTGAAACTCAACCGCCGAGCTGAAAGTTGGCGCTCTGCCCCTGCGCCATCATACGACACTGACTGAATGTATGTGATATCACAATGTAAACATTGTCAAGCGCCGGGAGGTTTAATTAGTTTTACCCAATGAGTTATGCCTTAAAGCTAATGGTAGTTGGCGATATCCTTACAAATAAGCTCTACCAAAGAAAGTGAAGCGATTATATTACATTTCGTCTAACCTGTCCTCGTTCAAACTGAAACATTAGAACTACATTGAGAACATTAGACACATGAACAATGGTCATATAATTCAAGAAAATATAAACTTTTGTCAAATAAATGAAATATTTATTAAATAATTTTTTTTAATCTAAATTTTTGGTTTCATAAAACATGTTTCGTTCATGGCTGAAGTCTTACGGCGTATCCGAAGATCGACGATCTTCTGGTGTTATTAAAAATACTGTTTTTTCTTTAATTTTAAAGTGTAATGTCCTCTGTTATGCGGACCCTGCACAGAACAGGACATTCCACTCTACAGCATCAAGGGGCAGAAATGTACCAAGCACCGGCCAGGCGTTATATAAGCTTATTGTATTATGAATTCGAGGCGAAGGAATGGGAATTCGTCGTGCTACCACATCAGAAAAACAATTTCGTGTATTGCTACATATGTATAGCGCCAGGCAAAATGTCCGTGGATAGAGCTTCTTTATATGCGTTTCTCGTCCGTGGAACAAATTACTGCATAATGCTTCTGTGAAGATTAAAACAGAGACGACTTCAAATCTAATGCACATATAAACACACTCAATGAGTAATCAAAACTTAGTTTATACGATCGATTTCATTTTTCAGTATATATTTATTCTAGTTATATACGTTTATCCTCGAGTGGCTGTTCGCCTTGATAAGTGATATTTCATCCATACACAAAACAAAAATATTAATTTAGTTATACATTTTAATAATGCAAAACATGATGTCATATTTGTACTAACAAAATAAAAATATGTCTTACTGTTGTTGTTGTTGTAGCAGCAGTTGTAGTAGTAGTAGTAGTAGTAGTAGTAGTAGTAGTAGTAGCAGTAAAAGTAGTAGAAGCAGTAGTAGTTTTATCTCACGAAGATCGACCCTCAGTTGTGTCTCGTCTGCAGCAAGACATCCTTGCTAGTCGCACAAAAGATGTCAGGTGTTTACTCCGACAACGATAGCAGCAATCCTTAGCGGTGTCATGCAAAGTCGGGGAAGGTTTGGCTAAGAACACTCTAAATAATTGCGAAAAAGTAACATTTACATTATCACTCCATTGATGTGCGGTTCCGCCCGTGACACGTCTGCGCTTGTCACGCGCATACGCAGAGACGACCAAACAAGGTGGATACTGATGCTGAATAATCCTGGATTATTACCAGAGCCCTGTTAGTAAAGTATCTCTGATACTATCACGTTGCAACGTTCACTATCACGGCGAGGAATGGTGGGGCGTTATGGAGATGTGGTTGTTGCTGATTTATAATGCGTGTATTTCTACCTCGACTTCAGATGGTTTTCATTTTATGTGATATCGTTTAATTCCCCGAGATTAGACATCTCTAAATCGATTCAGTTGTTTATTTTTTGGCACCAAAGGTCTGTTGCCTGTTTATGATCAAGAAGTATCCTACAGACCAGACATGTTTTTTATTGATTATTTTCGGTTCGATATTAAATTATAAATCATAAAAAACATTGTCATTTTTTTTTAATTGTTCAGGCAGATGATTCTCTTTTTAGATCTACCAACCTTGTCGCTGTTCGACGATAAATCATTTGATTCAAAAGAGAGAATCTAATATTGAATTTCCTTTTCCATGTAACCTCATCGGAAATTGACAAAACCGTTCGCTTTTTAACAGATATAATGAAACAGTTTATGATGTTTTAATCTCGTGATTTATTTATTGTTTTCCTTATTTTGTGTATCATACTATTGTTGGGCGAATCCTACGGGAAAGGTCGTTTAACAAGATCTGTTTACTCGCTGATCGACACATATACGGTGCATGTGTAAGATTATTTGGACTATTAAGCTAGTTTTTAAAAGTATCCCCTATTTCGGTCAAAACATTTTTTGTCATATGTAAAATGCCACAATCAATAATTAATTATGGGCTACAGGAGTAGTACATGATATTTTAAGTGTTCTGCCATTTAATTAAATTATCAAAATAAATTCATAAACCACATATTTTAAAAGCGCAAACAACGGAATGTCTTGTGTACACGTTAAGGCTTTGGATAATTATTTAAAACACACTCTACGTACCTGATTAAATATGTTCTAGAACCAGGTCGAGTTTAAATGTATTATAATTATTTGTGTATTGCTATAGAACACTTGTATGCATATAAGGGTTGACATATATGTATATATATATATATATATATATATATATATATATATATATATATATATATATATATGATTATATATATATATATATATATATATATATATATATATATATATATATATATATAATTAACTTGTTACAAATATCCAGGGGGTATGAATCCGAAGGAAGTTGAAACCGGGTTTATGAGAGTGCTCAATGAAAATTCAGAGCAAACTATATTTTTTTGGATTTTATTCCATTAGTTTCGACAAAACAAGTTTTGTTTCATTCGTGCAAATAGCGACCAACTCATCGGGCTGGCGATGGAATTCAAATGGCATAAGTTTTAACTTCACCTTAACGGGAGATTGAAAATTGAAAATACATTGGAGGGGGAGGGGGACAGAGTTGGGGCATTGTCTATAACGGTGACGTGGGACATGAGAGGGGAGAGGGTAGGACCCCAACAAGTCGTGTTTCAAATTATTGCGCGGGGGGTTTTCACGTGTTTGTGCTGTGATGATCTCAATTTCGGCCGGGGTGGGAGGAAGGGAGATGGGGCGACGGCCAGAGTGAGTTAAATTTGAAATGAGAATAAAATTAGGATTATAACAGTCATTCCTATTTTATTTTAATTCTAATAAGTAATTATCATGTGGATAAAAATGTTTGATAATTTTAATTTAGGGTATTAATTGCTACTTCTGCATTTTATTTATTTTATTTTAATGTTTTGTTTGTAGTGAATTTTGTTGTGATTATATATTTTTTAAAAATTGTGATTATATTATACCGAGATCAATACTAGTGGAATCATTTTATAAGAGATGTTTCATGGTGTTATCAGTTTTAGCATTAACAAAACCGATTATGATAACAATGATAACGCCTGCCAATCATACCTACGATAGTCGCAGTGATAATAGCCTTACTAAAAGCCTTAATAAAAATAAAAATAAAAATTAAAATAAAAATAAATATAAATAAAATTAGAATAAAAATAGAAATAACAAGTTTGTAATAATATTAATGATAATAACAATAATAATAATAATAATAATAGTATTAAAAAATAATAATAATAATACTAATACTAATACTAATACTAATACTAATAATAATAATAATAATAATAATAATAATAATAATAATAATGATAAATATCACCATCATTACCATCTTGCTACTTGTGAAGTCATTGGGCGAAATAAGTCGACAAGTGATGGTAGGCTTTTTTGTTCCATTACCAATGACAAGGACTAAGTACCAGTTAATAATTAAGTGTTCAAGGTAGTGATCGAAGGGTTAAGTAATTGAGATTAGATTAGTCCAAGTGATATCAGTGTTAATAACTGTCCCAGTTATGGGTTTATGTTAGAATTGGTAGTATGGCTGAGAGGCTATTTAGGCTGTGCATTATAGGTAGTACGTAGAGATTTGATGTTATTGGTAGTTTAGATGGGTGGTTATATATTTATAGATTCATCATGACTTGTTGGGGTGGGATTGAGTGGCAAATTTAGGGGGTTATAGTGTGTTTTGGGGTAGTGTATAGTGGGGGTTTAATATTATCATTCATTTTTGTAAAAAAAAAAATTTAAAAAAAAAACACTTTTAATTTTATTTTTGAGTTATGTGGGGTTGGTGTGGGGTTAAGGTGGGGTATGTGGGTTGCTAAGGAGGTAGAGTCTACTATATTTACAGTTGATAGATGTCTCTAGTTTTCTATTTAGGAGTTTGTTTTTGTCCTTAAAGCGGATAATTTCCAGTTTTTCATTTAAGCATAATCTACATGGAGAGTTTATTGATTTGCAAGTGCTGGATCTTTTCAAGATTTTCCACTTTATTATGGGAGTGTTTTTTTTGGTTTTTATTTTGTGGTAGTGTAGTGAAAGTCCAGTTTGTCCAGGATGGTCTGGGTTGTTGAAGGAGAGTTTATGGTTGTAGAATCTTTCCTTGAAGTTGTTGCCTGCCAGACCAATATAATAGTTAGTCTGGGATGGGTTTTCAGTTGAGGAGATAGATGCCTCATAGACCACTTGGGTTGATAGGCACTTTTGATTTAGGGGTCAGTTTGATTTGTTATTACAGTTGCATGTTCTTTTAGAATTTGAGGTTACTGAGGTGTTTAGCATGTTGTGCTTTTTTATGATTTTTTCTAAGTTGTCACCACAACAATAGCTGAGTTTTAGTGTATTCTTATTAAAAATTTTATGGAGTATGTTGTTATTGGGGAAATGAGTGTTTATTAAGTTCAGGAATGTATTCCCTAATTTGGTTTTAGTTGAGTTGTTAAATGGAGGTGTATACCAGATAATTTTCCTATTTCTATTTTTGTTCCTATTAGGGTTATTTTGTGTAGTTGGAATATACTCTATTTTAGTATTTTTGTATCCACTCTCCTTTAGTGCTTTATTATAAAAGTTCTTATGTTTATTGAAGATATCTATATTGGAGGAGTTGTTGCTAATCCTTCTACTAATTGATTCCGGGATGTGTTTACTTACAGATCTAGGGTGGTCAGATAGTGGGTTGACATAAAGGGGGTAGGAATTATCTTTAGCATAGGGCTCATAGGTATCTCTATTGAGGTTGAAGGTAATATCGAGGAAATTGACCTGTTTAACATTTGATGTTATTTCAGTCTTTAGGCCTATTCGTTTCATTTCTTTGGATATTATTTTTTTGGTTTGTTCACATTTTTGTCCGGGGTGTGTTTACTTACAGATCTAGGGTTGTTAGATAGTGGGTTGACATAAAGGGGGTGGTCTATGAGGCATCTATCTCCTCAACTGAAAACCCATCCCAGACTAACTATTATATTGGTCTGGCAGGCAACAACTTCAAGGAAAGATTCTACAACCATAAACTCTCCTTCAACAACCCAGACCATCCTGGCCAAACTGGACTTTCACTACACTACCACAAAATAAAAACCAAAAAAGAAACTCCCATAATAAAGTGGAAAATCTTGAAAAAATCCAGCACCTGCAAATCAATAAACTCTCCATGTAGATTATGCTTAAATGAAAAACTAGAAATTATCCGCTTTAAGGACAAAAACAAACTCCTAAATAGAAAACAAGAGACATCTATCAACTGTAAACATAGTAGACTCTACCTCCTTAGCAACCCACATACCCCACCTTAACCCCACACCAACCCCACATAACTTAAAAATAAAATTAAAAGTGTTTTTTTTTTGTTTTTTTTTGTTTTACAAAAATGAATGATAACATTAAACCCCCACTATACACTACCCCAAAACACACTATAACCCCCTACCCACCCACCCATATTTACCACCCAATCCCACCCCAACAAGTCATGATGAATCTATAAATATATAACCACCCCTCTTAACTACCAATAACATAAAATCTCTACGTACTACCTATAATGCACAGCCTCAATAGCCTCTCAGCCATACTACCAATTCTAACATAAACCCATAACTGGGACAGCTATTAACACTGATATCACTTGGACTAATCTAATCTCAATTACTTAACCCTTCGATCACTACCTTGAACACTTAATTATTAACTGGTACTTAGTCCTTGTCATTGGTAGTAGAACAAAAAAGCCTACCATCACTTGTCGACTTATTTCGCCCAATGACTTCACAAGTAGCAAGATGGTAATGATGGTGAAATTAATCATTATTATTATTATTATTATTATTATTATTATTATTATTATTATTATTATTATTATTATTAGTAGTAGTATTAGTATTATTATTATTATTATTATTTAATACTATTATTATTATTATTATTGTTATTATCATTAATATTCTTACACACTTGTTATTTCTATTTTTATTCTAATTTTATTTATATTTATCTTTATTTTAATTTTTATTTTTATTTTTATTAAGGCTTTTAGTAAGGCTATTATCACTGCGACTATCGTAGGTATGATTGGCAGGCGTTATCATTGTTATCATAATCGGTTTTGTTAATGCTAAAACTGATAACACCATGAAACATCTCTTATAAAATGATTCCACTAATATTGATCTCGGTATAATATAATCACAATTTTTAAAAAATATATAATCACAACAAAATTCACTACAAACAAAACATTAAAATAAAATAAATAAAATGCAGAAGTAGCAATTAATACCCTAAATTAAAATTATCAAACATTTTTATCCACATGATAATTACTTATTAGAATTAAAATAAAATAGGAATGACTGTTATAATCATAATTTTATTCTCATTTCAAATTTAACTCACTCTGGCCGTCGCCCCATCTCCCTTCCTCCCACCCCGGCCGAAATTGAGATCATCACAGCACAAACACGTGAAAACCTCCCGCGCAATAATTTGAAACACGACTTGTTGGGGTCCTACCCCCTACCCTCTCATGTCCCATGTCACCGTTATAGACAATGCCCCAACTCTGTCCCCCTCCCCCTCCAATGTATTTTCAATTTTCAATCTCCCGTTAAGGTGAAGTTAAAACTTATGCCATTTGAATTCCATCGCCAGCCCGATGAGTTGGTCGCTATTTGCACGAATGAAACAAAACTTGTTTTGTCGCAACTAATGGAATAACATTAAAATATATATATATATATATATATATATATATATATATATATATATATATATATATATATATATATATAACAACCTATCAAGCAAAACCAGATGGAATAAAGACAATAGATATTTGACAACCAAACAACTCTATGTTATATCGGATAGCGTTTAAATGGATTAACGTTAATCGAAATGTTCTCATGGTAGTCTGGTGGAGGCGATGCTTTGCTGCTGTTATCGCATATTCAATTTAACCCGATAATTATCGAAAACAGTAACATCAGTTCGTTTGGAACGTCATAACTGTATGGCACGTGAAAGAAATGTGAGTATGTATTTTATTTTATTGGAAAACTTAAAATTTGAGCTTTGAAAAAAATATCGGTCTAGTTTATGTATATTGAAGCTCTACACTTCTCTGTATGTCTATGCATATGTCTCTCCCTCTCTCTCTCTCTCTCTCTCTATATATATATATATATATATATATATATACATATATACATATATATATATATATATATATATATATAGGAAGTTTGGTCACTCTCTCGCGCTCTTACTCTCTCTCTATATATATATATAACTTATTTTGTAATATAGTAAGAAAAGTCCAAACAGAATGCTCGATTAATGTAGAGTGTCTTTTAAAATAAGTATTCAAAGCCTTAACGTGTACAAAATGTATTCTTAATCATTTAATATCTTCTACAATTATTATTCTAAATATTCCTAAATTAAGACATATATTTTTTCACTGATAACCTTTAATTATTTTCACCCTATTTTCCCTCTTTTTTACTTTTTTTCCTTAGGGTTCATATTCCTATTATTCTTTAATTTTGTTATATTATACGTTTTCATCGGAAACTTTAGGTAACTTCTCTTTTGACTGAATTATCGGAAGTAAGCCGACTCATCAATTTTCAAAGCGATAAATACTTAATATGTTTAATCGTTTCCAATTTACTCTAATTATAAAGCCAAAAAGAATTCTAAAAATAAAGACGTCTTTCCTCTAGCTGTATTTATTGTTTCCACCTAGTTATTTTCTTTATTCTCGTTTTTTTTCCGATCCGATCCATTGTTTGTCTTTTTTATTCTATTATACGTTTTTATCGGTGATGTTATTGACTTACATTTTGCACGTATGACTGGATATATGCTGACCTTTTTATATTTTAACCGATAAATATTTAATATATTTAATTATTTATTATATATTATAACTATTAATCTAAAAATTCCTGGATTAAGATATATTCCCACTGGCTTTATTATTCTCGCTCAGTTATTTAATTATTTATTTACTTATTTATATCATATGTTTTTATAGGTAAGTTTAGGTGACTACAATTTTCCCTAATCACCGGAAGTATAGCCATTTATCGATTTTCTATCCCATTAGTAATTAAAATTCAGGCACTATATCTCATAGATAATATGTAGTGTTAAGAGTGGCTTCATAAAATATTGTTTTTAATATTATAAATGCTTTTTCTATAATTAATAAAATTAGGTATCATAGTTTGTGCATTCTTTTTTCATTACATTTTTTCGCCATTGGTAAACAGTGATTTGGATATGCCTCTATGCTTTTTTGCTATTTGCCCTCTTATTGTTTATTTATAAATATTCGGTTCACATTTTTTTATTGTTTATTCTAAAAGTGCTACGAGTAGTGTATTTATTTTTTTATATATAATCGATTAACTTATTAATTTTTCCATCGTTATATTTACTATATTTATATTTGATTTCATGTAGACCACCGCCAATTATCTCATTTCTCTTATACATACTATTTCCTCGATATGTCATTATTTCAACTGCTTCAGTTATACATAAGTTGCATCTTATGTGCTTGTTTGGTAAATATTTATTAGCCTTAATTAATATTGACCATTCCATAGTTTACATAGTTTATATATATATATATAGAGAGAGAGAGACAATAACATTATATGTATAAATACTAATTATTTATTACCAACATACATCGATGTTTCATGCGCACGCAATCTTCAGTGCAGGAAGCTAATTTCCGACGGTCGGCGGGCGCGAACTCCGATCACAAATCCCCACTGATTCACAGTCAATAGATATGCCCGTTTGCAACCATAAATTTGCTTGGGAGTAAGGAGAAATTTAAGTTTTAAGAAGTGAAGAGTGATCAACGACACCAACACACCGTGTTGGATCTCACACTGTAGCTAGTAGTACTGCTTTTTATTAAATTCACTCAGAGTGCCCAGCCTTAGTAATGTGTATATTTAAAAAGACAGAGAGACAGACAGAGAGAGATATAGAGAAAGAGAGAGAGAGAGCGAGAGAGAGACAGAGAACTAAACCGGACACCCACCAAAAACATATTCGTCTCCGCCCTTGAGGCTAGTATTCATAAATATCAGGAAGCTTAGCCCGAACACCAATGACGTAGACACCCGTATCGTAGAAAACTCCCCGGATATTCTCGAACGGAGTGAAACAAACTTACAATCCTCAATAACCTCACACCATTTTTACATGACTAAATACTTCTTATTCTACCGTAAAGACTGACAGACATATGTACGTGCTAGGAGTTTATGTTCGGAACACTCTCTTTTTGACTAGAGAACATAGGCTATAGTAAGATGATCAAGCCTTCATGTGCTTTAGATTTTCCTTACAGCTCGGTGTTAGTTACTTTTATTTCTCATACCCTTCTCCTTCGATCCAGGACTCTACCTTGCGTAACATTGTCTCTGAAAGCATAGATACAGCACTCTAACTTAACCCTAGTGCCCAAATACATGTATTCGTTGATTTTACTGGCTTGGATTCTCCAGCTATACCGACGTAGCTTGTAACTCCACGTATAGTTTCCCCATAGCGCACTCCTTCTCATATTGGCAGTTTCCCGACTCGCCTCCTTGATCGTGTGAAGAAGCAAGCCTCATTCTCGACCTCACCTCACTGCCTAGGCTTTTGCGACGAATAGCCATAGCCCGCTCGAGAACGCTGATAACTTTCTGGTAATGATAGATATCAGCCTTAAATTTCGTCCCAACTCTGTTGAGCACTATCTCAAAAAGACGATATACTACAAGCGGTCAACAACAGAGACGCCCAATTGAGTGAAACATTTTTCTCCCTGCTGATTAGTACGCAAATGAGCTAACCGAATAGGGCAAAGCAGCCATTGAAGCAGATGTCTCAATGCGAAAGCTATTCAGCAAGCGCAACTCTCAAAATGCATACGTAATATTTGATTTTTTAACCTGCGGGGGATAGGAAATACCCGACTAGTAAACGGGCGAAGGATATGTTCACCCTTCTCGGAGTGTTGGAACCGTAAGACCTTGTAAGGCTATCCATCTAAGAGAACATAAGCTCTGACAAAAAAACTTGATACCAGCTACTTACGCCGTGGCAGTAAACCGTTTGGGAGGGAGGCCTCCTTATTCCTGATCGACAAACTTCTTAGAGTTGGAATCTCGAACAAAATGTCCGGTTTGCAAACCTACAATTGCTTAAGGAGTAGATAGGTTCTGCCCACCCCGGCCCCTGCACTCCTTCCTTGTCTATTAGTCAGGCGCAGAGGTAACAGCGCTGGGACGCCTCTAAACACTTAGTGCCTAGCCTTGTTTCCTTACTAGGTCAATGGAAGCCGTTCTAATTCTCTCTATTTGGGCAACTTGGATAACATTTTTTCGTAACTAAGTCTTACATGACAAATATGGGTCTCTGTTGTACCGACAGGTTGATGATACAGGTTAGACAGCTTGTTTGGCTGCTATTTCCGACTGACAGGAAGAAGCCCAAACTCTTGGGTTGCGCCAAGAACGGCTGCTACATCATCAGTTTCATAATACCGTGGGTAGTTGTACATGCCATGTTGCGCATGGAAAGAGACCCTGCAATTATCTCCGGTGGGCGTTCCCGAGACCACAACCCCAATGGACCAGGTTGAGACTAATGGACTGGTTGTGTGAGTTTATTGGCACCATACAAGTACCCACATTGACCAACCTACTCTATAGTCAAAATAAACATGTCATTATAAAAAAATAAAAGCAAACCTAAACCAGACACCCAACACAAAATACTTTCGCCTCCGCCCTTGAGGCTCACATTCACAAATATCCGGGGACTTAGAACCAATCTCAAAGACGTAGAATCCTTTCTCCTGACAAACTCCCCGGGTATCCTCGCTCTCAGTGAAACTAACCTCCAATCCTCAATCTCCTCTCCCCACTTTTACATGACTGACTACCTCCCACTCTACCGTAAAGACTCTGACAAACATATGCACGGGCTAGGAATTTATGAACGGAACACCCTCCCCCTGACTAGAGAACATAGGTTAAAATCAGATGACCATGACTACATGTGCTTTAGATTGACTTTACATCACAGCGTCAGTTACTTATTTTTCTTATACGGCTCCCCGTCGACCCAGGACTGTACTCTGCTAAACTCTGTCTCCGTAACCATAGATAAAACACTCTTAATTGACTCGAATGCCCAGATACATTTATTTGGGGATTTTAATGCCCACCACCGTGACTGGTTGGGATTATCCAGCCTTACTGACGCAGCCGACAACTACGTATAATTTCTCCTTAGCTCACTCTCTCTCTCTCAGACTGTCGATTTTCCGACCCGATTCCCCGATCGAGTAGACCAACAAGCCTGGCTTCTAGACCTTTTCTTGACCTCAATGCCCGAGACTTGTGTGGGGAAAGCTCATAACCAACTCAAGAATGCTGATCACATTGTGCTAATGATACATATCACCAAAAGAAGTCGTCCAACAGCTGATGACCGTTGCTCAAAACAACAAGATACTACAGGCGGGCTGATTTTGAGTCAATCAGAGATCACACCAGTGACGCACCATGGAGGGAAACCTTCTTACTCCCTGCCAATCAGTGTGCAAACGAATTGACTGAATGGGTCAAAGCAGGCATTGAAGAGTATGTCCACATGCGAAAATTATTTAGCAAGCCTCACTCTCCTCAATGGTTCACCTCGAAATGTGCAGCTTCCATTTCTGAGAGGCAACAAGCATTCCGTAAATTCGGCCGCAATAAGTCAGCTTCTAATAGAAATAAATTTATAGAGTCAAGAAATAATTGCAAGGCCGTGGTAAGTGAAGCAAAGAGAAGGTATACTGAGTTAACAAAACAAAAAACATCCAGTCACAGAAATTAGGTACTCGTGATTTCTGGAAAATCTACAATAGTGTAGTGAATAATGCTCAATCAACGATTCCCCCACTATCAAACCACAATGATGTCGCTTGCACGGCCACTGATAAGGCTGAATTACTTGCCCAAGGCTTCGCTTCTTACTCTACTTTGGAATCAGATAATCACCCCCTCCCCAAATTCCCTGACCGAAGCCACACTTTATAACCTAGTCATCACCCCATCCCAGGTTAGAGACATCATAAAAGCCCTTGCACCTCCAAAGCTTGTGGGCCTGATCTTATACCTACAATAGTAATGAAAAAATGCTCTGCTGAACTGGCCCCTGTCCTCTCCACACTCTACAATAAGTGTCTAGCTGAATCTTGCTTCCCCGATAGCTGGAGAATTGCATCTGTGGTTCCAGTCTACAAGAATTCTGGGAATAGAATCGATCCTCAGAACTATCGCCCAATCAGTCTGCTGCCGATCTTTGCTAAAATCTTTGAATCCTTAATCAATCTAGCGATAGTACGGCACTTAGTTAATGCTAAACATCTTTCTGACCGCCAGTATGGATTTAGACAAGCACGATCTACTGCAGACATCCTACCGGTCATCTCTGAACGCATGTATCATACACTCGACAAGGCAGGAGAACCTAGGGCAGTAGCGCTTGATATATCCAAGGCCTTTGACAAGATATTGCATAAAGGGCTTCTCCTGAAAATACGCTCATACGGTATTACTGGGCAATTACTTAATATAATTAGATCCTTCCTAGACAAAAGAAAAATCCAGGTTGTCCTCGATGGCCGTTCATCTAAGCAACATGACATAAATGCTGGTGTACCCCATTGATCTATCCTTGGACCCTTGTTGTTCCTGATCTATATAAAACATCTCCCTGATGGCATAGAGTCTGAGATTGATTCATTTGCTGATGACATCACTCTGTTCTCTCGCCATTTTGGCAAAATCAACGCAATCATATCCGAGGTAATGGCTGAATCTTTAGAAAATTACATCCAGGCTGTAGTGAATTGGGGTCATAAATGGTTGTTAACTTTTAATGCCGCAAAGACAAAGCTCATTTCCTTCAATAACTACAAGGAACTTTTTCAACCACCGATTGGGCAGGGTGCTATTTAGCATGACAATCGGTGGTTGAAGAGGTATCTTGCAGTTATTGAAGGAAAATAGCTTTGTCTTTGCGGCATTAAAAGTTACCATCCATTTTTTACCCTATTCCACTAAAGACTGGAGGTCATTTTCTAAGGACATTTCGCTGAGCAGCTCCTTTATTAGGTTGTCCCTCCCTAAACCTTCACATTTTTTGCTCAGTAGCCTCTTACGTCTACAGGGTCGGCCTGCCTTGTTCGGGGTCAACTATGTTTAAAAAAAAAAAAAAAACAGCAATGCACTGTGGAGGCCTAAGGATGCCAGAGAGACTTCTACTGCTATAGCTTCCTTTCGTCGAGCTGACTGCCTTGGAACTCCCTCCCTTGTCTCTGTTTCCCCAACTATACCGACATACAGAAATGTAAAACTAATGAAAACAAGCATCCCACTGATCAGCTTCTAATTAAAGATGACCCCATACATGTTCACTCCTATTCTAAGGAGCCTCCTACGTTTACAGTGACAACTTGCTTTGTTTGGGGGTTAACTGATATTAAAACTGTATATATATATATATATATATATATATATATATATATATATATATATAAGAATACGAAATCCTACTCCACAATAAGGTTGTGACACTCGACAAAACAACTGAATCAGATTTCTCAAACTATTGCCCTACAGCTTATATTTACGAAAGAAACATTAATAATTTATGTTCAGAAAAAAAAAACGAAACGCCCGGAAACAATCAGTAAATAATCTTTTGCTGTAATTTATTATTAATTATTAATCTAAAATCTTAAAGTGTATAATAAGGCGATACTAAAATCAGAGATGAAGTGCGAAACAACCATTGTGTTCATGCTAATCTAATGCAAACATATAAAAACATTTGTACCGAAGAATTAAATTCTCTTAAAACTATATCTTAATCATTTAGTTTTATTTTTAGTGATGAAAACTCAAAATTATATTTAATTAAATGTATAAGTAATACCCTCATTGTATTAATCTATTTAAAACTAAGAGATCGACCGATCAATCCATAGAGATTTTTAGCACTACTGAGAAACGTCGGTAACTCTTATTTTTAGAATTAAAGAGTCATTATTCCTTGTTCAGAAATGTAATTAAACCCTAGAAGGATATAGAAGGATCCAGTTACTAATTCGCTGAATGCTAAATTTACTTGTTATAAGACACTTATTGTAATATTATTTAGTAATGCAAATAGGTTATAATGAAAATTATACGAATGAAATGGACTTTCCAAATTAGGATTATAAATCAATTGGGGAAACTATTAAGTTAACCATCTATCCTACACAAAATATATGTTTAGCCCCGATGGAACATAGAAGGGCCCCACATTCATGGAGTAAAATCGAACCCACCACTTATACTATCATTACAAATCACGCTACCACAGTATCAATGACTTCCTGACTCTCCCAACCTACTGTATAACTCAATATCAAATATACAAAGCTTAACTACTCAATTACATGAGCCCCTCAATGCTTAATGTTCGGTTTGTATTCATCGTTTACTGGTTTTAATACAAAGCTTAGTTCAGATGATATGCTGTTAATTTTCTATTAAGCATGGACCCATCTACCAAGTGGGTTGTGACTCAATCGTAACCGTCAAAGAATATTCTGTGATTTTTATATTTCCTAGTGGGACTTAAATGCAGTCTTAATCCGATTTCACCTCTTTTTTTCTCAGTATAATATTAATATACAAGAGTTAGTATTATTACTGACCAATTATAATGATAAATATTTAATTTATAATAGAAACAGGAATATGCTTATTGTCGAAAGTATTGTCGTATTTTTACTGGCCTGTCTTGAATCCAACGTAATGCTAATTTATCTACTGCCGCTCATCAATTGCTTATTACAGGAACACATATTTCCTAGTTTTACATGTAAATAAAGATATAACAGAATTGTTGGAAGGATATGTACCATAACTTACGTACCGGTTCAAACACTTAGACTATTCTAGAGATAAATTACATTTCTAAATATGTGTTTTCATCTTTACTGGGTTCCCAAATATATTCCCGGTCTAAGCTAAATAGCATTTAACAGTTTAGATGAAGACAAGTATGTAGAATCTCCTGCTTAATGTTTAGCAAATTATCTTTCGAAGTGATTCCCTAAAAAATGTGCTGGCTCTTAAGCAGTTTTCTTTAAATTTAGATGAAGGTTGTTTCTTAAATAAACACGGATAGGTTCAATACGTGTCCTTGAAGGGGTCACTAGTGCACTCGATATAGGTCATATTTACATCACATTCATACACCGCGTTTAAAATAAACAGCTACCGTCAAAGAGCACAGGTTCTAATACCTGGCTAGATTTGCTGCTACGTCTAAGGCTATCATTGACTCAACAACTTGCATAGTTTATTATTGTGTTATTATACATCATAATTGATGAAACTAGAGGCTGTAGGTTTAAAGATTACTTTTACAGTAATTTGTTTTAAAATGTACCTATCGTACTATCACTATGAAATGTTTTCTCCAGGAAACTATACAACGCACTATAGATATTAGTATAGATATGCTGCCAATACGGAGGTTTGTACAGATAGAATTACACCTGTTTTACCACCAGTTTATTGGATATGTGATGTTTGCACCATTGAATAAGAGTTTAGGGAAGTCTGTGTCATTCCGTCATCATTGCTTCCACTAGCCGTATATGCGATTCTTCTCCCCATGGCTCTGTTGTATGGAAGAAAATTGCCCATTATTCACATCCTCTTTCTATTTGACACGTCTTGGTCCAATTCCGTTTTTATATAATATTCTTTATAGATATGGATATAAATGATAATGCCTTATATTTACTTGTATTTACCCCGTATTTTCTTTGTGATGTATTTGTTATTGAATCCTTTTTCGGTACTCAACAACGTATAATTCAACCCGCTGAAGATTGACAACATTTGACTAATTGAAAAATATACTTATCGAAATCTACCATGAAACGTGTGTAAAGGATATGAAGCAATATTAAATCTGAATCCATTTATTTTGTGTGTAAAACGAGAGATGTAAAAACTCCTCACCTAAGAAGTCCAATAACAACAGTTGTTAAAACCAATGTAAAAGATGATTTCTGATAAAATTCACAATGGTCTATGCAATGTAAATATTAGATATATATGATCTGAATCTGAAATTACGGCTTCATTAAGCTTACAATTTGAATAAGTTCAGAAATCATAAGGACTATTATTTTTTAATAATTATATATATATATATATATATTCTTATTAAAACACATAAATATCTATGTATATATATATATATATATATATATATATATATATATATATATATATATATATATATATAGGATAAACCTCGAAACTAATTAACCGACGATCGTATAGAAAGAAAATAATTAGTCTACATCAGATTTTAATTCATAGTTTGAAATATATTAATGAAAATAGTTCGCGCCTGTGAGCGCCAATAATAATTATGAGTGAGACACTCTACTAATCTAATGAAATTATCAGTATGAATAATGGACTACTATTTCTAGGCAATACGGTGAGTACTGTGGGCACATATTTTTGGAAACTTTACTCTTGAGGTAGTGTACGCTTGAACACAAATACAAAAATGAAATAAAAAATTGATGCTATACATATCGCTTATCTATCTAGTCAAAAGGCTATTCAGCGAGTGTATTACAAAGTTAAGAGCCTTACAGGCAATGTCGAAGTTTACTTAGACTTATACATATAACATTTCGTAAGATGTAAGACAGATAAAAATTAAAAATAACCGTTTATTACTCAATTTTCCCTGAAAGAATTAAGCATAATGTGTTCCGGGCAAGTCTAGGTCGGGACAGCTGGGATAATATGTAATATTGTCATTTCTTCAACACTCACACTGTAATTAAACAAGTGTTTTATTTTATTAATATTGGTCTATTTCTAAATAAGTACACAACATTCATTAACTTGGTGCATTTCAATAACAAGCAAATATTTATATATATTTCTTTTGATTGTAAATTGTATTTATCACATTGTGTCATAGCTGGATTCGCTATAGTGTGTGTTACTCTTTTAATCAATAATAGCAGGAACGTATACGACGTTGACGTCTGGGTGGTTTGCAAAATTTATTTTCGATATTGCATGCACGCAAACGTCAAATAAAGTAAGCGTCATTTACTGTTGTGACCCACTTGTGTGTAGTCGAGTTGCATTGTGATTAAAAGTCCGGTATATGCTTAGCTAATCCAATAAAGTCCTGGATTATTGTATATGTGTTTATGTTCTGAAGTTTTGTGAATAATTCGCTCTTCTGTTGCCCTAAGAAAAGTGTTTTTAATATTATTCATGTCATACTGATAATTGTATTAGTTTAGTAGATTGTCTCACTCATACTTATTATTGGCGCTTTATCGTTATCAATATTGTAAGATACATTTTTACTATTGTTATAATTATTGCTATATATTATTCGGGCTGTTCGAGTTAGTATCAACAAAATAAATAACATGTCTCTAAATAAATAACATATCTCTATACAATAGATGCAATTGCTTCGATAAAACAACTTCTCCGATTGGTAATAACTGTGCAAAGATGGTGGTATGTATAAATATGTAATTTAAGAATGTAAATGCATGCTCAAAATGTTAGCTGATTGATATGTGTTTGTGAGTTATCACACGAAACATCATGCATAGTGTTAGGGTTTTTTTCAGTATAATTCATGCTTACAGTTAATATAGTTTATTATTTCTTTACCGTGTGAAACAAGATTAATATGTAATTATCTTTTGACCTACATATTTAATTATTTTCAAACAGTTTGTAATTATTTCCAATCGATTGTATTATTTTAATATTTCGTCCTGTTCCATATTTTATTTTTGATTAATCATATGTTGTATAATGGCAAATTCGTCGATCTTTGTCATTGGAGATGTTGATAAGTGGACTAATGCGAACAAATAAACACAAACAGTTGAGTTTGAAGACCTGTCGTCTGTGCAGATTGTCTTGTTGCCACACACTAAGTATAATAGTAGTGTATTCATCATCACTAATTACATATTTAAAATAAAGTAGTGATATTATACGGGATACTGTGTATTTTGTATTATTAACATAGCCATATATATATATATATATATATATATACATATATACATACATATATATATATATATATATATATATATATATATATATATATATATATATATATATATATATATATATATACGAATAGACATCAGAATATAAATGTATACGAAATGAAAGATACGCACATTTTTTAATGTTGAAAAGTATGTTGGAAACACTGTCGTAGATATTAGGTGTGTAAAGATATCTATTAAATCTTACTTACGCTAACATCCGTGAAACACTTGTGCATTATTATATTAAGAATACATATATTTCAAAATGAAGGTTAACTCCTGACGGCGACATTTCAACAAATGAACAATGTATAAAACGTGTGCAAAAACGCTAATACCTTGGAAGTGTAATAAAGGATGTATCGTTAGAATCGGAAATACAATTTTAAAAATGTAAACGACGTTATAATAGATAATGGCACCTAACAATAGGGTTGGCATATTGTAGGAACCGACTTGGAAAATATTTCTGAATATTAATACACAGGAAACAGAGAAATCCGGGCAGATATTAGTTTGATTTTCGTACGAGTGTTATAATATTTTGTCGTGTATATACAGAGTGTTTGCGAAATCAATGTCATAACTTTTGTATTATGTTAAATATGTGTAAATAATGTAAGCGTTCGCATACATACAGGCCCAGAAATGCTAGGTGTCCGAGGTATAAAACATTTAAGCAATACTGAACAATATTATTTATTGTCACCATCTAATATATATGCAATGGTTGTAATAGTGTACTGTTATTTCTACATAGTTATTAGATTATGAAAACTACGTATCTGACATTCTCACATCTAAAATACGACTGTGTGTTGTGTTTCAATACATACTAGGAGAATAGAACATGGACCTTGGGTATACGTTTAGCAGCTTCGTAGCTCTCGCTTCACTGATGTTCTCCGTTACTCCTCACATTCCATGAACGATGTTTGTAACAAAGAGCTACATATTGCTGTTTTCAGGGTCGAACTCTATCAATCTAACACTTATCGTTGACTAGTTATATCGATTGCTCTACTTACCTGTAACAACGTTAGCAAAATTCCCAAATTTTCATATCACCACGCCAAAATTAAATGATCTCCTTTGCCCCTTAAATAACCTTTAATCTCTCCTCATAATTTCACTGTTATTCTTGGCGCGTATGTAGTCGGTCATTTTGTAAATTCTCTGGCTTTCGTATGGAAATATTACCACGTGAAAATAATAAAGATGGGCTGAATGAATATTTCGCCTTTACGCTTTATTTGTTATATTACTTTTGTTACGTTTGCTTTGCTTGTCTAATTCAGTATGTTTGCTTGTTGAATCAGGTATTTTTGCTTGTTTCGGAGTTTTAATTCTTTAGTCATGAATAGGAGTGAAGAGTCCAGGCTGTTACCATCACCTTTTAAAGGAGTGGATGAAATTATTGGCCATGAGAGACTCAGTAGTCATTCTTATGACGAAATAATGAGTCCTAATGTGGTTGTTCCGTCCTCGGAAGATTGTAGCCAAGGAGTGCGAACGGACAAATAATTCCGTCATTCCTATGACAAAGAATTGAAGTCCAGGAACGACAATGATATGACATTTGAAGTAAGTTCGCCAGTTGAGTCTTCTTACCCCGTTAGGCTTCTACCCGACGTTGAAAACGTAAAATTGGACGAATTTATTGAGGAAAGGATTCGGCTTATGTTCAGTGGATATCAAAATAAACGCAGAGTTGCGTCTAAAACGGAGGAGAATTCGGACGGAGAAATGGAGTGTAATAGTCTTGTTTCTCTGCTTCAGAAATGGGGGCATCTTCGGGCACTCCCCTTTATCTAAGAACCAAAATGTGATCTACTTTTATTTAAATGTGGCTTCGGAATTGAATATCCCCAATACGGGAAAGAAGGTTAGGGCAGAATATAAGTCCTATGTTGCGACACACTTGCTACATCCCGAGAACAAAGAATTCCAGGAAATGCCGTTGGATGGTTGCGTAATTAGGGCCTAACAGGAGGTGGATAAGGAGTGGCAGAAGAAGAGTAGAATTAAGTGTTTTAAGGCCGCGGAGGACAATTAATATATGGTGGCGAAATACCACTTTGAAATATTCTGCTTGCCTCCTAGGTTTGATGATAACTGTAAAGTCGAACAGAATGAAGGAAGAAAGCGACCACGTGTTTGCGCGTGTTGTCTTACCTGCTGGGATGATCGCGGGGAGGGCGGAAATTTAATTAATGGCGGCTGTGGTTTTTTGTACGATTATTGAGCGATGACGTCAGGTCTCACGTGACTGTTTTTCTGACCACCGATTGGCTGATGATGAACACTTGGACAATAAAAAGAGTATGTTCAGAAGATCAAAGGAGTGTCTATCAACTGCATCAGTGTGATTAGACGTCCGACGTGCGTGTGTTATTACACTGCCGTAGTTGCGTAGTTGCGAAACGAATACAAGCTATTTCGGCGAAATGGGGGAAAAAATTGACCTCAAATTAATACCAGAGTTTGATGGATCGAACCCGGTAATTGACTGGGTGGAAAAGGTGGAATTACATTGCCTGTTGTCTGGCGTAAAAAACCTCGAACATGTTGTTCCTCTGCGCTTGTCCGGCGGCGCCTTTGCGGTGTATCAACAGCTCAGCCATGAAGGCAAACAGGACTACGAGAAAATCAAGGTGGCACTGTTTAAGACGTTTGCGATTGACCCCACCACTGCTTGGGAGCAACTTGAGGCAAGGACCTTACGTCCGGGCGAAACGGTCGACGTGTACTTGGCAGAGCTGACGAAGTTGACAGTGTTGTTTGGTAGACTGCCTGAGCGGGCCTTAGCATGCAAATTCTTAGCGGGACTCCCGACAGGAGCGAAGCAACTACTAGGAGCTAGCTCAAGTGCATATTCGCTGCCCCTTAATGACCTAGTAGATCGGGCCAGGACTGTAATGAAGAATTACTCCGAAATGAGGGAACCAGTAAGTGCTGCTGCTCAGTCCACACCGAATGATAAGAAACCGTATCAAGGACCCGGTCCACGTGGTGGAATCGTATGCTACAGATGCAATGGACAGGGCCACATCGCAAGGAACTGCCGGCAACAAGTAATGGCTGTTCGCTGCTACCGGTGTAAGGAAGCTGGCCATATAGCTCAAGACTGTCCGGGAAACGGGACCGGTGACAAGGTGTCAGCGTCGACCTCTTCCCCACGCAGAAATTAAATGAGACGCTGCCGATCATTCCGATATATATCAACGAAACACTATGCTCAGCACTCCTCGATTCCGGGTGCTCCCGCACTATCGTATGTGCAGATCTCTGCCACATTTGGAGAAAGAACAACGTCAGAGTGACTACCATCAGTGGAGAGACGCGCACATGTTGCGGCGTGGGCAATGTAACTATACGGACGAAAAATGGAAGCTCCGCTAACCTAGAGGCGCTGGTAGTGCTCGAAAAAACCCTGAGTTTTGACTTGCTCCTAGGATATGATGCCATCAGAGCCCTGCAGCGTCGAATTTGACGAGCAAAAGAGGGTTTTGACTGCCTCATGGAAGTGGTCGAAAAACAGTGAACCAGCCAAACTGCAGAATGGAATAACTGAATACCATGTGCCCGACCACATGAGGCCAGCGTACGAAGAGGAACTTCGCAAATGGATCGAGGATGGCTGGCTGATTCCCTACCCATACAAAAAACTTGGACCTCCTAAGGGTCTGATCCCATTAATGGCGGTCGTTCAGCACAACAAAGCCAAAGTCAGGCCGGCAATGGACTACCGAGAACTGAACTCGCATGTCGATGCGTTTACAGCTGATGCTGACGTGTGTGCTAGCAAACTACGAGAGTGGCGCCAACTGGGTTCTAATGTGTCCCTGTTGGATCTGAGAAGGGCATATCTGCAGGTCCGAGTTAACAGGACAATGTGGCCGTTTCAGACGGTAGTGTTTGCCGGTAGGAGGTATTGCCTCACAAGACTGGGCTTTGGGCTGAACGTTGCGCCCCAAATAATGAAGACGATTGTCAATGCTGCATTGTCACAGGATAAGACCGTAAAAGAAGGGACATCAGCATATCTTGACGACATATACGTGGATGAAGACATTGTGCCGTCATCACGTGTGAGGGCCAAGCTAGCCGAACTTTGACTGATGTGTAAGGATCCAGAACGCTTGGAGGATGGCGCTCGTGTCTTAGAGTTGAGCGTTCAACAGGAGCGAGGGACCTTGAAGTGGGGGCGCGGAACTGCATTTCCTGAAGTGCCCCATGTCCTTACGAGGCGGGCTATATTTTCCCTGTGTGGAAAACTGGTGGGACACCTACCAGTAGGTGGATGGACTCGGGCCGCGACAGCCATCATGAAGAGGAGGGCGAGTGAAGTTACCAAAGGTTGGGATGACGAAACAATGGACAATTTGTTGCGGCGCATGGTGAAGGAGACCATCACAAGAGTCGAGCAGGAGGACCCCGCTAAAGGAGATTGGTGCGTCCAGGGAGACAGACTAAATGTGTGGGTGGATGCGAGCTCCCTCGCGATCGGGGCGCTATTGGAGATGAACGGGTCCGTGATTGAGGACGCCTGCTGGTTGCGACCAATGGATGATGCTGCTCACATCAACCTGGCGGAGTTGGATGCGGTAACAAAAGGAATAAACCTGGCACTCCAGTGGAAAGTCAAAGAATTATGCATACACACAGATTCGCTGTGCGTATACAACTGGATACTTGACACACTAACAGGCAAAGCGAGAGTGCGCACCAAGGCGGCTACCGAAATGCTAATCAGACGAAGGTTGGAGACAATAAGGAAGTTGGTGGAAGAGTACGACCTATCAGTGAATGCGGTGCTTGTCACTTCAACCTGCAATCTTGCCGATAGACTTACCCGTTTGCCCCAGAGATGGTTCGACGCAATGAAGAAAGAAGCCGAACCAGGGTCTTTATGTGCTGCCTCTGTTGAGGAGACGGATAAAATCAAGAAGGTACACCATGACAGTGGACACCCCGGAGTGAGACGGACGTATTATTTCGTACGCTTAACCAACCCGTCAGTGTCCAAAAGCAAAGTAGAAGCAGTGGTCAAGGAATGCCAAATATGCCAGTCAATCGACCCTGCTCCCAACAAATGGCAGAAAGGTCGGCTGGAAGTCGACGAGAATTGGAGCCGACTGGGCATGGACATAACCCATTATGGTGGTCAGCACTTCCTCACATTGATCGATTGCGGACCAACGAGGTTTGCGATCTGGCGATTATTAACAAGACAGGACTCGGCTAGTGTCGTCCGTCAATTAGAGTCCATATTTTACGAGCGGGGGCCACCTGAAGAGATTCTCACTGACAACGACACAGCCTTTTGCGGCGGAGAATTCAGGCGTTTTGTAGACGAGTGGGGGATCCGGCTTTGACACAGGTGTGCATATGTACCGAGTTGCAACGGTATAGCGGAGCGGTGCCACCGAAGTGTGAAGAGGATAGCAGCAAGGAAGCAATGTACGATTGCAGAGGCAGTATATAGGTACAATACGACACCAAAGGATGACGCGACTGCTGAAAGTGCACCTGCTAATGCGATACATTGCTATCGAGTGCGTGTTAAGGGCATTGACGCCTGCCTGCCTAATCAGAAGAGGACGCAAGGACGGTACAAGTTGGGGGACGCCGTTTGGGTAAGGCCTCCCAGTAACCGATGTACGACCAGTTTCAGAAGAGGGCGGATCACCGGCATAATTAGTGAGCAGGCTGTGCTGGTTGATGGTACTCCACGGCATGTGAAGGATGTCCGGCCCGCCCTTGATACAAACCAAATATCGAACAGCGAAAGTGATGAATCATCCAATGATGAAATGTGGATCCGACCTATGCCCCATTGCCGTGATGACATGGCTGAGACCCTCAGCACAGATGGCGATAGTTCCAGCGCCACTTCTGAAAGCCCCAATGACGATGGAGCCCAGCTTGATGGAAGGACTGCTGCAACGTTAATGGCGACAGATCTGTTACCCCTCCTGAGAGCTCTGATGAAGATGAAGAAGTCCAGCTTATCCCCCCCCGTAGGAGTGTCCGTAACAAACGACCGCGGCCGCAATGCCGCATGTGTGATCTTGAGACCAGAGGGGAGTGTAAAGTCGAACAGAATGAAGGAAGAAAGCGACCACGTGTTTGCGCGTGTTGTCTTACCTGCTGGGATGATCGCGGGGAGCGCGGAAATTAAATTAATGGCGGCTGTGGTTTTTTGTACGATTATTGAGCGATGACGTCAGGCCTCACGTGACTGTTTTTCTGACCACCGATTGGCTGATGATGAACACTTGGACAATAAAAGGAGTATGTTCAGAAGATCAAAGGAATGTCTATCAACTGCATCAGTGTGATTAGCCGTCCGACATGCGTGTGTTAATCAACTGCCGTAGTTGCGTAGTTGCGAAACGAATAATAGAAGAAGAGGTTATGGGAGCGTCTGGTTACTACCAGGTACGCAGTATTCTTTCTCAAGCAAGACAGCGGACACTACAAATACCGAAATTTGATTCCAGTGCTAGGCTATTGCTTAAACAGGTGTCATATGGTTCCTTATTTTTTGCATATCTGGATGGTTCGAGTTCGGTGTCTGATAAAAGAGAAGCCTGGTAGGCTATGTGTCAATTATTCTAATCCATAGCTGATGTGACGGCCAGAATCATTATCAGCTCTGTAACGGCGAGACGTAGTCTTTATTTAAAAGGCATGGCTTTTAAGAATAAAGCCACGGAAAGTAAGCTGTTGGCGTTGTCGGCAGTAGGCTCAACATTATTTTCGGGGAAATTCTTTTGAAGTTTTGCATAATAGTGCAGAAAACTTGTGGAACGCGAGAAAGACTCAGGATGTAAGAAACAACCCTCTAAGATGAGTAAAGAGGAAGTTGGATGTCCCTGTTTCAGGACCGTAGTTAGCAGAGGCCTGACTTCAACTTCAGACTAAGAAAGGGTCATAGTTCTTCGACCATGACTAGGGACCAGACAGGTCCTAGAAAGGCAAGAGGTCAGAAGGCTTTGGAGGTGCGTTCTCAGCAGCAGTAGTAATCAGAGGGTCAGACCAAACCAGTCGGTGGACGACTGGAGGGTTTCTCGGAAGGGTGGAAGAAGAGTACTTTCGATCTTAGAAGTAGTCCGGGAAGGACTGAGACTTCAGTTTGCATCAGCTCCAAAACAGGAGGGGGTGAACAGGACAGTATTCGGTTCGTTTTTCCAAAACAACATTATGTCAGAGGAAATAAGAAGCGTGTTAGAAAAACAAGCAATAGAGTTGGTTCCGAAAGCTCAGGAAGGGCAAGGATGTTACTGCACTTTCTTTCTAGTGCCAAAGAAGGATGGAGGTTTCCGTCCCATTCTAAATCTAAGAGAGATACACTCTCACTTGGTGGTTCCTCATTTCAAGATAGAGATGTTCACATCAATACGTCAAGCATTAAGGGTGGGAGATTGGGCAGTGAAACTAGACCTAAAACATGCCTACTTTCATGTTCTTATTTACCCAGACCACAGGCAGTTTCTGAGAGTTCATTTTCTAGGGGATCATTACCAATTCAAGGTAATGCCTTTTGGACTAGCAGTGGATCCCAAATTGTTTACAAAAATCATGGTGGCTCTGGGCAGTTTCCTAAAATGCGACAAGTACATATTTTCATGTATCTGGAGGATTGGCTGGTCAGAAGCCAAGACATATAGGTTCTCAACCAACAAGTGATAATAATACAGAATCTCCTGCAAAGGTTGGGATTGTTAATCAACATTCAAAAATATTGTCTGCAGCCGGCACAAGAGATAGTTTTCCTGGGCGCTCGCTTCAATGTAAAAATAAGAAATATTTATCCGTCAGAAGAAAAATTCCAAGCTCTTCTTCAGCAAAAAATGAATTTAATCTTAAACTCGAGTTTCAGTGGAGCCCACAGATTTCTCAGACTGTTGTGATTGATGACGGCATGCATCGAGCAAATTCCTCAAGCTCGTTTAAATATGAGACCGATCCAGTTTTATCTTCAGACAAGGTGGATTCCACAGAGAGACGATATACGGAAGAGGATTCCCGTCCACAGTTCGTTGAATGAATCCCTAGTTCGGTAGAAAAATGAGGGAGATTTTTTCAAAGGAGGTCTGTTTCGCAAAGTAGAACCAGTGGTTTTATGGGCAGATTATTCAGAAAAGGGTGCTCACTTAGAAACCCATCAAGTGGCCGCGGTTTGGGGCAAAGACCAGATGAAGAAGCACATAAATTGGCTGGAGTTGAAAGCTGTCCATTTAGCGCACGTCCAGCTACTACCTCAAGTGAGGGGGATGAGAGCCATTCTCAGGTGCGACAATTCAACGGTAGTGGCTTACATCAACAAAAAAGGTAGTGCAAAGTCCCTTCCACTTTGCCAACTGACGGTGGAAGTGATCCAATGGGCAGTGAAGTACAATATCTCCCTCTGTGCTGCGCACATTACAGAGAAGAAAAATGTTATGGCAGATCGTCTTTCAATGGGGATTAACAGGAGCTCGCCTAACGGAGTAGAGGTTGGACAAGCAGATGGTGAGCGAACTCTTTAAAAGGTTCGGTCAACCAAGCATAGACCTCTTTGCTACACTGGAGAACAGAAAGTTAAAGGTGTGTAGCTCCTTATTTCCTGTGGAGCAAGGATATGTGTCAGATGCGCTAAGCATCAATTGGTCGGGGATGTATGCGTATGCGTTCCCTGCCCCGATATTGATTCACCGCGTCCTTCGGAAAGTATCTCAGGAAAGTTGTGTCCTGCTGTTGATAGTCCCACATGCTCCTCGTCAGTTTTGGTATACTATTCTCCTAGAGCTTCTAACAGACTTTCCGAGGTTGTTACCGGTAACATCACAAATACTATCACAGAAGTTAGGCAGGATGATACATCCAGATCCAGCAAGCTTGAAGCTATTAGCAAGGAAAATATCCAATATAGTCGCACTAAGGAACCGCTTTCTGAAAAGGCTCGAGGTTACATCAAAGAAAGTAAAAGGCCATCCACCAGAAGAATGTATGAAGCAAGGCAGAAAATATATAGAGGATGGTGTGTTGAACGTAATATCAATCCATATTCAGCCTCTATAAAGGAGGTTGCATATTTTCTAGTCTATTTGCATGAAACCAGGAGATGCAAAGCAGCTACTATTGCTGGTTACAGAACAGCTTTAGCTGTAATACACAATGGTTGGGAGAAGAGTTCTATAAATACAGGGAAGCTTTTGTCGGGCTTGGTTAGAGGAATTTTTAATTCTAGTCCTTCTGTTAGGCCTCTTCTCCCTAAGTGGGACTTGCCTTTTGTTCTGGAATCTCTTACCAGTCATCCTTTCGAGCCTTTAGAATTAAAGTATTTATCATGGAATACATTTTTCCTGGTTGCCTTAGCGTCGGCTGCCAGAGTTAGTGAGCTTAGCGCTTTATCCACTAATGAGTCGAACTTTAGACAAGAGAATGTCGGCATTAGACTGTTACCTAATTTGATATTTCTTGCTAAAAACCAGCGTCTGAATAAAATTTGGTCGCCTTGGTTTACTCCAGACTTTAATAAGTTAACGGATAACTCTAACGATATTCTACTATGTCCTTGTCGTTGCTTAAATACTTACATTAAAAGAACAAGTCAGTTCCGACAGAATGGGGCGCTCTCTTCATTACTTATCTGGAAAACCATCATAAACCGGCGTCGATAAGCACTATATCTAGATGGATAGTGGTTAGCATTAGACAGACATATGGGTCTGCGGATCAACTAAGTTCGAAAGAAATTAGAGCTCATGATACTAGGTAATTAGCCGCATGGTGGGGCTTAGTTTAATGGGGTTTCACTGAAAGACATTCTTCAGGCAGCTCATTGGTCTTCGGAAATAAACATTTGCGTCCTTCTAACTGAGAGATGTGATCTGGGACGAAGGACATTTTGCCAGAGCATCCATTTTAAAAAAACAGCTGGAAGTGCGGAAAATTGGGTGAGTCTGTTCTTTGTTGTTACTCTTTCGACCGCCCTTTGTATCCTGCTACAAATTATATATTTTTTGCTAACGTTGTTACAGGTAAGTAGAGAAATCGATATAAAGTGAGGGGTTTTAAAAGTAAAACTCCTGTTTATGAGATTTCGATACTTACCTGTGTACTCCCTCCCTCCTCCCCTCTTTAAGTTGAGGTTGTTTAAGGTGCTAAGAGTGCCTCGTATAAAAGTGAAATTATGAGGAGAGGTTGAAGGTTATTTAATGGGCAAGGGAGATAATTTGATTTTGGCGTGGTGATATGCAAATTTGGGAAGATGCTAACATTGTTACAGGTAAGTATCGAAAGCTCATAAACAGGGGTTTTACTTTTAAAAACACTCAATTTTGACCGTGAATTATTGTTAGCTCTATATAGTCATGCCTTTTCTGTAGCGGTTACTATAAAAGAATACCAACGAAACCATGAAAACTTTAAATCAAACAAATATAAAAGTGGTGGCGTTTAGAAGAAAGATTCGAGCGTCACAATCGTCAAAGACTCATTTGATAACAACATAGGCGACCCGGTAAGCATCTTGTTAATTTCAGGTAACATAATAAATGAGAGCAAATACAGGTACATAGACAACATAAAACGCGGGGAAAGGCCGCAAATGAAATTAGCAAATAAGTGCTATTATAAATGCAACTCGAGTCCTCAGTTGACAAATTCCTGTTCAGTCGGCTGCTTAAATTATCAAATTCTTGTTTTTCAAACCATCGTTTTCAGTAGTCTCAAAGGTGTTGTTTATCGCCAATTAGGAATATCATTAATCTTCGAGTGGCTTTCAGGCCTTGAAAAGCGCTGATTCATTAGTAAAAAAAAGCTCACATATAAAGAGGTTCCTTTATACGCACAGAAAACTATCCCGAATTATTTCATCGAGTTTTCTTAAACACTATGTGTATTACATTCGGCGACGTGTTTAAGCAGTCTCATTATACGAAAACAGATGACAGAAGACAAAACGTAAATTATGCAGTGTTGGATAAAACACATGTTTTTGAGTGTATATTGTAAAGGTAATTGTCTAGCTGCATCATTGATAATCAAAATTAAAGAGTTTTTTATACAGACGAATTTACTCTTTATCTTATTATTATAAAGTAGCGATAAGAGAGAGATGGAGAGAAAGAGAGGGATATATCGACTAACGTTATCTAACAGTTCATTGTTATTATTCCCGATTCGTTTCTAACGTGTTTATTGGAACACTTTCTTACTACTAAGAACACGTTCCTATACTCCTTATTTTTTCCATTTTAACTATTGTTATTCATGTCAAATATAACCTTTCAAAACGTCAAATGTCCTTATCATCTCACATCTATTATTATACACTTTATAACATGTATAAATGTAAGCATGTGTATTCCTTAAGCGACTTGACTGTTGTTGAGTGGTAGACAATATTTCAGATCATTAACGCTAATACAGGGGAGTATCGTGGAGTGTGGATTACCAACAACTTAGTGAATAATCAAGAGCAATACAAAACACCTCAGAGAAATGTAATATATATGCTCAATAGATTAGCGTATATTATATATGAGTTAGCCTTCTAGAAAAACACATTTTCTAAAAACGTGATCCTTACAATAGCAATATAACAGTGGGCAAACTGTGCCTTAGGAAAACAATGTGAGCACATCTATATAGACATGTATGAAGAAAAATAAATACGTTCCAAAACAGACATACGTAGATACAAATGAACGTAGACAGACTGAGATATACATCCAGATATATTGGCAACACCATACAACAGTTTGTGAACCTTGTAAGTAAATACATTGACGAAATTTTCAATGAATTATAAGTTTTCCAAATGTGAAGCGATACATTAAGCAACAATGTGAACTCTAAAAATGAGATGACGGATTAAGTTCAATGGACATCATATTCGAGGTAAGTAAAACATGTATTATTCGGATTATTTCACAGTTTTGATAACATTTAAACACCGTTTCGGTCGATGTAAACTCCGACCTTCCACAGATGAATTGTATTAAACGCGGGAATTTGTCTGTAAACCTCGGGAATTTTCACGAATTTTGAACGCGACTCTTTATGTAATCCTCTAAGAATAGTCCGAATAATCTAACTAAAAATTATCAATCCTTATCACAGAAAGTCTTAAATATAAGTACAACCTTTTGGGATTGACTGAATTCCGAAACTACAGTAGAAAAGCGGTTTAAGTCGAATAGTAACATTCTAAAAGACACTAAATGTATTTCATATGAAAGCACACACAAACACACAGGCGTATATACATATAAACAGTTTGAACGTGAAAAAACTGTTAGGTTTCAGAAAGAGCTACAATATGATTGTATTTCTTTGATGACTACAAACCCATAGTTTTATACATTTTCATGAAGTATCGATTGGTATCAACTAGTCGATAAACATCGATCCAATGATCAATCTAAGTCAATTGATTATTCAGCCCATTCGGACTGATCGAAATAGGCGTTCAGTGACGAATTACATTAGATCATCCATGGCTGTGAGTAGTCGAGGGTGATACTATTTTTATATTCAGGTTCCCCAAAATGAAAAAGGCATAAACAATTACGCTTGAATAACTTTGGGACTACTTTGCCAAACACTTGTTTCTTTCCTAATACAACGTATGGGTGCCTGTAATACTAACAAAATACAGCATTGAAGTTCATAAGATGATACAATAATAGGCAATACTGTATAAGAATTTCACAATAACATACATTATTTGACTCATAAGAGAGCTTGATGTGTGTGTTGGTCGCAATCAGGGACTATTGGCTTGGCTTACAAGGTTCGAATTATGTCGAGGCAACTGCATTACTTTCATTACTAACCTTGGGGAAGATATGAATACATATATATTTTGCCATCACTGTATTAAAAAGTAGTTCACTCTCGAACCTTAGTGTTTGCAAATAGCCCACAATGAGGAAATCTACTAAATAACACTAATGTTGTCCTGCTTATTCTGGCTTTGATTCCAGAGTCTTGGGGGTCTCTTTGTCACTAGACTCACACAATGACTGTTCAGAAAACGCTTTGTTAGATATCGTGTAGCGTTCGCTTCACTCTAAGAAAGTATGAGTTAAATGGAGCAAAATCTCGGAATATGGAAGCTGCTTAAATATGCTGATATTCTTTTTATCAACGATTACAATAGAAGAATATGGAGAAAAACATGGTTTCATAAAGTGATATATTCCCAATAAAGCATGTTAGATAACAATGATTATCTGTCCCATAGTTTGACTGATCGATAAAGCGCGAAAGATTATTTCACAGCCAGTTTTCTTGATGTTATGCCCTATTGAGGGTGTTACTCAGTGTCAACCATGTCTTCTTTCGGATGTTGTCCTCTTACCTTTTTATTTTTGTGTTTCTCATTATTTCGTACCACTTCAATGTCCTCTTCTTCGGAGTAGTTAGATGATCTTCATATATTGTGTGTCTCTCATTAACTTTTTCATTTCCAATGTTGGTTTGTATGCGATGTTAAGGATCGTTTGGAAGGATCTCATCTTGTATGTGTATCTTAGTGGCCCATCGATTTATAAAATAAGGTGACCTATGTTTTTAGGCATTTCCGTCCGTCCGTCCGTCCGTCCGTCCGTCTGTCAGTCCGGATCTTTCTCCGCAACCATTCATTGCATTTCTCTTGTAACTTTTGTCAGGTTAGTAACTGACATACTCCAATTTTTGAAAAAAAAACTGATTAGCCCCCCAGGGGGTCAAAAGGGCGAGAAATGGCAAACAATGACATTTTTTGCCCCATAACTTTTCATCCATTCATTCAATTTCTCTGAAACTTGGCCAAAATATGGAGGCAAATTTTCCTAATAGACAATAAGTATCGCTGACCTTGGAAAAAATCTGGTTCGCACCCCCAAGGGGGTCAAAAGCCCCTTAAATAGCAAAAATTACCCTTTTCTCCCATAACGTTTGATCCATCCATTCAATTTTTCTGAAACTTGGCCAAAATGTAGAGGCAATTGTTCTGGATATAAAATGAGCATCATTGACCTCAGATATATTCTGAGAACAATGTATATGAAGTCAATAAAACCTTCTCTATATAAACAAAAGGAGTTGCATTCAGGACTTTATGTGATTCACTTCTGATCTCCCGATATTTTCGCCCAAAACTCATGTGTGATTATGTTACAGAAAACTCACAGAGGCTCAAACATCGTGTTGTACAAAATTTCTAACCATGGATCGTAGGTTAGGCTGAAAACTAAACAACGATATTATTACCCAGATTTCAACTGCAAAGACCTGTATAGAAAGTTATTCATAATAACGTTTTTCGTAATGAAATCTATGCGAAAGTAATCAGTTGTTATCAGTAAGGAAATAAAAGGCCCGTTCAAGGACGAACGTCGATTACATAGCAGCACTAACGATACAGGGATTACTGGCAGTTCAAGTGTAATTGTTATCACGAGATCTGCAATGAACATTACATGTAAACCGGAAAAACTCGCCGGTAATGACCCGTGTTATAACTTCAATGTGATGATGATGATAATAATAATAATAATAATAATAATAATAATAATAATAATAATAATAATAACAATAACAATAACAATAATAATAATAATAATAATAATAATAATAATAATAATAATAATAATAATAATAATATGCCTCTTTCCAAAAAAGTTGATGCTGTTTTGATATGACTTTTATTAAAGGTGATTAAAAGCATTTAAACTGCCCTTCTTTCGTGTTCGATAGTTATTAATGATATGTGAGTATTTTAGGTGTACATGGCGTTCACCATACGTGTGTGCGGATGTGTGTGTGTGTGTGTTTGTGTGTGTGTTCTCAAGCTCTGCAGTAGTTTGCGACATATTAAATTATTGTCTAAGCAGGTTAGACCACATACATTTTGGGGCGCAAGGTAGCCTTTAACGATTTTGCTATTTCTCACCGCAAATGTTTTTATTTTTCACCGCATATTTTAGGGATTGTTCGCTCAAATCCTATCTACCAACTCACTAAGACCCCTTCTTTTTCGTTCCCACGACAAGAGGATACCGTCACTCATGTGAACTTTCTCTTTTTATCTTGCTTCCCTGACCCCAAAGACCAACTGGTGATGTCTAATCCTCGCGGACATGTGTAAATCTAATTACGTAGTTCAACTAACATTTCTAATAATTTAGATGGGTGTTTTTAGTCTTACGTATACATGGATCACCTAAATATAACATCAATTCCTGTTTCATACAAAAAACTAAAATCTAAAGATTCCCCGCGCGGCCAGGTTCAGCCTATTCACCATTAGCAGGAACTAAACTGGGTTGTTCGTTTTGATAACCAATCTATTATGGTTTACAACCCGCTGGCATACTTCATCGGCCCAAATTACATTTTCCCGGGGTGTAAATAACGTCTTCCTACGAACAAAATTGGCATTAATAGACACCGTGATATCATTATTCGACTGCATGTCTCTGTCTCGACATCGCCTTACTATGCAAAGATTTTGATCACATCATAGGACACACATGGAGTCTTTTGTTTTCTTCACGGCCTGACCCGCTATCCCACAGTGTATGTATGTAATCCCTAGTCATTCGTCATACATCCATATGAGTCTCCACTACATAGATAAACGACCGATTGCCTATTAATCTAACTTACGCGTATTACCGCGATACAAACGGAGCAAAAACAGACACTCTTTATGTTATGTGTCTATGTAATAAGCCATCAATTTTACATAATGAGCCGTTTCTATACACAATAACTACCTTTGTGGCATGCGTCTTGGACACCTCAGTACTTCTGGCACGAATGTCCGATCACTATGATCTAGTATTTCTATCTTCAAACACAAAGGTATCGTAGCGGACGCCATTCCATTCATCTAACTATACAGCACTGTAAAAAGGTGAAAGAACAGATCGGATTTACAAACAAGGTCAACCCAACTCAAACTTACATATATAAAAAATACGGTAACTAACTTTAATTAAAACCCATGCATTTCTCTCTTTGCTTAATGATGCGTCGTCTTTGAGACCTCTCATCCGAACTAACTGCAAACCCATTTGACTTGTCGATGTACTCGTCTTTCCGTACCCGGTGCACTGATCTATCTATGCGGTGAAGGCGAAGAGTCGTCCCCACCGCCGAAACCAAGCAACATCCCAAATTCAAAGATGGGATCAAGTTTCTGCAATTCAAATTTGAAGATCATCGCACCAGATCGATCAATGTACTTGCAGACTTTATTGGGTAACAAAAGAATGACTATACCTCTGTCGTTCGCATTTTAACGTATGCGGGGAGAACTTTTCGTTCCTTGTGCCAAGCCAACACCCGTGGCCATACCTTACTGATACCATACAGCGAACTTCGGATATCCCTTTCTAGTTTCCTAAACATGTGCATACTATGCTCACTTAGATGTTTTCAAGAAAATAACTCACTTCAGGGGTTCCATAAATAACACATCAAACCCTACCAATCACGTGAGAAATTAATAACGTCAAACAAAGAACATATCTTGAAACACACCATGAATACCTGGTCGTAAAACTACTTAATGACCGACCAAGCTTTACTATCCATTAACCGTACTTAATTGTTGTTTTTCTTTCTCAAAGTAATTATCTTCCCAAAGTAAAAACTCTTTTTGCAAAGCCCAGACAATAAAACAGTGGCCGCTCCCAACGAAAATTAAAAGGAGGCGCCTGTTGCGATAACACAAAACCATTTGCTATTGTTATCGAACGAGGTGGAGAGTACTGAACATCTTAATAGACTCTGTGTGACTCAGACTCTAGGTAGCACCATCGGTTATTATTAGTGAGTCATCACTGATGACATATTTGAGAACTTCTTGTGAGTATATAATAATAATAATAATAATAATAATAATAATAATAATAATAATAATAATAATAATAATAATAATAATAATAATAATAATAATAATAATAATAATAATACGTCACAGAAAATAACCCTGAACAATTTGAGAGAATAGAAAACTTAGAAGGGATAGCACCAACCAGACTGCGCATGAAAAATAATATTACACTAAATACCGAATATTATAAAATGTACAAAATAAGAATATAGACAAAAAGCAGCTACTCCACGTGTTACCCAATGTCATTTGGTTGTAGTCTTTTACTTTTATACACCATTACTATAATGGGTTTTTTTAAGGCCGGGACTATATAGAGGAAAATTACATTTTAATGTATGTTTTATTTGATTTCATTCCTAATCGGAACATTGAAAATTGTAAAAATTAACAAACTTAAAATATACATTGTTATATGAGAATCATATATCAGAATGGGAGTACAGAGTCACACTAGGGTATCTGTAAAACATTCACAGAAAAAAACTCGTCTAGCTCCAACCACTGTAAATAAGTGTCCTCTTTTCCCTGTTTACCAGAAAACTAAAAGGAAATTACATGAACGAAAAATTGTCTTTCTGTGGAACACAACACTACGGGGCTGCTTTCTAGCTAACTAAAACATGGTTGGTTTAAATTCCAATATTAACAAATTCCTGTTGAGTCGTCTTCTAAAATAATCAAATTATTCGCAGTCTCAACCATCGTTACTAATTCTCACCGGGTTCTCTCACCGTCCACCTAGCAAACTAATTATCCCTCATCCTCGAGTGGCCTTGGGTCTTAATAAGCGGTAAATCGTTGGTACATAAGAAAATGTCAGTATAACGGCTGTTCAAAGTAAAAGCAAGCCGAACGAAAAATAAGAAAATTTGCAATAAATACGATGGATACATTTATTTGATGTGCAGTTGTGTCTATTACTTGTGACCAAGAAAACATGTTCATAAAGAGAGCAGTGTAACTAATATAACAACTGTAATAACAGATTATAACCCATAACCCTTTATTCTCGAGTCGCTGTTGAATCAGTAAAACGCTGACTTGTAAGTAAACAAAAAAGAATAAATATGTATTCACAAACCAAATAATCAGACAGCTGTGGAAGATGGATTTTGTTTGATACACATTAGCGATTACTGTGTCAGTCATACTAAAGACAATTATATTTTTTATGAAATTCACATACAACGGAGCATGCCAAACGGTGTATTTCACTTGTATAATTAATTAACTATTTACTAACTACCACTAAAGTGTTACCGTTCACAGTGTTAGTTTTCGTAATCGAAATAATTATTAATACGTTAATAAGCTCAATTGATAATTATTATAAAGTACCAAAGTGGCTCTAGAACGTATTCAAAAGTTAATAATATATGTTGTGGGAAAATCCTTACTAAATGGAGATTAATTATAACAAAATGTTTAAATTACATTTGAATTCATTCTGAGGAAATTTAATTATTATAAGATATCGTTAATGTAAACACCTATTAGATAATATATTTAACTGGAGTTTCGCGCCTAGAAGATAAATACATTAATGTAATTTCCCATTTTACATATACTGAAAACATGATTATTGCTTGTTGTAATGTATGTTCATGTAGGTTCTCTAGTAAATTAATCAAATGAGTTACTTGCAATAGAAATTTAAAAAGTGTTTTCGTTTCTAAAGTTGTTGTTGCAATTAATAATAAAATGTTTGTATAACAAACGAATGTGTCATTTTCACGTTTTAGTGTTTACTCGTATCTGTTGTTTCTTACCTTTTTTACTCTCTTTCATCCAGTCTGTTATCTTGTTTATATATTTACGAATACAACTATACAAACGTGAAAGATGGTATCTCAAAATCAACCAAGACGCGTTTAATTCCAAATGCCTTAGAAATATTCTAGACATCAAATGGAAGATCAAACTACCAACCAATAAGTTAGATACCGCACTAACGAACAGGTGGTATTGTCAATTATCTGCAAATGACGTGTAGGCTGCCTCAGACATATCTTAAGATTGGCAGCAGATATAATTTCTAAACAAGGTGCTTCAGTGCACTCCTGATTGGAAAAGAAGAAAGGGAAGGCCAGGAATGAACTGGAAGCTAACAAAAGATTTGACTGCAACAATAAACTAGATAGACGCTGTGGCTTCAGGTGAAAAAAAAGATGGTTTACTTTGACTCCCTCGTGCGTCGCAGGATGCGCGAGTTTCTGAGTCTAAGTCTAATGTTGTTAGCTTATTTTATTGTATTGTTTCTTTGTATATTATTCATCCATGTATTGCTAAATATGTTGATCATTCATGGTAGATAATTTATTAAACAAAATAGTCGGAATGGTGACCACTTCTATAGGTAATCGTATTAGTAATGATGTCGTGCTTGTTTACATTCGTCAATGTGGTAAAATAAATAAAACCTTTGTTTTATCTGTGCTGATATTCCCACGTTGTGTGATTTTATAACGTCTCATCCATGCGCCGAGGCAAATATAACAGAACATTACTTTGCTTTATTTTCAAAATGAATAGTTGTCGTTATATCAAGTAAAAGATGGAACAGCCACGACCGTAACAGTTATAACATTTGTTGCAAAAACATTTCTCTTTCGATTCGTATTTTACTCAGCGTAAATATTTTTAGGAAAGACAACACTTGGCGCAGGTAAATCTCTACCCAAATATGTAGGTTATCGTGTCATCTTTTTCACTCTCTTACTTCCCCTTTAAATAAGAAAATAATATTTTAATTGGAACATTGGTTAGCTGAAAAGATCGATCATATAAAGGGTTGTCTATTTTCAGCTGTCACAAGAAGAAATGTATCTACCGTTTACGTACTAACGCATTACACTTACGAACCAATAGCAAACGTAGGCATTAGCTGCTTGTTGAAGTGCATGTGTAAGTAGGGCCACCTATCATGTCTGACCAACTGCCTGATTCCTGCATCATTCTACAATGACAATAAGTATCAGCTAAAAGATGTAAACAAACTTAACTATTGATATTTTTATATGTTTATTGTATCTCTCTCTTTCTCTCTCTCTCTCTCTCTCTCTATATATATATATATATATATATTAATAAAGTGCGCTCCATCTACGACTTGAACTCAACATCTCTATTGGAGTTACTTCATTTTTTAACGCTTTTCCATGTTGGCTCTACGAAAAACTGTTTCCTCTCCATCCAAATCTCCTTTTATTGGACACCTTATCAACGAACAATCACCATCTGGACAAACCCAATATCTTTTTTACACAAACTTTTTTCACTCTCCATTTTTTAATAATATTTTTTGAAATGTTGAATTTTGTTTGTTCCACTGCCAACTAATCTATCGGTGTAATGATTATAAGAGGTCGATCTTTGAAAAGCCTTTACTTAAGGAAAGAATAATAAACATAATTTTATTACAGAATATACCTTGCATTGAACACTCGAAGTTTAAAATAAATGTGTCATTCGTACATGTTTATCACTCTTCTTTCCTCTATCTTTATAATTGCTCTATCTCGTATATTGAGCTTAAACCGTTTCACTATAAGTTATATCTACTAACATTTTACTTTTAGTTTTATATTCGATTCTATATATATATATTTTAAAGAAAGAAAAATGAAGATAATGAATTGCATAAAATTAGATAAAATTACATAAAGTTACATAAAATTAATACAAATTTTATTACATCGAAAGTTCAGATGAAAGGAGTTACATTAATCTTTAAACCATGGCTTTTCAAAGATAAAACTCTTCACCTTTTAATCCCACTTGTTATGTAACTTCATGTAATTTTATGTAATTTTATGTAATTCATTATCTTCATCTTTCTTTCTTTAAAATTGATTTATTTACTCAACATTTTGAGCTTTACTGTATCTCGATAGATCACCTTACGATACTTCAATTATCGTTAATTATATTATCATTAGTATTCTATATGTATATATATATATATATATATATATATATATATATACATATACATATATATATTAAACAAATAAATCATTTAGAGAAGTACATTTAATAAGAGACAACAGAGTGTTTTGAATAGAAGTGAGTTCAAGTAATTATTATAATAAACATTTATATACCTAGTTTTCCATTTATTTAAAGATCGTTCGTGTTCATTGAATTGTTCAGTTTTGGTTTAGTAACTTGTGGTTTTGGTAGAGAAAGTTCGTTTGGTGTACACACATTTTGCGAAATGGCTGTATATATTTCCTAGACTGTGTATGCGTGTGAGAGTACAAAGACACCGTGTCACTGTGTACGTATGTGTGTATAAAAAGGTATAGCACTAAGAGTTATTATGACTTTGTATATATGTGGCCTAACTTGTCCTGTTAGTGCGTGTGTATTTACAGATTGTACGTGCGTTTTCTTGGGGGGAATGATGACCTCAACATTTCGGCGCGGCCATAATGTAACATAGATAAATACACATTACATAATTGTTGCACTTACAATATATTCTGTATTGTTTTAAGGGGTTATTTCCACCCCTGTCCGTCAGAGGGGACGGAGCGCGTACGTTTCGGGTGTTTAATCTTTGCTTGTCTCTGGAGTCTGACCGTTTAGATTTGCACTTTGGGCAGCAAACACTTAACGCGGGATCGGTATATGTTTGAGGGTTTAAATTGACCATGGCTTATTCTTATTTAGCCGACATTTTTATTAAGCCAAAATGTGTTAAAAGTGTCTTTGTTTCTGGAAAGTGAGGAAAAGAGCGTATATCTTATGAACCAGGGAAAGAAAAGAGGGTCGCTCTTAAGGCAATTCGCTTTTTGGTGTTGGTTTGTAACTTTTATAGATATCACTACAACACAGACACAAATACAAGAAACACTGTGTGATATGTTTATCAACGAAGATATTAGATTAAAGAAGGTTTAAGAAATATTGTAAATTTAGTAAATCAATTTACTCGTTTGCTTTTTATCGTTTAATTTTTACCGCATTTACCTTTGTTTTTTGCCATTTAAAATTAAAACAGAAATTTTATTGAAATCTTCACCCAGATTTACGATTCAGGGTTACTGAATCGTAAATCTGGGTGAAGATTATTCCAAGTAAAATATTAATTTTCATTCTTAAAATAAAACCCAAAATTGTTCTGCAGTAGCAAAGAAATACCACCAACTTTTGGACTCACAATGTGTTGCCAGTGTAATATATATTGAAAAAGACGAAAACAGCGGTGAGTACATTTTCAGCAGCCGTCGATATTGTTAGCTTCAGAAATGGGAGGGAAAAAGCTTCAGAGAGAATAGAATGTCTCCAACTGCTAACCTCATCTGCAAATAACACCCGTATCGAGTTTAAATGTTCTTGGTGCAGAACATTACTAGACGTTACGACTTGATTTAAGAACTACGCCTGGGCCATCGGCAATAAAACTGTCAGTGACACATTGCTAGGTCAATAAATAACAGCCAGTGTTTGCATTAGTCGATGGCAAGGTTCACAAATTAAAATTGCGGTTTGCATTTATTCGTTTACGTGCAAACATTACCCGACGTTGCAAAAGTATTAAATTTAGAGAATATTGCGGAACAAATATTCACAAACAGCGACTGAACTTTATCATAACGGAAGAAGGTCCATACAATTAAAATAATTAATAGGCATAGTTTTGGTTTTCAAACATGATCAATTAATTAGTGTTTGAAATCTAATAAAAATAGTAATGACAGTTATAAATTGTCTTTAGACACACAGACACACAGAAACACAGAGAACCCGAGACACACAGACACATATATGTATATATATATATATATATATATATATATATATATATATATATATATATATATATGTCTGTGTGTGTGTGTGTGTATGGGTGTGTGTGGGTATGTGTAGGTGTATATTAAAAAGGTGAACACGTATGTTGCTGTCACGAAGATAATAAGTGATTTAGGATAATTTGAATACGCTGACTTAAAAAATACGGTCCATGTTTTTATTATCAAATCACATTGATGATGTACTGAAAATAAAATAATTCTATTTCGTAATGTATTTTCATAATATTTGATTAATATAACTTTTTATTTCCTCAAATGAAGGAAATACTATCTCACCATTTTTGTATCTAGTGGTATGTGCTCATACACTCCCTACAACAGTAAACATTATCTAAAACACTGGTCAACACACATGTTGCTGTAAAGAAGGGAATAACTTATTTGGGATAATTTTAATACGCTGAATCAAAAAATACGGCCCTATTTTTTCTATCAGGTCAGATTGTCGGTGTACGGGAAATGGAATTATTTCATTGTTAAATGTCTATTTAATTAAATTTGAACTCTATGAATATATGTCCTCGAATTAAGAGAGACACGTTTGCTTTTTCTTTTTATTCATTGATATACGCTCATACACTTCCCCCAGAGTAAACATTACTCATTATGTATCATTACACATTATGATATGTTTTTTAAAATAATTGTGTTTACAACTTTTCAAATTGACACAACGAAAGTAACAGTCATACTGTGTGTTATGTTCTCTTCTGATGTTTACCCTTTCCGTAAACGTTTAGTCCACTCTCTCAACCACGATTTACAAGCTTTATATACTATGTCAAGTGCGCAGGTGTTGTCCTGTTTTTTCGAGCACCACTTTAAAATATAAGTAATTAGATGTTTTTACTAAATCCTAAATTTCTATAATATTTTAAACAAAAATGAATAAACCAAAGGTATAACAGAACACATCAGGGTTATTCAAGCACTTTTGGTTTGGTATTCCCATAATTATTTTTACACTTGATTCAGGAGAAAGTATAGCTCTGGTAACTTGCAAGTGACAAATGAAAGCATCAAAAGACACTAATAAAATAAATAACTTTACCAATTGATATATCAAATGGAATGCACATCAATCTATAAGAACTACATAAACTAGATATATTTTCCTTACTGTTAGATGAAACATATGTTTTATCTAGAAAAAACATTAAAAGAGAAGTAACTTTTTTTTCTGTTGGGATTCTCCTTGGCATTAAATATATTTGATGAGTTGTCTTTATCACATACCCGCCAGTAAATATGCAATATTAACACGTGTCACAGAGCTCTCACCAAGTAAGACGTTTTAGATTAATATTAATGCTTTCTTTACTTGTAAATGGAGAATACATAAGAATTCTTCATTTTTACAGAGGAATTTATTAGATTCTATCTTCATAATCCTACAATATTAGACAAATACCACGACTACAAACACACACACACACACACAAACACACTAACTTCAAATGGATTAAGTAATAAAAGACTAAACAACCGTCGTTTTAACCGTACGGAAAAGATTATTAAAAGAAAATGATTTTTCTTTTAGAAAAAAACTGGAAAGACAAATGGCAGTTTACTAAGACTTATTGGAAACTATTTTAATAAATTAACAGAAGTTAATTGAGGAATCGCAATTAAGAAGTGTTACTGATTTAAACAAACAATTTACACGGACGCTTAAAACGCAAAGCGTTAACACCCATATAATTAATGTTTTTCTAGAGGCTTATCTTAAAAAATTAACGAATCAATCAACGACGAACTTTGATAAATTACGTTTGCTTCATTGTTTTTATTTTGGAAATACACGTTTCCCCCACAAGCCTTATTTCACGTCCCATGTGGGAACATATTGGGAAGCCACCGTTAGAGAAACACCTCATATAGCTCGAAGTGCGTCAGGCAACACAATCAAGCTAACGGGTGAGTTTAATTGCAATGTATATTTTTAAGATATACCATTTGCGTGAACATTTGATCTTTCGAATAATGTTGATTAACATTTACTTGGCTTAGCCTTCATATAGGAATTGAGTATTTACCATATTTCTCTGAACAGTATTTTTACACGTAAAATGTTTTTCTATCTCCTGTATTGAAAAACAATTCATAAAAATACTTAATGCTAAATGTAGCAATGTTTTCAGGAGCACCTTACGGATTGCACATAATCAAATGCGAATCTTAAATTTCTTGAATGCAAAACATATTTTAGACGAAAACGACTGATACCCTATCTTGTTATAAAAACGAATGAAAGAGTAAGAATATATACTTATTATTCAATTGTATTGAGCAATTCCTTATGTGAAGTATATTTACGCAAAAAATATTGTGGAAATTGTTTATCAGTAATTGATTTTTCGACTACGTTTCTACAATTAAAGTTGGTGAAGGGACTATTAAAATAAAAACTCCTTTCTTTCGGAATGAACCTAACTCAAGCCATAGTCTAGCCAAAAATGGATGCAATGTTAACCAGATCGTAAGGAGTTGCAGTATTCAGCGATGATATAATCGTAACAGCTCTTACACAACATGAACCGTTACAACGTTTAAAAACTACATTTTATCGAATTCAGCAGTATGGATTCAATATAAAAGCTGAAAATGTGATTTTTCCGAACAAAACATTTATATCTGGAATTGATTATTGACAAAAATGCTCGACGACATGACCCAATAAAATATTTCAACTATAAGAAAATTACGGCACCGGCAAATATTAAAAATATTACGCTCTTTCCATTGGCATCGTCTACCACTACAGTGCATTTTTGCTAGAACTTCACTGGGTTTATAAAACTCTCAACAATCTCTTTTAAATAGATGTACCATGGAAATAGTCAAGTAAGTGTCAGTCTATATTCAATAAGATGAAATAATTAATTTCTTCATATATGTTGCTCAAACTTTACAACCCATCCATGCATAGTATTGTTGTTTCTGATGCATCTGATGATGGGGTTAAAGCTGTGATTTATCATAGCTTTCTCCGATGGATTCCTTGCAAAAGTAGCTCATGCATCCAGGTCACCGATCCCTGCCGAGCGAAACTATGGTTATATAGATAAAAAAGCAGTAGCGATAATTTTTGCAACAGACACAATCTCTCAAGATTTAAATGGACGTCGTTTTACCTTGATCACAGATTATAAACCTATTGTTAGCATCCTGTGATCCACGAGAAGTATCGCAGTCTATACAGCTGTCTTCAAAGATGGGTCACTGTGGTGTTGGATTATTATTTCTCTATCAGATAGTGTTCAACAGTCAATCGGACATGCAGATACTTTATCCAAGCTCATGGATAAGTAAACAAAAGACGAAGGAGATTAAGTCAGTTGTGCATCATCTGTTGAACCATAAATTATTTCAGTGCTCGCATAAACGGCCACAACCATGCCAATTACGTCACAGATCATGCAGGAGGCTACAGTTTCCGACGCCTTGCTCTATGCAGTGTTGCACACACATCGTAAGAAATTGTGTGAGGTATGTAAAGAGAAAAAAAGATAAATTGCTTTTGAGGGCGTCAATAATGAGTATGTGGAGTTGGTCGATATATTATTTCAGTAGAGCGTGTGATTTTCTATTAGAATGGCAAAATTGTCTATTGAACAATTTCATTTTTGACATCATGATATTAGCTAAATCAAGAGTTTAGCACGAGGCTATGTCTACTGGCAACACATGGACAAACAATTCGAGATACTTGACCATAACTGTTCAAAATGTCAGTTAGCTGAAAAAGCTCCGAAACAATAAACTTTTTTTCTTGGCCTATTCCAATATACCTTGGTCACGTCTTCACATTATTTTTTCAGAAGTCATTCGGGGAAACAATGTCTACCTCAATAGATTCATCCAGTTAATCACCTGAGATGTTTCAAGAACTTGCATTACCTAGTAAGAGACTATTTAAGAATTAGCACCCATTTTAAGCTGATTTGGAGTACCAGCGACCATATCTATGACAATGGTAATACATCTACTACAGTCACATTGTATCTTTTTAGAGCAGACGTATATAAACTACATACGCATGAAACTATTTCACTATATATCCAAAAGACAGGTCGAGCGTTTTGCTAATACATTTAAGAAAGCACTCTTAAGGCTCAAAGTGGAGGGGACTACTCCAGAAATCCTTGAGATATTCTTTCAAGTTATAGAGCGACATCAACCCTAAATGTTCCAAACTTTTGTCATTCGTCAAGCTGCACAAACGTTTCCTTTCTTAAGTAACACCCAAAGTGAACGGCAGTTAAAACGTCGTCATGGTACCGTAAGCCCATCTTTTAAACAAAGATAAACCATATTAGCAAAAGACTATGGCAATTTACAACAAAAGTAGACACAACTTTACATTCTGCGCCAAATCAGAAATGTCATTTACGACGTCACTTTGCAATCTTCTGTTTGGATTCGACATACGAATCAGTTGCGACGCTCGTATCTCATAGAAACAAATGAGCAGAGCACGCAGGATTATACTTTTCAACTGGAAATACTGTTGGCTAGATTTGACATGCCTAAACAATTGGCTTCGGTCAATAAAAATAAACGATCTAAGACTAAACTGAAAATGTAAAACAGGAGATCAGTTCGCATCGAAAACCAAGCAAATCGTGCAAATTCAATTCAGGTCAGGAGACAACAAAGAATATAGCCGTTAATCTATTTTGAGAGTAGAGATATGTCCCTTGCTCATTCCAAACAGTAGGCAATTAGGATTAACGAGCGTTACAGGGCTCTCTCCTAGTAATACGTTTAAGACTAATAATATATTCTTACTTTACTGGTAAATGGAGAATAAACATGAATTATTGATTCATATAAAACAGTTGTGTTCGATTATCTCTTCATAATCATCACATATCTCAAGAATACCAGCACTACACATCACTAACACGACACATGCAAACAACATGGAAGATTTCCCTCAAGTGCATTAGAGCTGTTCACTCTAAAGCAATTTCCTAATGGAAATATCTACAGGAATCCTGCAAACTATACACTTAAACTTTATATGACTCGTATAAAAGCTATTACTTCTAGTTGAAACAGTGAACACTTGCTAAAAACACGTTACCCAGTCTACTTAAAAAATTCGAGTATCGAACAATAAGCCAATATATCACAAAATATCAATTTCAAAAGCAATACACTTTGCCGTTATTGGGCAAAACTGACTTCATATTTAAATCAAGCGCCTTGAAGTTGCCCAAAAAATTACTGATTTTTCCAAACAGCCAACGCCAAATATGTTTTGTTGGCCAGTGTTATTACTATTTCAAGCCAACTTAAAACACGACTTAAATAAATTTTTATAAATAAATAAATTCAAACGTTTGAAAAATCATCAATTAAACAAAGATAAAGGACCGCTTTTTTACGAAAATGATACATCTAGTATGAGGCGATACAAAAAGCGGGCACTGTTTGCCTTGATCTTGCGATTTGTGCTTTCCTCTTTTGTCTTAAAGTGTTTTCTTTCTGAACGGTTCGGAAGCGCCGAAGTGCCATTATAAGCCTGTTTTTTTCATCAGAGATGCCATGGTCAGATCGATGCGACCCTGATACACAAAATTGTAATACAGTTTAAAAATAAAATACTTCATACTTGCTCACGAAGAACGTACAATCGAGCACCTTATTGTTGACTTTTCATATATATATATATATATATATATACGGTCATTCGCATTCATCTTGTATCGTTGTATCACTACTCTCTAGTGTGAAATGACCAACAACCGTTCCCGAGCAAAGAGTACACCTACAACCAGTTGATAGTAAGTGATTCTAAATAATAGATCACCTAACAGGCGCTGTTGGAAAGTGATATCTCAATGTATGTTTTTTATATAAACATTGTAAACTACTACATTGCTCCATTTGTTCATTTACAAAACGTTTTACATTTCACTAATAGTAGCAGACGATATCACTTACGACGGTGTTCAACCCGAAAAGAGGAGCTTATATAGCCATCCACAGAGTCATTCGATGTATTCAGCTCTCCAGTGCGGCTACACTACCACCCATTACGAGCCGAAATCGAACCTACAGTCATCTTATTAATATTCAGCACTTCTAAGTTCAAGACCACGAGTCAAGAAGTGTTGATAAATCATACCTAATGTTTTATTTTATATAAACATTCTTAACTACTACAGTGCTCTATTTGTTTATTTACAAAGATGTTTACATTTAGCTCATGGTAGCTGGCGAAATCATTAACGATAGTAAGCAACCCAAAAAGGAGAGCCTATATAGGTATCCATAGAAAAAAGTTTTTAGCTTCATAACAGCTATTCAGCGGGAATAGCCTACTATAATTCACGAGCCGAGTTCTGGCATACGACCATATAGTTTATATTCAACGATTATAAACACAATATCACGAGGCAAGAATTGTTTGCAAGTTACATCTCAATGTGTTTTATATAAATATTGTCAACCACTACAGTGCGGCATTTGTTTATTTACAAAGTGATGTGCTTTTCAATATATTACCAAATACATATATATAGCCTAGACAATCAGTGACTCGTTAGTACATAGAAACCTTTAATATTAAGATTGTTCAGAATTGAAGCAAGTCGAACAAAAAAAATAAATTAGCAACGAAATCAACGGCTACATTGCCCCCTCGACCAAATATACTAGAACAACCCAATAATCAGCTAGTTCTTATCCATTCACTGTGGAGGTCCCCAGATGCCGGAGAGTCTCCTACTTCAGCAGCTTCTTTCCTCATGCTTCCGGTGTCTGGAACTCCATCCCTGCTCCCTGTTTTCCCGACGTGTCTGACGTGCAGAGGTTTAAAACTAATGTAAACAGATATCTCGCTGCACAGCTCCCAACTTAGGATGATACCCTAAACCTACTTATCAATAGCACCATACGTCTACAGTGGCGTCCTGCCTTGTTTGGGGTGAAATATCTTTTTCAAAAAATAGTTGATATTCAGTGTTGGTGTTTACTATCGAAAAACATGCTGATAAAAAAGAGAGGAATTTACGAAATAATAAAATAATAATAACGGGTATAATTTACATTGTTTGATGTTTCCAAAGAAGCTCAAACTTTTCATGTTTTTAAATGTGAAAGGAATACACCATTTTAGCTGGCAAATATGTTTTGAAGTGTGTAGTTTTCCACAATTACTAAGAACATTTTGATATGAGTCTATATATATTTTCATGATTTTATGGAGCCATAAATGTAACGGAACAACTATCACATTTTAGATAACATTGATTTGCATGAAATTAAAACGATAAGCATTAGAGACTAAACATGGTTTTTAAAGATTCACATCATTTCGAGGATATTCGAGTAGAGTAAAGTGTGTAAGATGATATTAAATGATACAAGTTTCGTTTTTACAATTTCCTTCTGTTATGATTTTTCTTTTGTTCATTTTCCTTTTTATCTTTTGATTAAAAATTTCAGTTATATATTTGAGAATGGAGAGTAAACTCCAAAATAAATCAACCGATACTTATTCATTTTAAGTTATGGCGTCTAAGCGTAACGATTAGTTTTATTTTTATTATATTTAGTTTACTCTGGTTGTCTGTAACGGTGGAGAGGAGGTGAAGGATGTATACATAGTTTCAAAATTTGCAGGTGAGATCTTCTTAATAAGATTTAGAACATAGATTGTAGAGTGGAAACGAGGTCGAATGAGTTATGCTTCATTTTGTTTTCTTTGCAGAATAAGGGTGCATAACTGGAAAATAAGGAGGCATTACTGGAACATCTCGAAAAGAAAAGTTCCCAATAATCCTCGAAAACAGGACAATTCTCTGTGATAGTTCGTACATGTATAGCAGATATAAAACGAAATCTAATGAGTTATATTCGATTTATTTTAAGTAAACACAAAGATAGAACTCGTAATCCAACAAATAAATCCATGGATTTGAAAACCACTCGTCTGGTATGTATGAGTGTTGGAATATAAATACTAAATGTTAAAAATAGTATAACATGTTTATTTATTTATTGTTTAAGAAAAACGAGAGCAGATAGCCCATATTAGAAATAAATAAACCCGGAGATCAAACACCTGAAGGTCAGATGTTTATACTTGAGATAATAGACATGAAAGAAAGTCTAAGTAGTTATGTTTTATTCATTTTTGATGGAAGCTAATAGGGACAAATACGCCATAGAAAATAAATGTAATCATGTATACATAAAAGGCGGGGAATACTTTCATAAAATTTCTGGCGTAGATAGTTGATATAAAATGTAATCTAATGATGTATGTTTTTTTAGTACTAGCGGAACCCGTCGGAAGAAAGTGCTACCTATTGCATGACGTCGAATAAAGAAATAAACGGCCTATTGTTGTCCCCCCCTCTACCGTGTTGGCGAATGCTATTAATTAAAAAGAAAAGAAAAAAGTGGTAGAGTAGAATAGGATCGAACGCTGAAACTGGCAATCATGAAACCTGCCTTCCTAACGACTGCACCACCGTATTGAGTAAAAAAATTCATGTGAAAATAGGTCAATTAAGCTAAGCTTGATTATGGGCATGCGCGTTGTGTTAAGATTCAGCAATGACACGATTTATATCATTTGTAGATGATGAAAATGACTGGATTTGGGCAAGTTTTCTATAATATGCGTGTTAAAGGTGTATGATTTCGAAAATGTAAATGTATCGGGGTCTACTAGTATCTTGGTGCTTATTGAATGTAATAGGATGTAGATTCGATCAAGAAATTGTAGCCGCCATGTTGAATGAATAAACGTTGAAGGAACTGTGTTCGTTTATTTCATTCGCTTAATTCCGGAATGAATATAAGTGTAGAAGTCATAGGTAGAATTAGAAATGACGTAATCTGATATTCACGGAAAATCATCGGAGTGAACGGGAGCGGTCATTAAGTCTTTGCGTATTGCGTTATATTATGTAGTAAATTAATACCAGGCAAATAATAAATAAGAACTGGGTGTTTTGTGAAAATTAAACTGTGCTTATTAGTTCCCGGTGTCGATGAGTAGAGTAACAGTAGAGAATTGTTAGGGAGAAAAGTTTTTGCTACCACCTATATGGAGTTGGTTTTTCGGAGAGACGTGGATGGGGGACCAAATGTAATATTTAGTGTTATGTAGAAAAAAATAATAACAAATTTACTAAAACACGCTCGAGTTACTAAGTGTAGTATAGTGGTGAGTTTAGTAGCATGTGATGCATGTGGTTATGTTCCTATGTACAGGGGAAAAAACGTTTCTACTTTATATATTAAAAGATTTAAGGAAACAAAGGGACATAACGCAGTCGACATTAAAAATAAATGTACAAATTGATTAAAAGAAATACTGAACTCGTTTCTATTAAATGTATAACATGTATAGTTGAGATAGAAATGAGTCTTATGAGTTATGATTGGTGTCACTTTGAGAGGGACAAAGGTGGGAGACACTCGTTGAAAATGAATGTACACGTAAATTCCACAAATTGGGCATTGTATCAATGATTGATTTTTTTAATTAAATATGAATAAAAGAAACACATTTTTGTGATGGTGTGTATTTAAGCTTAAAGTTAGCGGGTTTAACGTATAATAAAAACGAAGCAAGGCGTAAGTTAAAATATAGAATGTATAGATCAATAATCCAGCAGTCTCTACATTAAAACTGAACTGTTGCTTTTGTTATTAAAGTAAGAATTACAAAAATAATTACAAGAAAAGCTGGAATTGAAAATAGAAGCCGATAAGGAACTCCATATACGAATTAATCTTTATTATTTATGAAGATATATTACTCTTAAATAGTTTTTCCATGAGTATTTAAGTATTACTAAACTCCGGGATCCGATTAAGTAACTTATCATTTATTATAGCGAATTATGACAGTGTATTGGGAATAACTCGTGTATTGGTGATTTAACTTGCAAAATCCACTATCGCTGACCAAATGGGTATACGTTGGGATAAAAATAAAACAAAATGTAGAAAAAAACATTACATGAAGCCAAAGGCACTGAATTGTACATAAATCCAATGATCTAATACTCTCTTACGAATATGCAATAAGATGGAATTAGGAGGGAGACAAAACAGCATTCAGACTTCAGCAGTAATGATACGGAGAGTAGAAACATCTCGAGAAAACATTTTTTCAGTTTAATTCAAAACAAAGCCATTTGCCGTTATCAGCTAGAACTTAATAGTAAACGGCTGTAAATAGGTACCAATTCTGATCGAAAGAATGTAAAACGGATGATGATGATGATGATGATGATGATGATGATGATGATGATGATGATGATGATGATGATGATGATGATGATGATGATGATGACACGTTGCTACCACCCTTATCACGGTGAGGAATGGTTTGACTTCAGGTGGTGACGATTATTATGATAGTGATGATGATGACGATGATGATGATTGTGATGATGATGATAGTGATGATGATGATGACGATGACGATGATATGATGATGCTGATGATGAGAAGGAGGAGGAGGCAGATGATGAGAAAAAGGAGGAGTAGGAGGAGGAGATGAAAGAAGAGCAGTTATTAACTCTTAATAGACTCCGTTTACTTTCTACAATTTTATTTTTCTACACCGCGCAATTCCTCTGGACATAAAATTCTTAATAGGTGTGTATTTCCATTCACAGATACAATATCAAACGCAATTGTGAGTATATGCTTCAGGTCGAATATTAACGATAAATGAGAATACAAGTGTCCTCCCATAAACACGTTTGTTGACTCAGTGCATAATTTTACAACCCTGTTTAATGACCACAACCGATAACGTTGCCTCACTTTGGTGTAGCAATGTTCAAAGCTTTACAATCGCATTTGTTGCGTCTTAAGAAACGTTTAAATAGTGTTCATTTCGATAGGTTTATAAATGTGAAAAGAAAACAGTTCTTGCGGCTGTATTTAAAAGAGAAAATATTAACGTTAAATAATGTTCCCGTAATAAATGAAAACGTGTTTTTCTGTTTTATTTTCATTTTTTAAGTAATGTGCTCAGATAAATGGCTTATTTGTAATGTGTCCTTTGAAATACGGCTATTATTCGAAATTACATGGAAACATACACATCTGATTAATAATAAATACGCACAAAATCTAAAAAGGAAATAAATAAACTACGTCGTTGCGAGGAAAGGAAAATGAAAATAATATACACGGTAACTGAATCGAATATTTAAATTTCATTATAATCATAAGAAGAAGAAGATGAAGAAGAAGTAGAACTCATATAATCAAGTAACGCCGACCAACCGGAAATAAGTTTAAACTGGAAATAAGTTTAAATAAAAATAAATAAAACGAAAATATAGAAAAAATATCAAACGAACTAAAACTACCAGAAATCGAATAATCACTGGCACCAGTAATTAAAGAGAAAGGAAAGACCTCGGAGGCTGATTATCACCCAGATTTTCATTGGAAAAGCGACGACAGTTATGTAATCTTGGGGAGAGTTATTGCAAGTAACATTCCAGAAAAAAACAAACGGTCCTAATCAGCGAGAAACTAATGATGTACGGCCGTTTCAATAGTGCAACTTCATTTGCAATGCTTATTGGAAGTGACGAAAATATATAGAGGAATTCTGTCGGTGAAACGTAAGGTAACACCATTTGTCATTACAAGTGAGCACTCACTCAAAATGTTAGCTGAGAAATAATTCGTCGCGAACGGCCTGAAAGGATGGAAAGACTGAAGCAACAAACGCCAAGCAAATATTAACTGGAATTACACTGAAAATACTGACATTATGAAGACTTATTGTCAGTATAGTTTGAAAGAAAACCGATAACAGTTATCAGCAAGAACTCACTTGTAAACGGCTGTTATGAGAATGTGCTACAGCGATCAGAAGACGTGGGGGAATAACAATGAGAAGATGTATGGTAATTCGAACTACTGAGAACACCATATTATGTTGGCCAGTGATCCGTCAATGTTAATATTAATGTGTGAAAACTCCCACTCGACGACGACGACGACGACAACAACGACAACAACAATAACAACAACAACAATAATACTACTACTACTAATAATAATAATAATAATAATAATAATAATAATAATAATAATAATAATAATAATAATAATAATAATTGCCATTCAAATCCTAGAGAAGACCAATGGTCGTTGGCAGCTGGAAATTAATGGTAAGCGGTAGTTGCGACAACGCAAAATCATTTGCAGTGGTTATCGAAAGCGGTGGAGATTACTGGAAATCTAAGGAGACGTGTGTGCACTTAAACACTAGGAAACACCACCAGTTTATGTGACTTAGCAATCACTGATGATGGCGTGTGAAAAAACTAGTGATATGATGATAATAATAATAATAATAATAATAACAATAATAATAACAATAATAATTATGAAAAAGTAGAACAACGCTTACACAAAAAGATTCTAAAAAGATAAACGAATCCCGAGCAACTGCAGGCTAATAACCTGCTTACAAACAATGTGGAAAATGTTAACGACACAACTGAGAGAACAACTCTACCAATCCCTAAATAATCGTGGACTGCTCCCTGAGAAATAAAACGTATGCTGGAAAGGGAAAGGAGGAACGCATTATCTGCTATACACAGATCAACATACACCGACGGGGGCAAAAAGCTGAAAATAGAACATATCCATAGCATGGATTGACTACAAGAAAGCTTACGATAGAATCCATGGAGCATACATAATTGAATGCTTTAAATATACAAGTCACTCGACAGGATTAGCAATCTTATTAAGAAAGAAATGGAAACATTGAAACTAAAACTGGCAGCTGGAGGACAACAACTGACTGAGATAAAAACACAGAGAAGTATTTTCACAGGAGGCACCGTATCATCACTACTGTTTATCATAGCGATGATGTCACTCCACTACATACTCACAAAAGTTGATGCCAGTGTATAAACACAGAACAAAGAAGAAACCACCTCATGTACATGGACGACATGAGGCTATTCGCAAAAAGCAAAAACGTAACTGGAAAAGCTGATTAATATGATCAGAATCTTCAGTCAGGACATTCAAATGGAATTCAGAATGGAAAAGTGTGCACTGCTAGAGATGAAAAGGGGAAACCTGAAAACGACAGAGGGCATAGAATTGCAACATCAAGATGAGAGGAAGACGCTACGTGAACACGAGAGCAATAAATAGTTGACAGTTCAGAAAACAGATACAATCAAATCTAGAGATATTTTTTTTTTAAATTGGAAAGAATATTTCCAAAGAACAAGAACACGAAATTATATAGTAGAAATTAAGTAAAAATAATAAACACCTTGGCAGTATCACTTATAAATACTCTAAACCATTCATATGGTAGACTAAAGAAGAACTCAAACAGCTTTACCAGAAGACTAGTAAATTTATGACCATGCGCAACGCAGAACGATACACAAAGACAATACGACAAAAGAAACGAAGAGAAAAATGGACTGGTTAGTATAGAAGATTATGTGAAAGACACTTCAAATACACTAAATAGAGATGGACAAATACATAACAACAGAACACGGAAATGCTTATCACTGCAACAAGAGCCATCATTCCAACGGAAAATTCCAGACGTTCCGAAACCAGAATCAAAAAAAAAAGAAAATAAATGTAGGAAGAAAAATTGCTACATGGACGCCTCATAAGACTGACAAGAGAAAAACCCAAACGAAAATAGCTGGACATGGCTAAGAAAAGGGCACTTGAGCAGAGAATCGGAATCTTTACTGAGGGCTACACACAACTATACGATTAGGGCAAACTACATTAAAGCTAAAATAGATAACACCCAGGAGAACAGTATATGCAAACTGCGCGGACAAAAAGACGAAACAGTAAATCATATGATTGAATGTAGAAAACTAGCCTAAAATTAATATTAGAACACACATGACTGCGTCAGGCATGCAGTACACTGCCAATTGTGTAAGGGGTTGCATTTCAAACACGCAGACAAAGAGTACACACATAAACAGGCGTCATAATATTCGAGAAGGAGAAAAATTCTGCCAAATTGTAGACCTTTTCTTTTCAGCAAACCACAGAGTAAAGATCAAGGAGACGGAAAAATCGAAGTAAATGCACAGAACTTGCCAGAGAACTAAAATGGGTATGAGCATAAAGAAAGTGAATATGATACCAATAATCGTAGAAGCACTAGGAGCAATCCCCCAAAAGCCTGGAAAACAGACTATAGGAAACTTGAATCCAAGGGATCACTGAGACTATACAAAGGAAAGTCAAGATATAAAAGCTGCAATCTTAAGGTAAATCCCCGAATGCGGAAACCAACCCGCATAAGCTACGAATGGTAGCCAGTCATATGGTAGTTACAATACTAAGAATAATAAAGCACAGAACCAAAGAACAAGAATTGCAAAAGATATAATAAACTGCGCCCTCTCCCGCAAAGAGATGGAACTAGCCCCGGCTTGCACAACACATAATAGTCGTAGAGGATCACAGAGGATTGGAAGACCGAAGTCGGACAGCACTAACCAGACCTCCACTGAAAAAGTGCGGAGAGGACTGGGGCCTTGGGGAACCTTATTGCCACCCAAACTCAAGCGGAGACCAATGGGCGTTGCCAGCGAGACATCAATGGTAGGCGGCTGTAGCGATACTCCAAGTTTATTTGCGGTTGTGATCAAAAAGAGATTGAGAGTACAGGCAATCTGTGGAGGCTTGTTTTTGCTTGACTCTGGGGAACACCACTGGTTATTTTTGGTAAGCAATCAATTACTATGAATTGTGTGATAACTCCTAGTGTGCAGAAAAAAGCAATAATCATAATAAAAGTTGTAAGAAGGTGTTATGATATGGTTGAAAATTCGTTACTAAATCGGTCGAATACAGTTCACATTAACGTTTCCCGAAAGTCGAAAAGTTAAAACGTTACTATAAAGTTTGTTTTCTGTTTCCACACAGGTTTTTAGAAGTAACTCTAACGCATTTGAACTGCCAGTAAACTTTTTCGTATCTTCTCATTTGACTTTGGCGTCGTGGAAGGATGTCATTTACAAATGAGTGCATTGGTGTATTTTAAACGTTATTCTATCGTAATTGTACATCATTAAACTGTATATAATCATTTTTTTTCATTTAACCAACGCGAGGTTCGCTTTCCTGGTCACATACGCCGTTGGCGCGTATTTTTCATTATTTTACCTATGTTTTGTGTGTATTCAATATCATGTGTTACGTAGTAACTTTTAACTCAAATTATTGTCCCTTTAATAAAACACAGCTCATTGCCAATCAATGTAATAGTTTACTTTTTGTGATCGCGTCTAGTTTTCCTCGTCATGATTCGTCTTCTTTGTGCCATGGATTTTTACTTTCTAAATTGCGGTGGTATCTTCTTGGTCTCTTATCCCGCGATTATCATAGTTGGGTGTCTTTTTATATGCCAAATAAATTCGTAAGACATATTTATAGACAGGTTATAAGGTTTTATTCATTTTTCTTTTTTAGATAACGCCCGGGCAACATACCGCCGTTTCCAAGATTTATTTATTTGCTAGCTAATCCATTACCTCTGGACTGGGCGAAGGCAGATATGGGGTGGCCAAATGTTCGTCTAATCAGACTTAGCTTAAAGTTTCAGACTATTTTAGACGCCTGCATGCTACAAAGGTTATAAACAAACTAACCAAAAGCTATCGTTTTCCTACAGTCACAGGTGTGACGTCATGATTTATTCACCAAAATAACGTCAGTTTAACTCGCACTCAATTTATCAATTTCACTTAATTCACAATTCATTTTAGTTGAAGTAAACTTTTGTTTTCATAGATGGGGTCCCTTTTTATGTAACAAACACAGAGTACAATTAAATACTTAATTATAGTTTAAATTCCGGACGAAATAAGAGATTTAATGATAAAAGAAATGGAACCATATATATTTGCAAACAGTTGCATGAATCATTACACTTATGTTCAGAGGAGCAATGCCGACACGCTTCAACATACTAAACAGAATATATAATTCATCTTTTCAAAAACGAGTGAAAAATAAATAACAATATATTTAGATCTAGGAAAGTATTTAGACCATACAAAACATGAA
>OY744523.1:41531099-41611099 GCA_963556195.1 Sepiola atlantica
TATAGTCCGGGAATATCGTCACCCTCGATCCGAACATTGGTGACCCGACGTGCAAGCTTTGTTGTATGGGGCAGAGTAATTAATTTCATACTAAAACAAAAAAAATATATATATCATTTCTCGTTTTTTCTTTCGTGGTGAAACGAATTACGCATCCATCTTTTTCCTTTGTTTTTCTACCCACGTGGTAGAAATATACTAACAAACAAAAGAAAAGAGGCCGCGATTTTTTCCTGGCCACGGGAAAACCCCAAACAAAGAAAAACAAAAACATTTCTCGGCTTCCCCGAGTATAAAACAAATTACAATTTCATTTTTTCTTCTCTTTCTCGACCCACGTGTCGGAAAATTATATACAAAGAAAAAGACAAACTTTTGCCAATCCTTTTTTTTTCTTTTTTGACGAACAAAAGGACCTTACAAGACGCCACTTCCTTTGTTTTGAACACGTGGAGATAGAAAGAAAACAAACGCTCACACGCTGCCCATCTTTTTCATAACCACGTGGTGACAAAAAGGAAAGAAAAAAAATTCAAAAAAATGCCGCCACTCTTTGCCATAACCACGTGTTGATAAAAAAATTAAAAGAAATGTTAAAAAAAACAAAAAAAAACGCCATTTTTATCTCTCGGACCAAGCGGAAATTAAAATTCAAACAACAAAAAAAAAGAAAATACGAATTTTTTTTCTTTCTTTTCAACAACAAAGAAAAAGAGAAGCCGCCATTCTTTCTCTACTTGGAAACTAACATTCAAACAAACGAAAACAAAAACGTCATTCCTCGTGTGAAACAAATTATGACTCCACTTTTTTTTCTTTTCTTTTTCCTTTCTACCCACGTGGTGGAAATATATATATAAAGGAAAAGAAAACTACAAAACAGGCAAACACGAACAACATCACCCTTCAAGGCCTACCAACAATCTTCAACACAACTTGAACAACCACATTTTTCCCGGATATTCATCAAGCACCAAACATTTCCGGACATCACTGACGACACTATGGAAGAAATCACACCAGTTCAAAATGAGTACAACTGCACAAGCACGACTAAATACTCAACAACTGGACGTTCGTTGATCAACTGGGGGACACATCAACTCGAACGACGCACCAACACCAGTACAGACCCACTTGTACCTGGACCTGCTAACTCACTTGCAGACATTTGTGCATCTGATTTTGACCATAGTGTACCACCAATCTCAACAACTAGATGTTTGTTCATCAGCTCCACAACACGGACTAATTAACATGAACAACATCAATCAATTGCACAGACCCACTTGTGCTTATTCATCAACACCTGCACAGACTCACTTGTGCTCATTCATCAACATCGCACAGACTCACTTGTGCTCATTCATCAACAACTGCACAGATTCACTTGTGCTCATTCATCAACAACTGCACAGACTCACTTGTGCTCACTCATCAATACCGCACAGATTCACTTGTGCTCACTCATCAACAACCGCGCAGACCCAAGCACCAAACATTCCCGACAACACTGACAATTCAACGTTTGTTCATCAGCTCTGCATCACGCAGACTAATCAACATGAACAATGCCACCAACAAGTGCAAATTCACTTGCACTCAACATTTTTCGACCGCAAACTCACTTGCGCTCAAACTTGATGCAGACCCAAACAACACGCAGATCCACATGTGTTACAAACCCTCAATTCCGCAGACGCACTTGCGATCAATCATTCAATACAGATAGAAAAACAGAAATAAGTAGCATGCACACTACTTTTTCTAATCTTCAACAGCAAAACAGACATACCCACAAAGAATGCTTCTCATCTACAACTGTACATATTGAATAATATCTTCAATATTTTTCAATCTGGGGGGGAGTCCTTGTAGCAGTTACCTCCTCCTTTCAAAACATAACTACACCGGTTGGCCGTTAGGTGGCGCTTTTTCACCGACAGGTGGCGCCGTAAAGCGACACCAGAGTTATCTGCCCTTCGGACTATAAGAGCCGGTGCAAAACGGAAATTCTCTCTCTTCTTACCCAGCCTCGACAGAAGTATGCTGGCACCTGCGCTCCGTCTTTCACTCTTCTCTGGTCGACAGAACGACGCTAATACACTAGCGTTTCGTCTCACGCTTTTCTTCTCAATCGCATAACAACTACCAACACACGTGGTCAAACAACGGTAAGAGTTTCTCAACTCATTTTCTTTATGTACGGCTTTCAAAGACTTTCCTCACGCCGGATTCATTTCTTCTTATACCTTTTTCAAGAACTGTTTTTCCATCGACACACATGCATACATCACACACTTCATCATTCCACGTACACACACGTTCAATAAACCTTATTTGAACTACTTCATTTTTGTTTGTTAATTATTACTCTGTCTTTGCATGCAACATTGCTTGATTTACTAAACACGTTTATAATCGGGGGAACACGACCCTCGATCCGAACAACTTTAAAATATTATTCTTTTTTTTAATACCCTCCAGTATGATTTAAAAATAGTATGTAAATTGTAGATTATTTATGTTTCTTAGCAAGAACTTATTTATCTAAATATATTTTTTTAATTCCTAAAACAAAAAGGATATAAAAAAGCCTACGGTTTCAATTTCATAGGGAAAGACTTTGAATCCTCACCGCTAAGAAAACAAGACGAAACCAATAGAGAAAACGTGCAAACATGTAGGAGTTAACATCTTCAATATAGCTAAACAATGTGTTCAAAATATTTTCCATTGATTACTGTTAAAGATTGGAGTTATCCACAAACACACAAAATATAAGAGAACGAAGTTGAGGTTTTACATGAATCAAATTTAATTTATTCAGTTTATTTTTGGAAGATATGAAAAACATCAAAAGAATATTGAATTGAAATGCCGCTATGCACAAATGTTCATGATTGTCCACGATAATAAGGGTATCAGAATAGAGGTAAATGTGGTAGAACAGTAACAGAAATATAACTTGTTTGCGAAGGTGTATAATTGAATGTATGTATAATAATTAATTGAATATTTACAAATGGAGTAAAATATCTTTGTGTAAAAGTTACATATGGACATATATATTATTTACAATGGTGAAAAAGACAGTATTCCAAATTTGGTCATGGAAATGAAATACAAGGTAATAAGTTGAAAGTTCTTTGAAATGAATGGTGGAGCCATTACATTACTCATAGCGGATAGTGGAGGACATCTTCTAAATACATATTTTCATCATTATTTATGCTGCTGCTTTCTTCTTTACCATAAAGATTGTCACTGTTGTGCAGCTTTATCATGTTAATTGTGCATATAAAGTCTTTGCAACAAATCCCGTTATATAAAAGGTAAGAACGAATTCTTACAATAGAATCCAGCAATTTAATCTGTGTCTTATTACGAGGTTTTGTTTTTATCGCAGTGACTAAAGAAAACATTCTTTCAACAGTTGCATTGCTTGCAGGGGTTATTAAAGCTGTTAAGGCATATGCTGCAAGTTCTTTGAAATTATCGTGTTTTGCCACACCATGCCAGAATTTCAGAGAATCTAAAGGAATGCCACTCTCTGCAAAACATGTTTCTTCACACCATTCTACCAGACAAACCTTTCTGTATTGTGCCTCAATTATATTATGTTCCATGAGATGTGGAAATGGCAAATCTTCAAATTTTCTTAAAGTTTGACTCGGTACTTTATCAGGGTTGAGAAGTGAGAGCCCTTTAAACATGTTGCCAGCTTCGGGAAGTCTTTTCTCAATTTGATGCAAGGCTTCTTGCAACATAGTTTGGCACCTTAATTTCATCTCTTTTATTTTGCAGGTTTCTTCTGTTTGTCCAGCAGCAGTAAACCTATAGATTTCTTGATTGAAATTGCTACCAAAATCAATATTTTCAAAAGTTTTACATGTCCCGTCTTTGTTGTAAAGTCTCTCGTACAAACTCTGATGGTGCATTATCAATTGTTTTGACAGTTCATGTGGGTCAATATTTTCTTTTTGAAATAATGAATTTATCATTTCAAATTCCTGAACAACAGGAGTTGCAAACAAAAAATAAAAATAATTAATCCTATCTGCCAGCATTTCTTTTAGCAAACGACATTTATATTTGGCATTAATACTTAAATTTGCTTCAAACATCAATTATTTCAGAGAAAATATACTTAGTGACCCGGGTGACCTGACTGGACAGGGCCAAGTTGTCACTGGATCATAAAGTCTCTAAGAGGTGCCATATAACCACTTAACAAATAGGTGTCAAAAAGGTCTGATAAGTGAACTCTAGAATAATTACATTTTTTTAAATCATAGTTTACCAAAAGAAAAAGCCAATCTGGGAATGGGATCCCTTCAGAGTGACCCTTCCTTAGAAGAAGATAAATATTTGCTTTTTTCTCCTTAAATGACAAATGTTAGCAGATATTTATGTAAATTCTGGGTACTGGAGCTATTTTTTCATGCAGATCCATGATTTGAAAAAAAAAGGCCAAAGTTTTAAAATACAAACTGCTTTTAAGTTACTTAATTTTAACGTTTTCTTTAATAATTACCATCAAGTAAATATTTATATGAAATAATCGGAAAAAGGCCAAAATTAAGGCCAAATCTGAAAAAAGGCCAAACAGAATTTTCTAAGGCCAAACTACTTTAAAAAAGGCCAAATTCGTGAAATTTGGCCTTAAAAAGGCCAAACTGGCAACCCTGAAAGTCGGTCTACACCGGTTGACCTTACACATTGACCTTGATAATAAAGCTGTGTTCGTCGGTTTCCATCAAAAGCTTGCAAGAGATATTCATTGTAAAGATAAAATCCGTTTTTTTAAGGAAACCATTATTTCAAGAAATATTTATTATTAAGTTAGGATGCGTTTTTTTAAGGAAACATTTCTTTCAAGAACTATTAATTGTTAAGTTAGGATGCGTTAATTAAAGGAAACCTTTATTTCACGAAATATTTATTGTTAAGTTAGGATGCGTTTTTTTTTAGGAAACCTTTATTTTAAGAAATATTTATTGTTTAGTTAGGATGCGTTTTTTTAAGGAAACCTTTATTTTAAGAAATATTTATTGTTAAGTATGGATGCGTTTTCTTAAGGAAACCTTTATTTCAAGAAATATTCATTGTTTAGTTAGGATGCGTTTTTTTAAGGAAACCTTTATTTTAAGAAATATTTATTATAAAGTTACGATGCGTTTTTTTAAGGAAACTTTTATTTCAAGAAATATTTATTATTAAGTTAGGATGCGTTTTTTTTAAGGAAACCTTTCTTTCAAGAACTATTAATTGTTAAGTTAGGATGCGTTTTTTTAAGGAAACCTTTATTTCAAGAAATATTCATTGTTAAGTTAGAATGCGTTTTTTTAAGTAAACCTTTATTTTAAGAAATATTTATTGTTAAGTTAGGATGCGTTTTTTTAAGTAAACCTTTATTTTAAGAAATATTTATTGTTAAGTTAGGATGCGTGTTTTTAAGGAAACCTTTATTTCAAGAAATATTTATTGTTAAGTTAAGAGTCTTATTTAAGGAAACCTTTGTTTCAATTAATATTTATTGTTAAGTTAGGATGCGCTTTTTTAAGGAAACCTTTATTTTAAACAATATTCATTGTAATGTTAGGATGCGTTTTTTTAAGTAAACCTTTATTTTAAGAAATATTCATTGTTAATTAAGGATGCGTTTTTTTTAAGAACACCTTTATTTCAAGAAATATTCATTGTTAAGTTAGGATGCGTTTTTTTTTAAGGGAACCTTTATTTTAAGAAAGATTCATTGTTAAGTTAGGATGCGTTTTTTAAGGAAACCTTTATTTCAAGAAATATTCATTTTTAAGTTAGGATACGTTTTTTTAAGGGAACCTTTTTTGAAGAAATATTTATTGTTTAGTTAGGATGCGTTTTTTTAAGTAAACCTTTATTTTAAGAAATATTCATTGTTAAGTTAGGATTTGTTTTTTTAAGGAAACCGTTATTTCAAGAAATATTCATTGTTAAGTTAGGATGCGTTTTTTAAGGAAACATTTATTTTAAGAAACATTTATTTTAAAAATATTTATTAAAAATCTATTTTTTATGTTGGATGAGTTTTTTTTAATTTGCAAAACTTTTTAATAATCGAACGAAACATTGAAGAGGTTGCGTTCTAAAAAGTGTTTTTGTCACTATTTGCGGGCCTCCCTACGAAGACTAAATGCAAAATAAAATAAAATTAAACTCATAGGGAACGTTCGTTTTCTAAATACGTTTTAATAAACATAGAAGATTCTATTTTTCGTTTTGTATATTTCATGAAAAGGGGAGAGGATATGTTAAATATTTATGTTTTCATGAAGAGTGCGTTTTATTTACTTACAAAATTTGTTACTAAATAAACAAAATGTAAACATTATTTTTTAAATCGGCGTACTTGAATAATCTTTTTCTTTTGCCTCTTTACTTTTGGCTTTGTAGGTTCCCAAGTAAATAGCGAAGTATATTGTTTATGAGAACAAGTTTTTTTTTTAAATTGTAAATAAAATTATGTATTTGTTAAATCTTATTTAGTTTGCGTATACTTGTTGCTTACAGAGAAAAAAGAAAAAAGTACGTAAATTGGAATTGTCTCAGTTTGAAAACTTAGTTTTTAAGTCTAACTCCGCCCTCATGCGGAGGCAAAACGGAAGATAACTCGAGTCCGCGATTTGTTTTAGAAATGTATATATTTCATGTTTTATTAAAAAGTTGTATGAATAAAAAACGCACCCTACATGAAAAAATGTAATATATATTAACCCTTTTTTATATACACAACACGAAACATAGAATCTTCAGTGTTTATTTAAACTTATTGAAAAGAAAAGATGCACTTTGTAGGATGTTATTTTTATATGCATTCTGCTTTTGTTGGGTGGCAACTAAATAGTGACACGAAAACATTTTAGTACAAGAATGTTGCAATGTTTCGTTTGATTAATAAAATGTGTTTAAATAAAAAAACGGATATTACATGGAATTAAATATTTAATTAATATAACTTGAAATAAATATTACCATGAAAAACGCATCATACATTAAAAATAAATATTTAATTAATACTTATTAAAATATATCTTTCCCCATATTAAAAAGCCAGCTTTTTACGAAAACCGACGAACAAAGCTTTATTATCAAGGTGAGCTTGTAACGTCAACGGGTGGAGACCGAATTTACTCTCGTTTTCGTCTTTCAAATTCCAGGGTCTCCCTTGATGTTTATAATTAAATTGGTTAGTGTTAATAGTAATGATGATAGTAGTGGTGGCATAGTTTTTCACTAAATTTCCAAAATGTAATGTAAAAAATTTTTCTTTGTTTTTTCTGTATACAAGACTACAACGAATGTGTTTTTTGGCAGCCATGTTGGCGGACAAATCTGACGTCAGGCTAGCGTCTGCTCTATACAATCGGTACTTCGAAAAAGTGCTCCGTCGTTTACATAACACAACGTACAATAAGAAAATACTTATTTTTTACAAATTTATTGCGAAAATCAAATCAACAAAACTTATAAACGAACATTTTCCGGAAGATAAACAACATTAATGTACAATTTAACAACTTTATCGCAGTCTTTATTTTTTTAGAAAATCATTGTTTTTCCTCTTTACAAACATATTCTGAAAATAAAATCAACAAAACTCTTTTGCAGTGTTTGGTTTTTAAAAAAATCATCGTTTTTTTTTCTCAAACATCACACATAGTATTGCCGTATCCCATACAGTATATTCCCGATTAAATTGTTTTTTAGTATGCGACGGCGGCATGATAATTCCTGTTATAGGACTATCGAAATTATTCGAGTATGTGCCCATTATCGCACGAGATGTGTTCATCCACACACGTCATATTCCTTTGATTCGGTGTGTGTGTGTAGTGTCAGGTCGTCAGGGTCCACAAAAGTGTACCTGTGGTTTAAAACGTAGTGTTGCGGCAGGCAATTATACGCCCGCCAGCCATCGGTCATTATACGAGTTTCTGACAGCACGTACCAGGCAATTATTTACAATAGAGTTGTTGCATCTCGCTTCTCTACAGGCACCATCATTTTCAGATTTGTTTTTCGTTCGATCATCCTTAGAACCCACTGGACTTTTTTTTATATCTTCCACGGTGATGTTTTCTAGCTTTATATTGGAACGTTCAAAGAACGATTCAACACATACGTTCTTTTGTTCGACATAATCTTATATATAAAGTAAAGACGTTTTTTCCCCTGTACCTTCGCGTCGAATAGGAAAATAACCACATACATCACAGGCTACTAAACTCACCGCTATACTACATTATTCACTCGACCGTGTTTTAGTAAAGTTGTTATTATTTTTTCCAACCTAACACTAAATATTATATTTGGCCCACCATCAACGTCTCTCCGAAAAACCAACTCCATATAGGTGGTAGCAAAGACTTTTCCCCCTAACAATTGTGTACTGTGACTACACTCATCGACACCGGGTACTCATAAACACAGTTTACTTTTCACAAAACAGTCCGTCCTTATTTATTATTTGCCTGGTATTAATTTACTACATAATATAAAGCAATACGCAAACAAATAATGACCGCTCCCGTTCAATCCGATGATATTCCGCAAATATCAGATTACGTTTTTCCTATTTCTAACTATGATTTCCACATTTACATTCATTCCGGAATTAAGCGAATGACATTAACGAACACAGTACCAGCTAAAATTCCTACATTAAATCGACTTCCTACTTAATTCAATAGCCGCCAAAATACTACATAATAACAAATATATAACATTACATCTCTAAAAAATAATATTAAAAAATTACGTTTTCCATACTAAAACAAAACAAATAAATTTACTTCTACCGATTTTGACCCACCGTAATACTTTACGAAAAAAAAAACCAACAGATTACGTTAAGAAAAAAAACACGGTTACAGAATAACCGAATTACATTCCCAACTTCTTGCTTCGCACGGATTCTTCCCATTCTTTTAATGTCTATTCATTTAAATGATAACTGTTCATTTCCAATCCCGTTCAATCCGATGATATTCCGCAAATATCAGATTACGTTTTTCCTATTTCTAACTATGATTTCAACATTTACATTCATTCCGGAATTAAGCGAATGACATTAACGAACACAGTACCGGCTAAAATTCTTACATTAAATCGACTTCCTACTTAATTCAATAGCCGCCAACATACTACATAATAACAAATATATAACATTTCATCTCTAAAAAATAATATAAAAAAATTACGTTTTCCATACTAAAACAAAACAAATAAATTTACTTCTACCGATTTTGACCCACCGTAATACTTTACGAAAAAAAAAAACAGATTACGTAAAGAAAATAAACACGGTTACAGAATAACCGAATTACATTCCCAAATTCTTGCTTCGCACGGATTCTTCCCATTCTTTTAATGACTATTCATTTAAATGATAACTGTTCATTTCCAATCCCGTTCAATCCGATGATATTCCGTAAATATCAGATTACGTTTTTTCTATTTCTAACTATGATTTCCACATTTACATTCATTCCGGAATTAAGCGAATGACATTAACGAACACATCACCGGCTAAAATACTTACATTAAATCGACTTCCTACTTAATTCAATAGCCGCCAACATACTACAAAATAACAAATATATTACATTTCATCTCTAAAAATAATATAAAAAAATTACGTTTTCCATACTAAAACAAAACAAATAAATTTACTTCTACCGATTTTGATCCACCGTAATACTTTACGAAAAAAAAAACCAACAGATTACGTTTGGAAAAAAGCACGCTTACAGAATAACCGAATTACATTACCAAATTCTTGCTTCGCACGGATTCTTCCCATTCTTTTAATGACTATTCATTTAAATGATAACTGTTCATTTCCAAAAATAACTGTTGACTATTTTGAGAAACTTTTAATTCGTACAATAACACAAAAAAACAAATATTCTTTTTATAAATTATTACTAACTAAAATACAATAACAATTGCTTCTTTGGGAAAACTTCCCTAACCGTTAAATACTTTGATAAAATAAACAAAACATAAACAAACCGAAAAGATCCATTTTTCCTTTACGTTTTTCTTATTATTACACTTAAAGGACAGCGATTACATAATAACAAACATGAAAACTTCAAACTATAAAAAATAAGATAAAACAATTACGTTTTTACTTACTAAAAGAAAAACAATAAACTTTACTTCTACAGAATTTGACCCAACGTAAAACGTTCGGAAAAAAAAATTATAGATTAGCCAAATGATATTACCTACTTCTTCCTTCGCACGTATTTTTCCCATTCTTTTAATGCCTATTCATTTAAATGATAACTTCTTATTTTCACAATAACTGTTCACTATTTTGATACAGTTTATTTCATACAATAAAAATAAATATTATTATTTTTCTAAATTATTAATAAATAAATTACACTAACAATAACTTCCTTGTGAAAAGTTCCCTCAATGTTAAATACTTTGAGAAAATTACCAAAACATACACAAACACCATAGATACATTTTTTAAAAATCCTATGTTGGGGGGGGGATTGCAATCTCAGCGATTAATTAAAGATGCCTACAGATCTTTGTATAGAAATTCCATTTTCTTGGGCTGAAAAGACAATTGTAAAATGAGCATTACAACTTGTACTCGGATGGTCGGGGGGAAATAAAATGACGATTATATAATTATTTTCAATAAGGAAGACTATTCGCTATTTTTTAAATTGACTGCGATTGAGTGACATGAGTCAAATGCCTAGCAGCGGGGTGTGGCGGGATTGATAGGTTGATGTGGTGGATCTGTTTTGAAAAGTAACAAAATATAAATAAACCGAAAAGAAAAATATCGTATTCGAGGGCGGGGGGCATACAACACCGACTTGTACAATATATTTACATCGACAGAAGACTCAGGAATTTGCGGAAAATCCATCAACGTTAATTATAGTATTTCGAAAAGTAAAACAAATAAAACTAAACCGAAATAAAAAAAAACATGTATTGGGAGGGGGGGGGGGTAAATTGCCTATTATATGATTATTTATAATAATAAAGACTATCCTCGATTTTTAAATGACTGCGATTGAGTCACATGAGCAAAATGCCTGGTGCCAGACGATGGTGGCCGTGAAAAGTGCTGCCCGTTTTATGTTACGATTCACCTTCTGGCGAGCAAATGTATGAGGCGATTAGATATAACTCTTTCTCAAACACTAAATTAGATATTGTTCTTGCATTGCAAAGCATGCTTCACAGAGAAAATGTATATATCCAACAATTTCAGATGGCGATGGAGCATAATGGAGGTGCAACAAAAATTGAGATCCTCTGACATAGATTCAGTTATCAGTGCGGAAATTCCGGATCCAGTGGCAGATCCGCTTTTACATATCATTAGGCACCATATAATTCATGGACCATGTGGAAGCATAAACAGATGTTCACTTTGTCTCAAAGATGGACACTGCAGTAAGAGATATCCCAGACACTTCTTGAGTGAAACTCAATCGGATACAAATGGCTACCCACAATATCGACGACTAAGCAAAATAGCTGTGGCAGTGGCATCATCGGGCATTGCAACCACTATTCTTCCTGATGGTAGGACAGCTCACTCCACATTTAAGTTGCCATTATCCTTAACAAAAGATGCTGCTCCAATTTGTCAAATAGAAAGAGGATCAGATCCAGCTAAAGTTTTACAGAATTGTTCCTTGATCGTATGGGATGAATGTACAATAGCACATAAACAAGCGTTCGAGGCTCTAGATAAAACATTGCGTGATCTCAAGAAACGTGATGTTGTTATGGGTGGCATAACACTTTTATTATCAGGTGACTTCCGACAAACGCTTCCTATTGTTCCACGTGGAAGTCCCGCTGACGAGCTAAATGCTTGCATTCAATTGTCATATTTGTGGAAGTACATTAAGACTGTAACGTTATTTACAAACATGCGTGTACATCTCAATAGTGACCCAATGGCTGGTGAGTTTGCCTCCCTATTCCTAAAAATAGGTGATGGCAAGCTTGCAACAACCAATAATGGCACGATTGATATTACTCCAGGTATTGGCTCAATTGTTTCATCACTCAAAGAACTTAGTAGCAAAGTTTATCCAAATATAGCCGAAAACTATGTGCATCCTGAATGGCTAACGGAGAGAGCAATTCTAGCTACTAAAAATGACATGGTACATGTCGTCAATCAACAACTGCTTGATGAAATTCCAACGCATGAAACCTCATGTGATAGAAGCTGTAATACTAACTGGTGTGGCAAGGAGCAAACTGACATTCTTTCCCAGAATACCCATTATTCCGTCGGATTCTGCAATAGAATTTAAAAGGCTTCAGTTCCCAGTTACATTGTGTTTTGCCATGACAATTAACAAGTCCCAAGGACAATCATTGGCAGTGGTTGGTCTAAACTTGACTTCACCTTGCTTTAGCCATGGGCAGTTTTATGTAGGATGTTCAAGGGTAGGCTCTCCACAATGTCTATACATATTGCCTTTTTCTGAATCTATTTATTTAACTTATAAATTAAAATCAGGTTGTTATATTTCCCCGGGCAACGCCGGGACACGGGTCCTGCTAGTTCTCAATAAAACAGCGTCCATTTGCGGTGCATAATGACATTTGCAATTGGCATGTTCGACCAATTCGCTGATAGACAATTAATCCTTGTCTTGCTTACCATCGCAAAGTTCCACAACCATTAGCCGTTTCCAATGTAAATTCCCGTAAGGATATATTAACTAAGCAAAGCTCGATGGCTGGTAGTACGTCTTCACATGTGGAATTCATTTTATTAACTTAGATCGGCGCGAGAAAATTCCGCCCAATTCAAACGGTGTTAAATTTAAAAGTAAATGTTCACAATTAAAATATCTATTTTCACAATTAAATGAGGAACTAAATTTTCGAGACACCGGTTGAATAGAGCTAACACTAGCTTGACGTACAAAGTTGTCCGCCATTTTGGCTATCAAACTACACATTCGCCAAGATTAAAGTTAGATTAATTGCTGCTAGAAGGGCGAGTGGTTATTTGCTAGTATAAATATAGATGTGGCTCACGCGAATGCAAACCTCTCTATCATTGGTCTAACAATATTTGAAGGCTGACTGAGTTCATTTAATGATTAGTTATATTTCCGTTTTGCGACGTATTCTTGTTTTCCGCGTTCTTAATGTCCGTGCAGGCATGCTTGTCAAATAGAAGTCAAAATATTATTTCAAAACGGTGATGAACTTATAACTAACCAGACTGAGACGTTTGGTTAAAATGAAACAGATATGTATGTGAGTGTAAAAAATAATTGTATCTATCTATAGATCTATCAAGAATACTTGCAACACACTTTATTAAAGCACAGCAACCTACAATAACTAGCATTATGTATGAAACAAGTAAGAACATTCTAAAATGCTAAACATAACACAATTTATCATATGAGGCTAATTTCGGCGTCCAAGAATTTAAATTGTAAACGTTTCTTTTGGAACTGCAACGTATTGTTGTTTTCACACCTGATCGACTTTAGTTGCGTGTGCCGGCTGTTGTTTGAAATTCTTTACTTTCTTTTGCTTTTTTATTCGTGTGTTTTTCTCACCTGGACTCGATTCTACGAACAATCGAGAGTACTAGTCATACATATAGAAGAGTCATTTTTTTAAGTAAAACTAATATAAAAATTCTAAAGAATTTAAAATATTACACAGGTATAATCAAGCTAATAATTTGCTACACAATGTTTGCTTATATTTAGTGAATGCTGCCTAGCTAAATACACAAAATTGTATATATATATATATATATATATATATATATATATATATATATATATATATATATATATATATATACATATATTAATCATGTATTACTTACATACATCGATGTTTCATGCCTACGCAATATTCAGTGCTTATTCCTGACGGTTACGGGCGCGAGCTCGGATCACAAATCGCCACTTCTTCGCAGTCAAGAGAGTTACCAGTCGGCTACCAGAAATTAGCTTAGAATTTTAGGGGGAATTTAACTTTGTGAATATCTAGTCGGCGAATATTCACAGCAAGCGGCGCAGAGTGATCAACAACAACAATATATATATATATATATATATATATATATATATATATATATATATATATATATATATATATATATATATATATATATGTTGCTTTTGCTAAACATCACCATTTATCAAGGGAAAATAGCCACTCAGGAATAAGGGTTAACATAACACTTTTCATCCTATGACGCTAATTTTGGAGCCATAACATTTACATTGTAAAGTGAATTCTTACACATCTCAACCATCCAATGCATATAAATAAATAATATTAAATTATGTTTTCCTACATACGCACGTGTCAAGCTTCACCAGTGAAGTGAATTATAATCTCAGATGGTGTTAAGGTTCGACCTCATGCTGCAGAATAAACCAAGACTTCGCAAGCAAGCGGGATAACCATACGGCCACGAGACATTACCACTTGATGAAAGGAATTTAAGTTCTATGTATGCGAAGGGATGTACATATAGAAATACTTACTTGAGATTCAACGAACGTTGTCAGAATATGATTTATAGCTACGTGTAAGTCTATTTTTAACTTTTTCGACCAGGGCTCAACTTTAAGCTTATCAAAGGAGTTAGCAGCAATATAAATTTAAAGTATTTAATATTAAATAATGTTTACCTAAATACGCCAGCGTTTCAAGAGATTGCTCTCATCAGTGTAGGGAATGATAATTACAGATAGTCATAAGGTTCGACCCCTTGCAACAGATTCAAATCAGACTATGCAAGCAAGCTTTATAACCATACTATCACATGATATTAGCACGTCAACAAATAGAATTTAAGTTATATTTATGCGAAGGGAAGCACATATAGAAATACGTACTACTGAGTCAACGAACCTTGTCAGAATATGCTTTATAGCTACGTGTCCCTGAACCGCACTTTACTTTAATCTTATTAAAGTCGCTTATAACAATATTATTTTTATATAAATAATATTAAATTATTTTATTTTCATAAGTACACGTTTCAAGCGTCGCTCTCATCAGTGTAAGGAATGGTAATCTCAGACGGTCGCAAGGTTCGAACCCCTGCTACGGATTTTACTTAGACTCCGCAAGCAACGATCATCAGGACATTACCACGTAAAGAAGGAAATTGGAGTTCTGTTTATGCGAAGGGAGGCACATGTAGAAAGAGTGACTAGATATTCAAAGAACGTTTTCGGAATATACGTTACAGCTACGTGTCAGTCTACTTTTACTTCCCCGAACAGGGCTCAGCTTTAATCTTAGCAAAGGGCTTATAAGAATACTAATTCTAACAAAGTAATATAACATTATTTCTACCTAAATACGCCAGCGTTTTAAGATTTCGCTCTCATCAGTGTAGCTAATGATAATCTGAAGTGGGAACCCATGCTAAAGAATAAACCTCGACCCCGCCTTCAAGCATCATAAGTATCCGGACACGAGACATTACCATGCCAAGAAGGGAATTTAAGTTATATTTATTCGACTGTCTCATAGCTACGTCTCAGTCGATTTTTAACTTCCCCGAAAACAGCTCAGCTAGACTCTTATGAAAAAACCTTATCATAATAGTATGAATTTAAAGTAAATACTATAAACCCATTTTACCTACATACGCCAGCGTGACCAGCTTTAGCTCTCACCAGTGAAGGGAATTATGTCTCAGACGGTCGCAAACTTCGCACCTCTGATACAGAATAAACCAAGACTCCGCAAGCAAACGGTATAAAAATATCCCCACAATACATTAGAACGTCAGAAGAGGATTTAAGTTCTATTTATGCGAAGGTAGGGGACATATAGAAAGACTGACAAGATTCAATGAATGTGGCGGAACATGCCTTATAACAACGTGTTTGTCATTTGCAACTTCCCTGAACCGGGCTCAACTGACATCTTATTATAGTGGGTCATAAGCATATTAATGTTAATTAAATAATATCAAATAATGTTTACGCCAGCGTGTCAAGCTTTCGCTCTCAGTTAACTACCCCGAACAGGGCTCAACTTCAATCTCATTAAAGTTTCCTATAACAATACTAATTTTAAATAAATAATATTAAATTGCTTTAGCTGTCATCAGTGAAGGGAATTATTGTCTCGGACAGTCGCAATGGTTAGAGACCCTGCTGCAGAATAAACATAGACCCCGCAAGCAATCATCATAACAAAACGGACAAAAAACATTACTACGTCAAGACAAGAATTCAAGTTCTTTTTTTACACGAAGGAAGACACATAAAAAAGACTGATTAGAGATTCAACGAACGTTGTCGGAATACGCCTTATAGTTACGTATCAGTCTGTGTTTAACTTCTCCGATCCGGGCTCAACTTCAATCTTATTGAAATCGCTAATAGAAATATTAATGTTAAATAAATAATATTAAATTACTTTTTTTATATATAAGCCAGCGTTTCAAGCTTTCGCTCTTATCATTGACGGGTATGATAATCGCAGACGGTCGCTAGGTTTGAACATCTGCTACAGATTAAAACCAAGACTCCGCTAGCAAGCGTCATAACCCTACAGAAAATAGATATTAAGACGTCAAGAAGACCATTTAAGGTATATGTATGCGAAAATAAGCTAATATATGAAGTCTGACTTGAGATTCAACGAACGTTGTCGGAAGATGCCTTATAGCTAGGTGTCAGTGTATTTTTAATTTCTCTGAACAGAGCTCAACTTTAATCTCATTTAAAGGGCTTATAAAAATACTAATTGTAAGCGTATTAAAATATTCAAACCAACATACGTCAGCGTTTCAAGCATTCGCTCTCATCAGTGTTGGGAATTATAATCCCAGACGGTTGCAAGGTTCGAACCCCTACTACAGAATAAAACTAGACTTTGCAAACAACCGTCATAGTCACAAGAATATACTACGTCAAGAAGCAAATGAAAATTCAATTTCCCGAAGGGAGGCACATATAGAAATACTGATATGAGATTACACGAACGTTGTCAAAATAGCCTTTATAGATACGTGTCAGTGTATTTCTACCTTCCTCGAACAGGTCTCAACTTTAATCTTATTAAAGTGGCTTATAAAAATATTGATCTGAAGGAAATACTATTTTTTTAAACTTACATATACAAGCGTTTCAACATGTCGCTGTCCTCAGTTTAGAGAATGATAATCTGAGACGGTCAAAAGTTGCGAACACTTTCCGCAGAATCAAACTTAACTCCTAAGCATACGTCACAACCATACAGCCACGAGACATTACCACGTTAGGAAGGGAATTTCAGTTCTATTCATGAAACGGGAGGCGCATAGAAGTAAGTGTAGTATCTGCTCCGATGGATACTGCACCCCTATAGACGGGTGTCGTCTTGTCCTTCGGGACTTGATTCCACCTGTCTGTGGGTTTGTCCTGTGCGGTTCTAGGAGGTCCACCCTCCCAGGCTTCGCCTCCCCTCTTTGGGGAGGAGTAAGTTTATTGCTTACTGCCTGAGGCGCCCCTACCGGGGAATGCCGACGGGGCTGCCCAGGCAATTTTTAAATGACCAGAGCGCTCACTTTCTCGGGCGCTGGCTTTTCAAACCCCACTTACTCGACCCAAGCTGTGGTCACATCTTACTTGTGGGAGTAAGATAAAACTGGCCTTGTGCCTAACTCCTGCAGAGGAGTAAATAAATATAAAAAGACTGCCTTGATATTCAAGTTCGTTGTTCGAATATGTCTACGTGTCAGTTTATTTTAAACTTCTCCTCACAGATGTTATCTACAATCTTATTTAAAGGGCTTTTAACAGTATTAATTGCAAGAATATAATATATAAATATGTTACCTACATAGGCCAGCGTTTCGAAGCTTTCACTCTCATCAGTGTAAAGTATTATTATCTCAGACGGTTGCAAGGTTCGAACCTCTGCTACAGAATAAAACTAGACTCCGCAAGCAAGAGTGACTAGAGATTCAGCGATCGTTGTCGGAATATGCCGTGTAGCTGCAGGACAGTCTATTTTATCTTCTTCGACCAGAGCTAAACTTCAATATTATTAAAGGGGTGTTAACTGTATTAATTTTAAGTAAATAATATTATAATAATTGTTACCTATATACGCTAGCGTTTACAGTTTTTGCTCTTATCAGTGTAAGACATTATCATTTCAAACGGTCACAAGGTTACAAACCCCTGCAACAAAATGAACCAAGACTCCGCACGCAAGCGTTATAACAATACGACCACGAGAAATAACCACGTCAAGAGGGAAATTTAAGTTCTATTCATTCGAAGGTAGGAGCATGTAAAAAGACTGACTACACATTCAACGAACGTTATCAGAATATGCTTTATAGCTACGTGTCAGTGTATTTTTAACATCCCCGAACAGAGCCTAACTTCAATCTTATTAAATAGTTTTATATGTACATAATATTAAATCATTCGTACCTTCATACGCCAGCGTGTCAAGCTTTCGATCTTATCAGTGTAGGGAATAATAATCTCAGACGGTCTTAAGGTTCGAAATCCTGCTACAGAAACAACTTTGACTCCGCAAGCAAGCGTCATAACAACACTTCCACGGGACATTAACACGTCAAGTAGAGAATTAAATTGTTATATAAGCAAAGAGATACACATATAGAAAGACTAACTTGAGAGTCAAAAACCGTTGTCAGAATATGACTTATAGCTACGTGTCAGTGTGTTTCTGATTTACCCAACCATTGCTCAACTTCAATTGCATTAACAATATTATTTTTAATTAAATAACATTAAATTATGTGTCTTTATATACGCCAGCGTTTAAAGCTTTTGCTCTCATCACTGTAGGGAATAATTACCTCAGACGTTCGCAATGTTTGACTCCTTGCTACAGAATAAAGCAAGACTCCGCAATCAAACATAATAACAAGATAGTCACGAGATATTAACTTAATAAAATAATTTACGTTAGATGTTGTGAAGGGGGCACATATAGAAAGACTGACTTGAGATTCAACAAACGTTGTCGGAATATGCCTTATAGCTACGGGTCAGTCTATTTTTACTTCACCGAACAAGGCTAAACTTCAATCTAATAAAAAGAGCTTATATCAATAGAAAGTAAATAATATATTGTTGTTATCTATATGGACCAGCGTTTCACGCTTTCGCTCTCATCAGTGTAGAGAATTATAATCGCAGACGGTCGCAAGGTTCGAACCCCTGTTTTACAATCAAACTAGACTCCACCAACAAGCGTCATCACCATACGGTCACGAGACATAGACAAGTCAAGTAGGATATTTAAGTTCTATTTTAGCGAAGGGAAGCACATATACAAGACTAATTTGAGATTCAACGAACGTTCTCGGAATATGCCTTATAGCTACGTGTCAGTGTTTTTTTAAAAACTTTTAACCGAAAAGGACTCAACTTCATTCTTATTTAGTGGGCGGGGGGACATAACACTATTAATTTTAAGTAAATAATACTAAAGTATAGTCACTTATATATCACACATATGTGTATGTATATATATATATATATATATATATATATATATATATATATATATATATATATATATATATATATATATTAGAATATTGAATTACATTAAAAGTTATCGAATTATCGTTTAATACGTATCCATTGTGATAATATAAAACTCCATATATTGGATAGAGCGATCAATTTAAGAGATAACCGATGAGAATAAACAAATTGCAAAGATACAATATATATCACAACATAAGAAGTTCACAGCAAGGAGTATCATATCGTTAATCTATCGATTTTCAATAACAACAGACTATTGTCTTTGAGTTTCTGATGTGTTAATAAATATTTATATTTGCAATATTTTATTTCTATGTGTCATCTCTTGAATTATATATATATATATATGGGTATATATATATATATATATATATGTATATGTATGTATACTAGATATGTATATATATATATATATATATATATATATATATATATGTATATATATATATAGTATACATTTTTATTAATAAAATCATTATTTGATGCATATGTGCATACATGTTTCGGTTGTACCTTCTACAGAGAGTCAACCTCTTCAGACCAAAAAAGACAACCGAAACAGGTATGCACATATGTAACCAATAATGTTTTTATAAACGAAATGTATACCAATTTGCAGCCTTACTTGTTATGGAGCACCTTTTATAAACATTTGAGTTTAACGGATTGACATCTACATAAACTAATACAATAAGTGTAATATATATATATATATATATATCTATATATACATACATACATATTTATTATTATGATTGTTTTAACCTACATACGTGAGTGTTCTAAGCTTTCGCTCTCAACAGTGTAAGGTGTGAGAATTACCACGTCGAGAAAATATCATATATATGTATATATATATATATATATATATATATATATATGTATATAATACTATATATATATATATATATATATATATATATATATACATATACATATATTATTATATACATATGTATATATATATATACATATACATATATTATTATATACATATGTATATATATATATATATATATATATATTATTTTCTCGACGTGGTAATTTTCACACCTTATATATATATATATATATATATATATATATATATATATATATATGTTACAATAAGTGTAATTAAAGATTATCGAATTATCGTTTAATAATAATCTATCGTGATAATATAAAGCTCAATATATTGAATAGCGCAATCAATTTGGGAGATAAAAGAAGAGAATAAAAATTTGCAAAGATATATAAAAAATATCAGAAATTTAAAGCAAGAAGTCTTATATCCTTAATCGATGGATTTTCAAAGACAACATGATACTATTTGCTTTGAACTTCTCATGTTTAATAAATATAGTATCTTTGCAATATTTTATTTTAATATTTAATCTCATGAATTATATATATATATATATATATATATATATATATATATATATATATATATATAATAATAATAATGGTAATAATCCAAGTAAAAAATATCCATAGGGTGGTAATCCAGAGAATTTTAACCTGGTTTATAAAAAGTGCTCTATATCAAAATAGAGCTTTATATATGATAATTGTATTTACACAGACATGTACAAAATCTGCGAGAAATTGAAAAATATGATCTGAGTTTAAGATCGGATTTTAACTCTGCCTGATGTGATCTCAGTTAATAGCAACTGTTGATCGATAACATCGACATGCCAGTGTCGCAGATTTTGTACATGTCTGTGTAAATAAAATTATCATATATATATATATATATATATATATATATATATATATACTTTTAATTATATCCAAATGACTAAAGAAAATTCAATCCATAAACATATGTTTATTTGTTCATGTCCCTTAGTCTTCCAACCAAAGTAGTTTACAGTCATTAACATATGTCCACAATTTTCACAATTTTAGGTTATGGTAACTAAAATTACTAAAAAATAAATATGAAATTAAATCTAGAAATTTGTTACTATAAGATTATATAAGGAGTATAAATGCTTTTGAAACAGCAATTCATACATAGAAACGCCCCAATTCTTATATACTAACATATTAGAAAATTATACGCGTCAGTCGCATATATTTATATATTGAATAAGTACATGAAAACAGGAAATACCACACACGTAAATCCAAACATGCGTCTATTAAAAAAAATATATATATATATATATATATTTATTGATATATATATATATATATATATATATATATATATATATATATATATACGATTGATTGACGTTTTCCAACATTCTTCTTTTCATACGAATCTATTATATTATTGTACCTGTTTATTTTGTTCATATTAGCTCGAATCTTTTCAGATTTTCATTTTCCAATTGTCGCACAGGTCTTGGGCTATGCCATTTCAGGTGGGTTTTTTTATACAATGGGCAAGGCAATGTTATGTAAAGATTACCACCTGCTCGATTCAGCGGAACTTCTGCTCTTCTACTCCACGATTACTTCATTTATTTCCCGAGTAACATCACTTTATATTCCCTACGATGTTAGGGATACAATAATTTATTCCTTATCCAGCTGGGTCGTAATCATTTTTCGTCATTGTTATATTCTTCAAGCGAAAATACGACTGATAGAAATATTAGTTTTCTTTTCGCTGTAAGAAAATACACTGCGTCAATAGGCTGGGAACGCTGTGCTTGAGCATGAAGGCTTGTCATAATGACACATGGCATGTTTACTTTTAAATATGCAAATATATTGTTATTGCATGAATAAAATCACATTTTTAACTCGAAAATTAGATTGTCGTGCGTACACGACTGCCTCTAATCCAAAAGCCGACCGTAATATTGTACTTGTAAAGAACTAAGCGATATGTAAAGACAGAGAGAGAGAGCGAGAGAGAGAGAAAGAGAAAGAGAAAAACAGAAACATAAATAGAACGGGAGAGAAAAAGAGAAGAGAAAGAATGCACAATATACAAAATATTGTGCTCAGTTTTCAATAAATGTTTTCAAGAGATCTCGGTGACAAGGGATCTGAACCATTGAACCCAGCTTGCACGTGTAAACTCTGGAACTTCATGAACTATCTTTTGCTGACATTTTGCGAGTTGTCGATTTTTAATTCTTTTTTTGAAATTGCAGCGTGCAAACTAGCACGAGGATTACAAAATGTGACGAGGATCACCATGTACCCAGAAGAGGTTACACGTTGTGTCATAATTGTTCCTTCCCATTTTATGGTGTTTGCTCCAGTTACCAAACGTCATAACGTCTTCTTGACACTACGATTCAAAAGGGCAGTTCTAATTTTTTCATAATTATGTCGGTTTTTAAATATGTTTACTCTCTCCTCTTCCCGTATTTGCTTATTTCATGCATGTTTTACTTGTTGTCTTAGAAAAACATAAGTTGTCCCCTTTTATTTGTTTTAAATAGTCAAAAATTACTATTTAAAAAGAAAGAGTCGGTGATTAATTACTTAATTTTATGTTTGTTTTGCGACAGTTTTCTTTTTCCTTTCAATTTAAAAAAATCATTTATTCTCGATTGATGACCTCTTTCTATTTCCTCTTCTACATGCTTGCGCGAACATTTTGGTCGTTTCAAGAACTTTAATCTTTTTACTACCATTAACTTAAATTTAATTTTATCCGAGGTTAATCTCGAGAATATTTTCAAGGGAGACACCTTTATCACTATTATCACGGGTTTTTACTTTTAAACTGGCGTCTTACGACGAGGATAATATTTCTTGTCTGTTTTATCTCAATAGATCTCAGAGTGGTTATGAATGGCACCAACTCCACATTTTCTCTTGAAGATTCGTCAATTTTACCACTGGTATTTATACCAAGTGGTGAAATTCCATTTTTAACTTTCAATTTGTTAGGTTGAAAGGTTATTTTGGCTCGGTTTCTTTTCAACCTGTATGCAGCTAACATCAAATCCCAATCCGATTCTGGAGTGATATATAACCTTGACAAAGCTTTTAGCTTCCTCACAGGTAAGTGAGTCATGTCGTTTAGGACGATCATTTGTCAGTTTGCTAGAATAACTGTTAGATTAGAATTCCTCATTTTCCTTTTTTCTTATTTTAAGAACTCAAAATCGGATTTCTTGAGAAGCCAAACCTCTGATCAAGGGTCGATAGGTGCGTCTATCGGTCGACTCTTTATTTTGCCCATAAACCCCATTCCGTAGCATTGCCAGGAGAGTTACTGTCTCCGGACTCCTCTACATATTCCAGTTTTTTTTCTGTGTTGTTGTTTATTCAGTGGGCCTATTTTAGACCGCTTTTATCACCTCTTGAACATCCATGCCCTGAGGGTTCATACTTCCACGGGTTCCCTTTTCCTCAAAGACATCACATGGTTGCACGTCCAGATACCCGGCGTCGTATCATGCCTGTGGTAACGTGTGATTTTCGAGGGTACCCTGGACTTTTCTTTTCCTGAGGTGTAGTCATTTACTTTTCCTTCGGGTGACTATGGGAAGTCCCGTTCCAGCCTATTATGACTAAAATTCTCTCGCCGCGGTCTCTTAGACTTCGCACACGACTTACTCATCACAGCTTTGTTTGCTTTGCTACATCTGTAGCTGACCATTCTCCGCTGTGGAATCTAGTGCTAGGTACCCTACTTCTATTAAGTCCCTGTGGCCAGTGAACGCTGTTTAACATTCTATCATGTACAATAGCTTGTTCCTTTTCTTGCCCACTTCGGAGTCGCTCGTAAGGCGTTTCGCTTTGTCTCGCAACAAACAAAGCCTCCGATAATGTTTCTGCATTGGATCTGGTCACATCCTTATTCCTGAAGGGTTTAATTACAGCGTCTATGAACAATGCAGCTAGGTTTACTTGCACAGCTTAACTAAACCTCATATCTGCGTCCCTGTATGCTAACTTAGCAAGTCGGTTTATCCTATTTGCTAAGTCCCCCAGTGCCTCGCCTCGATTGTGGCTCATTTTAATAAAGGCCCTAGCAGCATCGGTAGTATTTATAAACTCACCATAGTGCGTCACTAATTCATAGAGCAGGTTTTTACTGGTCATATTCGGATGGTCGTCGATATATTCTCCAGTCTATTCCGAAGCTAGATTGTCTGAAAAGTCATACGCCAAGTGTACTAGCTCTGGGTCTGTTAGGTTGTAGACCCGGTCTTTTATTTTTCAGTGCAGCTAGTTCTAGACTTAAGTAAGACGATTTCCCAGGAAATATTGAAATCATCGATTCACCCGTGACAACTCTATTAAAAGTTAGTGTTAGCGATTTTGTCTATGTATTTCTTTGTTTAAGTATCAGACGTTACACAAACAGCTTTATTCACGAATAATTTTTATAAATTATTTACTAAAAAATTCACAGAGTAAATCAGAGCAGAATAAAATGGTCAACTAGCTTAGCTTGTGAGGTGTGACGGTGGGTTTTGTATGATTTCTTCTGTTAATGCTGTGGTGATCGTTACGGAAGTGGTTGTATTTTGGTGTGTGTCATTGGTTACAAATGTAGCTATGATCGTTTTGTTTGTGTTAGTGGATTCACTTTTTGCTATGTCCGTGGGTTTTTCGGGATGTGTCTGTAGTAACCGCGGGTCTTATCCTGGTCCCGGTCTTAATGTTGTTCGATAGACAGCCGGGTGAGTGGAACTGCATTCAAACGTTTGGATAATAGTCACGGCTAGAGAGCGTGACTTAGCATATCCGATTATTGGTGACTATTTTGGAAGGGGTATTTCGTCCTGGGAAACGGAACACACTAGCTCCCCAAGTGGTAGCAATAGCCACACCAGCTTAATGAAAAGGTTATTCATATTAACGATCTTACAATTATCTATTAAAGTGACTCGCAATTATGTTTAAGTAAGTAGATAATGGTTCATTCAGTAATGTAGTATGGTCAAAACCAAGTGCCTAGTCGTTTTGAAAAAAATAATAAGTATATTTTTAATGAATAAAGGCAAGTAAAAACAAAAAAAATAGAAGTGCATTCATGAAATGAACGTTGGAAATACTAAGAAGAAATAATTATTGGATAAGTGGGTAAAAACGTTAGTAGAATGAAGGATGGTAATCTGTCGCGAGAATGTTTGATGAAAAACGTGTGAAGTATATGTTTAGCCGATGAAAAAGCTTACTTATTAATTGTGTTACGTTGACAAGCAATACATATCTAGCCTCATTTAACATGTTTTTTTCGTTTATGTTTTAAAACATTGGCATCGTAACGACAGTAGAAAAAGTAAACAAATGTAAAAGTAATTACATCAGCGAAAGACTGCAAATCTATGAAATAATAATAATAATAATAATAATAAGTCAATTTCGAAAATTATTTACTAGTCATGAATAAAGAAAGGCTTATTCTGTCTTTCAAATAAAGAAACATGTGTATAATGTAATATAAACACACGTGTGAGTAGTAATTAGAATGAGATATGTTGTTTTTAGTAGTATAATAAACAAATAATCTAAAGTAATATGTAATTAAATTGCAAACAAAAAGATAAATGTCGTAACTGTATTCATTATTAATGGTGGAAGCTCAGATTTCTGTTTAGATGACTAGATGAAATGGATAATATAATATATGATGTTACTTCCCACCGAGTAGTAGAATAGTTTCTAAGCCTCCTATATTCGTAAAATATTAGTAAGATGTTTACTCCATCATTTATCTGTCAAGACAACCGCATTGATTAGGGTATTTGATAAAAGACGATGGTTACTGGAGTTCAGTTCGTAAGTCTAGGCGTAATCTACGAACTGCAACCGCTTGTAACCGCCACTTGTGCACTGATGATAGTAGAAAACCGAACACGATGTCGTCTATAGGTATACAACACTGAAATACTTTTTAAATATATATATATATATATATATATATATATATATATATATATATATATATACAATCAAACAAAAAGCGATTTGATATAGAGGGCACATCCATTATTTTTACATTTGCATATGTAAACAAATAATATTTATATATAAAAAAGACAAGTAATATTAATTTAGTAATAAAAGAAAAATGCTCAGAAAACAATAAAAATACAAGTAACCACTTATAGATCGATCCTAAAAACGTCCATAGTAGTACATAAGAAACGTCCATAAAAATACAGTAAAAGAGATATGATAGGAATATGTCAATTACTATCAGAGATTGTTATTATGAAGAAAATCAAGTCTTAGCTCAGAATATTGTTGTCATTTCAATGTGAAAGCCATTTAATAAAAATGTCTCATTCATCACATCTAAATATTGTGAATATATCCACACACATATATATATATATATATATATATATATATATATATATATATATATATTTATATAACTTCTTTGTAATATAGCAGGAAATCTCCCAGCAGAGTGCTCGATTAATTGAGAATTAAAATTAAAAATTAAGAGCGTAGTATTTATTTATTTTGTCACAGAAAAATTAGCACACCATTCGTACGCTTGTAACTGACGGTACTAATGTTGTACTAAGTTTTCTGTACCAAAATAAATAAATATATATATATATATATATATATAGTATTCATACAGACATGTACGGAGGTGACATTAACATAACGGTGTTGTGATCTGTAGTTATTAAAAGTGTTGCTCTCCCCCGGCGAAACGTTTGTTATGTAATTTAGTTGTTCATAATTTAGCGGACATTACAATTAAAATTACACAGATGTATTGTTCATCGTTCCTCCCTTTCTGCAGTGGTTAAAAAGAGTATGTTACATATTTCCATTCTATGGACGTCCAGCTTAACCCAAACTCTACGATATAATTATACTACCGTTGTTTAAAATGAAACATATTCAACACACTGCGCTAACAATGCAGTTAAGGAATACATCTGCTTAGGAGGATCATTCTCCAAAATTCCTGTAAAGAGTTTTGGCATATTTCCATTCGATTTAAGTCCAACGCAAAGCAGAAATTACGTTATTATTGTACAATTTTAGAAAAAGACAGATACCATACTTAAATCCTGGCCTGTATGTCTAGAAAGTCTATTTCAGTTTGAGTTTCATGTTTACCACAAAAGAGACATTAGATCTAAACTTTAATTTAATTGTTTGCACTGTATTTTAAGCGATCGGGGCATCTTATTTGAAACAGGGGTAGAAGATTATAACACAACACAGACACGAACAACATAGATGTGTGAGTACTTATCTCTATATGGCGGCTATAGAAAAATAAAGACAGTTACACACATGAAGCCTGTAACATAACGCATAGTTTTCAAAAGACTAGCTTCCCAGATTGTAAAGATCAACAAGCCTCATTCTCACACATATCTTTACGACACTACTTTAAGCTTGATCGACTGATGCCCATGGCACATTTGAGAACGCTGATCTTCTTATAATGGTCAATACCACCTTAACTCTCCGACTCCAAACCGAAGCGATGTTGCTTTAAACAACGAGATATTACGTACGAGCTGATTGGGAATTACTCAGAAAGTTCATTAGACATGCCCCATAGAGTAAATCTTTATCTCTTCCTGTTGAACAGAGCTCAAATGAGGTAACAGAATGGACTAAAGCAGGCGTAGAAGCGATTGTCTCCACGCGAAAATTCGATAGCAAGTCCCACTATTCCCAATGGTTCACTTAGAATTGGTAACTGCTATTGCGCATACACAACAATCATCTCACCGATTTAACAGTCATTATAAATGCATAGCATAGAGAAACCATTGGAAGTGTGTAATAGCCGCAGCTTAATGTGTATGCGTCACTGAAATTAAAAACTCGCGATTTCTGGAAAATCTATTATAGTGTGATGAGCAATGGGCAATCAACAATTCCAACCACCATGACGTTGCTTGCACAGAAACAGATGAGGCTGAACTTCTTGTCTCGTAATTCGTCCACAACTTTACCTGAGACCCTACAAACCACTCCATCAAAAATTTGTCACTACGGAATTTGATCATCATCACTGTCCTGGATATCATAAACAAATAGGTATACCTCCGAATGATGTGTAATTGACTATATACCGGCTATAGCAATACAATAGTGGTCTAATGAGTTGGAGCCTGTTCTTTCCAAACTCTATAAGCTATTGCTAAATGAGTCTTACCTGATAGCTGGAAAATTGTCTCTGTTTCTAAAATGAACTTGTTTATATTTTTGCAGCCATAAAAGATTACAAAGATACGTACATTTATTTCTGCTCACATACAATTAAAATTAGTATGCGCCGATTTTTTAAAGCATATAATTTAATGACGGTTAATATGAACACAGACCGGCGTGGCTAAACATGCTAATGATAATGTGACGTTTTTGCCTTCTCACGACATTTTAATTATAGATATTTTACACGTGATTCATACCAAATAATCATAGTTTCATCTTTTTTCACTCAGACTTGCTTCAAACAGTATTTACTGACCAACACCTCAGATTTGTTTTGCATTTCTGGCTCCATGCAACATTGGGATTTACTTGACTAATGTGAGTAATTTATTGAGATCAAAATTGCTTTATTTATATTTGTATTATTTTATTATCAAACAAGATATATTTATCTTACGTGGCTTAACAAAAATGTACATTCGTTACACATGGTCAACTTTCAGCTAGATTTAGCTACCCACGAGGGGCGAGTTTGACACAACGTAAGTTCTTACTGTGTCGATAATCCACTAACATAAATAAACATTTCCGCATTCTACAAGGATTTTCTTTCAATGATTGACGAGAATATAGCAAACATCCCGGCCCGAAACAAGTAACCTTTTCCATAATCAGTCAGTCAAAGACATATACTTCTACACTGTAATTATTTCTATGTTTTGTTCAACTCAGAATTAGTCCTTTTTGTCGTTAAATATTGTCCGAGTAAACCTATTTGCGTCCTCTCGGATGTTGAGAAATTTTAATCCATTCTTTTATTTTTCTCGCAGACAACGCCGGGCGCTTAGTCCAGCTTGTTATCAATGAAACTTACATCTAAAAATAACAATACACACATTCATATATATATGTATATATATATATATATATATATATATATATATATATATATATATATATATATATATATATATAGAGAGAGAGAGAGAGAGAGAGAGAGAGAGAGATAGATATAGATATATAGATATATAGATATATAGATATATATAAGGGAGAAGCCATATCCTTGTCAAATTTGTGGATCTGCATTTTATTTTGAATTCTAGTTTGGAAGAACACATGAGAATACCCACTGGTGACTTGAATGCTTACTAGACACCACTCTCGGGTTGCTTCGGTCTCTCTTTACAGGGGTGTGTCAGAGACTCTAACATGAGGATACTTTTTACTTGAAGTAAACCGTGACCAAATATTCAAAGAAAAATGGTGTGCTGTCCTCTCAAGTAATCCAGCACGTCTCCCGAGGGCAGATTCTAATATATAATTAGAAGCCGTTGAATAAACAAATAAATACTGTCAGGCTTGCACCCAGGATAAAAAGGCCCCATCAACCCGTTCATCCACCAGGCGGGAAGATGTAAGCAATGCTACAAACCTTCCTTCCCCTGGAAATGATGCTCCAGCCAATACTGAGACCAACAAAGGTCAGCTAAAAAATCCTTGGCCCCTATCTTCATCAATTACAGCAACAAAAGAAAGAAGCATAAAAGGCTTAAAAGCCCAACCACATATAAGGTGCTATTGTTTTGCAACAACTACTCAAAGTTTGAAAAGTGGAGCAAAACATCCAATGAGATTCTAGCTGATAAGATCCAATAATCTACTCTCCCCGAAGAATATATATATATATATATATATATATATGTGTATTATAGATGCAGAGATATATGAATTGATTACATATTCATTTATAATCGTTCCGAGAAATCAACAACAACAACTGTTTAGTGTATGATCGTGCCAGAGAAGAAATGCACTTTTACTGATAACAAGTATTTGCCTCAGCTTAGGGTATAGAAAAAAAAAGTTCGAAGTATAACATAGCAGCAAACATTACGCCATTGTTACAGTTAACTGCTGAGAATATTGATAGAAAATAAAGGAAATAAATGGAATCACTAAATGAACAAAAATACTAAACTGTTTTCATAATTTTAATTAAAAACAAATTATTTTTGAATGTATACATATACAAATAATGTTTAATTTTCAGTTATTAACTCGATTTAAATATACTAGCAAATCTATGTTACTTCCGGGCGCATATTTTTGCAAGTTCGAAGTAGAAAAAATACTACCCTACCTCCACACCTAAGAAATGTGGAGGTAATCCCTTGGAAGATAGTATCATGACAACAGAGCAGATACTAAACAAATGAAGAGAGTATGCCTGGGAGAATGGCATCATGGAAGCAGAAAAGATACTACAACACTCCTCCACACCTCTACAAAAACGAGGAGCAATCCCTGGGAAGAGGGTATCATTACAACAGAACAGATACTACACTAGCTCCACACCTCTCAAAAAGGAGGTAATGCCTGGGAGGATGGTATCATGGAAGCAGACCAGATACTACACTACTTCAGCACCTCCCCAAAAAGGAAGAGGGGATGCCTGGAAGGATGGTATTATGACAACAGAAAATATAGTACACTACACTTACACCTACACATGTAAAAAAGGAAGAGGTAATGTCTGGGATGGTGATATGATGACAACATCACAGATACTACACTACCTCCACACCTCTCAAAAAAGAAGGAGGTAATGCCTGGGAGGATGGGATAATGACAACAGAAAACATGCTACACTATTTCCACACCTCTCAAAAGAAGGAGGAGGTAATGCATTCGAGGAGTATATGATGACAACAAAACAGATACTACACTACCTCCACACCTTTCAAAAAAGGAGGAGGTAATCCTTGGGAGGACGGTATCATATAAGTATAAACATGCTACACTACTTCCACAGCTCTTAAAAGAAGGAGGAGGTAATGCATTGGAGGAGTATATGATGACAACAAAACAGATACTACACTACTTGAACACCTTTCAAAAAAGGAGGAGGTAATCCTTGGGAGGATGGTATCATACAAGCATAAAAATGCTATACTACCTCTACACCTCTCAAAAAAGTAGGAGGTAATGCCTGGGAGGATGGTATCATGGAAGCAGAGCAGATACTAATCTACCTCCACACCTCCCTTAAACAGAGGGGGTACTACCTGGTAGGATGGTATCATTACAATAGAACATATGCCCACTGTTTCAAAAAAGGAGGAGGTAATGCCTCGGAGGATGGTATCATGACAACAGAGTATTGATTTACTCCTCTCCAGGAGTTAGGCACAATGCCAGTTTTTATCTACTCCCATGAGTAAGATGTGACCCAAGGTCGGGAAAGTGGGGTTTAAAAATTGCCTGGGCAGCCCCGTCAGCATTTCCCGATAGGGGCGCCTCAGGCAGTAAGCAATAATCATACTCCTCCCCAAAGAGGGGAGACGAAGCCTGGTAGGGTGGGCCTTCTAGAACTGCACAGGACAGGCCCATAGACCGGCGTAAATCAAGCCACGAAAGCCAAGACAATACCAGTCTATGGGGTGCAGTATCCATCGGAACAGATACTACACTTTGATCTTAGCCAAAAGCAGAGTAGATACTACACTACACTATGCTCCTGACTTGAGCATCTAAAGATAGTACATACTATACGATTTCATAATTAGTACAATAGTCTTAAATAGTATAGTTTGGGATTCAGATAGGCAGATACATAATCTTCATTATTAATAGATTACAAAGAAAGAAACAATTAACAAATAATAAAATCACACTGTTATTTCATAAATTGAAATTTTCCTAAGTAAAATTTGAAGTTTACACAAATTAAGTTTCATAGTAATGATGTATCCAATACACAATATTGCCGTCGAAAGAGTCTTTTATACGCATGCGCTGCGCAAAGTTATATTGGGGGATTTATCCGAAATATCCGAAATATCTGACTTCACATTTAGCCGCCATGAACCACTGGACACCTTCACTTAAATAGTGAAATACGTATTCTAGAATTATAATAATAATGCTATGTTATTTGCAGAAAATAATAACATTTCATCAACTTTTTACCCCCCTCCCCTAAAAAATTGCACAGTCATATTTATCGGATTTTTTTCAAATATATCAGATATCTACTGTCTAAAAGTTTGGTGAGGATGTAACTAAATACGTTACTTATAGAAATCTCATTGATAATGTTTCATTAATTTCATAAAAAAGAAAATGTTCCGTACTTATAAGACATATTTCATATTAGAATTGTTAGAAAAATAATATAAAAATTAGTAATACATGAGTCCGTCAGCTTTTTCTGCCCCTCCTAATCAAATATGAAATTCTACTTCTTTTAGACGGCTTTATGTAAACGGCCTGAAAAAGTTGGCAGTAAAAGGAAATAAGATAAAAAAAAAACAACATTTAACAGTCTTTAGAGTGGGAGATCAATTTCCCATATAACTTTTAGAATACCTTTTTTTGTTCTTAAGATATTTTAATAATTAACATAGTCATAAACACATTGATAAAAAAAAAGCATTTGCTATAATTCTACGTTACTTAGAAAAAATAAGTATTAACGTGTTTTTTAAACAAACTTATACGAGGTAAGTTTTACTTAGAGGTAATTAATTAATAATATTTCCATAACTTAAATTTAATATTACAACACATTCATTGATTAGTACATTATATTAAGTGATAATAATTTAATAACGTGTTCTTAACGTCTTGACTTTAGTCTGCTAATATCAGATTCTCACTATCCTGTTTTCAAGGGAAGTAACTCAGCTTGATTCATTTAGAGTTATCTCCCATGCATTGTAAATTATTTCTCAAGAAAATAAATTGTTTAATCGTTTTATAAACATTGAGGAATATATTATTATTGTTGTTATTATTATTATTATTAGTAGTAGTAGTAGTAGTAGTAGTAGTAGTAGTAGTAGTAGTAGTAGTAGTAGTAGTAGTAATAGTAGTAGTATATCTATCTATCTATATATCTATATATCTATACATCGTTGAAAGTATGTACCTCCGTCTGAGTACACGTATTCCCTACGTATCGGATGTTACAGTACGCACATCTTAAATTGACTTTATTTCCTGGAGGTATACAATTAGCAAATACATGTTTTTTATAATTGTGATAGATAAGAACAATTGGTAATATCATATTTTTTTCAAGCAAATATAGAAATTTAAATTCATGTATAAAATTAACTTTTGACAGTAACCAACCTATATCATTAAGTGTGAAACGAGTTACCTCCCTTGGAATACATATATCACTAGATACTGGCTTAGATATAAGAAACAAACGCCGAGGAAGATCTGTTTGGGAACGGGTGTAACAGGGGATGATTGTTTCGGGGATAATAAGTAAGGGCCACAATATTCTTCTGGCGTACGCTAGAAAAAAATGTGACTCGTTGAGTCATCAATTGAGTACGGATAGATTGTTTAAATAAGGACAATGTGAAATGTTAAATAATGTTAAATGTTAAATAATAAAACGATAAAATAAATCTAAAACTAGTTTGTTTCTGCGATATATACCCCCTCCCCCTCTCTTTCTCCCTCTCTCTCTATCTCTCTCTCTCTCTCTCTCTCTCGTTCGCTCGCTCTCTCAGTAGCTATCTTTCTCTCTATTTCACTCTCCAGATAAATGTTAAATAGTTTTATTTACTCCTCTCCATGAGTCAGGCACAATGCCAGTTTTATCTTACTCCCACAAGTAAGATGTGACCCAAGATCGGTTCGAGAAAGTGGGGTTTAAAAAGCCAGCGCCCGAGAGGTGAGCACTCTGGCCATTTAAAAATTGCCTGGGCAGCCCCGTCGGCATTCCCCGGTAGGGGCGCCTCAGACAGTAAGCAATAAACTTACTCCTCCCCAAAGAGGGGAGGCAAAGCTTGGGAGGGTTGACCTCCTAGAACTGCACAGGACAGGCGTGCAGTATCCATCGGAACAGATACTACACTTTGATCTTAGCCAAATGTTAAATAGTATTATTTACTCCTCTTCAGGAGTTAGGCACAAGGCCAGTTTTATCCTACTCCCACAAGTAAGATGTGACCCAAGGTCGGGTCGGAAAGTGGGGGTTGAAAAGCCAGCGCACGAGAGGTAAATGTTAAATAGTACTAACACTTGTAATGTTATTCCATTTTTATGGGAATGGCCCCAGACAAGGTATGAAGCCACTCGATCTAAGGGGCTAAAAAAAAAATACTACTTCTAGATTGATAGATTCCCACACAGAAAAATTCATTCTTCCCCTTTACCAGAAAATTCGCGCATGGAATGTCAGGATTAAAGGACAGAATAAGGGAAGCGAGAGTTACGACGTTACCAAAAGAAAACCCAAGGTCAACGTTCTAATGTCCTCAATGAACTTCCAATTTTTATTATTATTACCTTTCTGTATTACCTCCGAATGTTAATAAACATAGAGAGGGAGAGAGAGAGAGAGAGATAGAGAGAGAGAGAGAGAGAGACGAAAGCGAGAATGACACATACTGTATAAAATGAGAGTCTGGGATAAAATCGCATATACTCAGAGTTGTGATTATAATAGATAAAGCCTTCATACAACTTTGGAAGTCAATTGTACATTCAAGCTATTTAGAACGATTAAAATAGAAGAGTTTTAAAACATATCTCAATCCCCAAATCCAAGAATATTTTAGCCCATTATTTCTGTGAAAAAAGTCGTAGGAAACAAAACGTTTATAAAGTAAGCTTTCGTATATATATATATATATATATATATATATATATATATATATATATATATATATATATATATATATATATATATATGTATATATATATATGTATATATATATATATATATATAAAAGCAAGCGTTGTTGAACATCACGGAACTTTCACTTTTGTATATTTTCCTCGTGAGGTTCTCAAACCGTCGAGCCATCTTTCTGGTTTCAGGTGGCAATCCGTATAGCACAAAACCCTAATCCTGAAGACGACTACGAAAGTCGAAAGCGCCTGAGAAAATGGCCGAATTAAGAACTATCGGAGAAGTACTATACGGATTGCCTCCTGAAGCCAGAAAGATGGCTCGACAGTTTGAGAACATCACGAGGAAAATATACAAACGTGAAAATTCCGTGACGTTCAACAACGCTTGCTTAGATAACGACTTGCTACCTAAATATATATATATATATATATATATATATATATATATATATATATATATATATATGAAAAGATAAAATAATCCGACGGTATGAAATTAAAATGGAATAAGCGAAAGACCTAAAAAGATCAACGATTCGCCCAAATACTATATGGGCTTTGTCAAGAGCGAACGAAAAAATTGCAAAAAATGGGTTTTGTCACTTTTTGCATTTATTTCGTTAGCACTGTACAAAGCCCATATAAAATGTAGGCGAAACGTTGAGCTTTTTATGTGTTTCGCTTATTCCATTCAGATTTGATATAGATAGATAGATAGATATTTATGTATATATATATATATTTATGTATATATATATATATATATTTATGTATATATATATATATATATATATATTTATGTATATATATATATATATTTATGTATATATATATATATTTATGTATATATATATATATTTATGTATATATATATATATTTATGTATATATATATATATATTTATGTATATATATATATATATTTATGTATATATATATATATATATATATATTTATGTATATATATATATATATTTATGTATATATATATATATATTTATGTATATATATATATATATTTATGTATATATATATATATATTTATGTATATATATATATATATATATTTATGTATATATATATATATATATATTTATGTATATATATATATATATATATTTATGTATATATATATATATATTTATGTATATATATATATATATTTATGTATATATATATATATATATATATATATATATATATATATATATATATATATATATATATATATGGGGCGTTGGATAAAATGGTGAATTTCTTCAGATTCAAAAAAAATTAGCGCACTGGAAAAACTAAAAGCATGTAAAGTATAGGTATTAATATACGTGTCAATATTTCGGGCGGTACTCTGTCCTGTAAAATATACTATTCTTTGATAAAATATGAAAGAATAACACACTTTTATCTTAAACCGGATATGTTATAATATAAACAACGCTTATTTCAACTACCCTATTATGAAGCTTCCATGCCTTCACCCGTCTATCAGTCCCTACATAAAACTGTACCTTTGGATAGCAAACAGCATTTCTCTTTTTTGTTGTTAATATCTAGTTTTCTGTATACTCGCCTCTATGATGCTATTAGTACCATTAAGCACAATTAATTTCTACAATTTACAAGTAACGTTCACAAAACGATTTAATTCACAGTCTGTAATAAACATACTTATTGAAAACACCCACTCTAGAGTTAAGACTTTTTCTGACTATTGATTCGCCGCTTATCAAGGCTAAGCTCCACTCGAGAATAGGGGTTATTGAGACTGAAATTATAGTCCGATGAAAGATGAGGAAAACTGCGCGAGCATTAACAGCGATCAATTGTATAAACATTACTCATGGAGCGGTTTTTAACAAGTACCTGTTTATGTTAGACTTGAATACGACTAACTTGCTACAAACAGGTCTTATATCTGTTTAGTTTAATATTCATTTTCATTCTTTCTCTTTGAATACATCTGTTGACTGTAATTTGCAATTGATATACTATTATATATGGGCTCTTTGATAAAATGATTGAAGTGAAGCATAAACTCCCTTTCTACACACAATTACACAGACTCATTGCTTGAGAGCGTTTTGAAACTAAAGGTTTCTGCATTTTCTGATGGTCAGGTGACGCTCCTATAAGTTACTATACAATAAACTGTACAGGTTACATTTGCTCTTTTTTTCTTCTGGCCTCGACTGACGACGTATAACTCACGGACCTCCTCGGTCTGCTAACTAATATATAGACAACACATAAGATCCCACTATGCTGCTACGTAATACTTTTCTCTACTCTCACACACACGCCCATACATACACATCTTTTGTACTCAGAACCTAATTCTGCTAACATCAGTTCGACTGTCTCCGTCTCGGTTTGACGGCTGCTTTGACGAACACATCACGCACACAAGCACATAATGCTGATGCGTAAGACATTTCTCTACTCACACACACACGCATACGTACACATCTTTCTACTCACACTTGGTGAACTGAATTTACATGACAAATATCATTTACAGACGTTCTTATATAAATTCTGAATAGACACAATGTTATAGTGAATCCAGTTAGGTTCACAAACAATAAATGTATTTTGGAGTTCTATACTGTCTTATGTGTGTTGCTTTGTCTTTCATGTGACATGCTTGTAGTTTGAACACATAAATATGTATATACGGAGCATCTGCGCTTTCAAACTTCGATCTGGTGCTGCCGAAGCGTCGCCCTAAAACCTCCTAAAAGCTATATGGGAGTCGAGGTATTTTTTGTCTAATGTTAAATGTCTGATTATTGAAAATGAGACTAAAAGGTAATATTGCTTCACTCATATATCCACAGTTTTGACATTATGTGCAAAAGGTTATATATAACGTGAGGTCTATACTAAGTAATGTGTAATAGTTGTATTTATATGTAGTGTACAGCTACACTACACATCTCGTGTTATTACAAGAATCGCTGCATTTTTGAGCGATATGGTATACGGGCTTTTAGATGTGATGGGCATAGGTTAGTAAATTCGTTCGCTGTGTTTTTAATTAATAGGTTGTTGTTGTTTTTTAAGTGGTTGGGTCGGTTCTGCGGTGTAACTGAAAAGAAAAAATGTTCAATTCATCAATTATATTCATCAAAAACACATAGAACTGTCTCAAAATGTATAAGTTATTATTCAGCATTTTTAATTTACACTCTTTTATGTTTTCCATTAATTTTTCTTTTCATACATACAGGCCTTGAATACCCACCCTTTGACTGGGTTCTGGATCATCATATGCAATGTTATGTGTTGTATGTTCTCCACCCCATAATCAGAACATTGAACAATAACTGATAATTAAATAACTGTCAAATACTTATAAAGGCTTTAGACCTAGGTGCATTGCATGATTATTATTTTCAATACATCGATATAAAAAGTGCTTTTTTTAATTAAAAATCGGTCAAAATTTCTGGGCGAATAATATAAACAGAAACACACTCTCAGGATCCAGATGTATTTTGCTTACAAGAAGCCGTTGTGCTATTTATGTTGTATTTAAATTCTTACTGTTACCTATTCGATGATGCTATTACGAGCGTCGACTTATTGCCTGCGTATGTAATGAACAGCAACAACGCAAAATAATTTAACGAGTGAGTGCCTCATGCAGAAATACACAGACACTACCAGAATCAAATGCCTTATTAGTATACGTACTATTATAATTGGTTTATTTAAAATGTAATACAGAATTGATGTTTATTGTAGGTTGACTGTAAAGAAAACCACTGAACATTCTATTGGCGATCTAACTTAGATAAGTTGCTATTACTATTTGATTTATTTTACAAGAGTAAGACTGTTATGCTATTTATGCTATTCTGGCCGTTGTATTATGACGTGCTATTTTTTCGGTAACATTTCGTAACTTTCGAATTGATCGCTTTGCACATTTTCTATTATATGTACAGATACGAAAGAGCGTTCTGGTAGATTGCGTGCAAAAGGAAAATGTCCACGTTTAAATTCTATTACAAACGAAGAAGAAATGCTTACTATAAGTTAACATTTGAATGTAACTTAACGTGTCAAAGAAAGTGATGGTATGATCTAGAAGTCGACGTTAAAATAAGCTAGTTTGTTCCTCTTTGCTTTCAGTGAACGAGATGGGTTAAGCTGTATCGAAGCACTTCTACCCGAAACGAGTAATGTTATTAATAATGTAGAACCCTCTTCATACATCGATAAAAAGAACACGAAACGAATAGTAAAGCCGAAATAGAATGTGTAGTTTTATAACCCCATGAATTACGAACAAGGGTGCAATGATGCAACAGTTGTTATTAGAAGGCGAGATACGGGATGCTGCTAGCCACATCACATGTGATGGGGAAATACATTGACTCTACTACGGCTACAACGACTAGTGCGTCTACAGCATATCATAAAACAAGTATTCCGCTACCAGAGACGCGACGGTGGGCGGGGGGGGGGGTACATAGTTACGATGAGAAAACAGAGGTCATCGACCTTACTGCTACAGATAGAAAGGTGTCCGTCCGCGTTACACACATTTTGTTTATCTCGTATCTGTTAAATAGTGTTTCTGTACACATGGACTAGTAGAAAATCTCATAACAAGCATATTGTAAAGTAAATTGAATAACACTGTTTTGGGATCAATTTCTGCTATGGTAAATTAAGAAGGAAAATACTGAATCGAGATACCTTAAAACATGATGGTATACGCTGATTTAGAAAGAACACTTCGGAAAAGCGTTCCACAAGTCTGCAGCTCTTGAGAACAAAGATACTCGAATATAAAGATTATTTGAACGAAATATGTGAACAGTGAATTGAGTATTGATTTACTCGTCTCCAGGAGTTAGGCACAAGGTCAGTTTTTATCTTACTCCCACAAGTAAGATGTGACCCAAGGTCGGGTCGGGAAAGTGGGGTTTAAAAATTGCCTGGGCAGCCCTATCGGCATTCCCCGGTAGGGGCGCCTCAAGCAGTAAGCAATAAACTTAATTAAACCTAAAATAGAAATACAAGAAACCACGTGTAAAAATAAATTCGCCTACTGTATTGACAAAACAAAGGAAACAGGATATAGGAAAAGCCATTGTTAACAAACAATAGAGTAGACATAGGAGCGTCACCAACAAAGCCTTTGTTTGCGGGAAGCCTTTGTTCGCGGGAAGCCCAACGATTGGCTGAGGGAACAACAAAGAATCTGATTGGTTAACTAGCAAGCCATGTATATAAAAACACCTGACAAAAATAACTCCATGCATTTAGCCTGACGATTCCCTCCGGGGATGAAACACGGGAGCCTCTGTGTAGCTTGAGTGCCATATATATTTTCATTGCTTACTATATATATATATATATATATATATATATATATATATATTTATAAAAAGATAAATGAAGGAAGAGAGATAAAGATGTACGAATGTAAAATCTATTTCAACTTCGATTGTGCAATGCAAGGTGTACTCGATAAAAACATGTTTATTCTATTTTCCTTTAGCCAAGGCTTTTCAAAGATTAAAATCTTATCATCAGAGAAATTACATAGATGAACAAGTTGGCAGTGGAAAAGCCAAAATTCAAAATTTGAAAAAAATATAAAATAATGGGGAGTAAGAGTATGCGTGTAAAAAAATATAGAGTCTGTCTAGTTGGTGAATGTCCATTGATAAGGTGTCCGATTAATGGATTCACTTCATTTTGAACATTTTCAACGCTGCATTCAGAAAAACCCTTTTTTCCATCTTTAAATCTCCATTCACCGGACACATTATCAACAGACATTACACAACTGGACAGACTCCATATTTTTTACACGTATACTTTTACTTTATATTTTTTCAATGTTTTGAATTTTGGCTTTTCCACTGCCAACTTATCCATCTATGTAATTCCGCTGATGATAAGATGTTAATCTTTGAAAAGCCTTATCTTAAGGAAAGAAAGATAAACATGTTTTTATCGAGTATATCTTGCATTGAACCATCGAAGTTGAAATAGATTGCCATTTGCACATCTTTATCTTTCTTCTTCCATTTATCTTTATAATTGTTCTATCTCGTATATTGAGCTAAAACCATTTCACTATAGGTTCTATTCTCTTAAAGTATATTTTTAGTTTTATATTTTATATACATATATATATATAAAAATATATGTATATATATATATATATATATATATATGTATATGTATATATATATATGTATATGTATATATATATATATTCATATACAGTATTAGTATGAAAATATATCAATCGCAAGAAAGCTACAAAAAGCTGTTCATACTCAATGTCTGATGATTTTAGCAATACTAATTTAGCAGGAATAATACATCGACACCTCCGTGTAGCTTGCTAGGCAATGAATATATTTATACTAACACTACAAAGCTGTACTCACGTATTGAGCAATGTTAAAATGAATACTGAAAATATATTCTCAATAGATTATGACACCTCATAATATTATGTTATATATGACATAGTAAAAACATATATATATATATATATATATATATATATATATATATATATATATATATATAACTCAATAAATCCGGGGCTAAACACATTACTCAATAAGTCACGGGCGTAACTTATTAAGCAGTACGTATATATAACAATTTCCATAATTTTGAAATAATTAATAGCAACTTTCATGTGTCTTGTTTTATAACCATGACGTAGTAAATATGAATAGGTCTACTATGCTAACTTACACGCTTATGCAGTTTGATTAAAAATGAAACCCAAAATATATTACAAATACGAATAAAATAATATTTCGTATTCACTTTAAATCATTCACAAATAATTATGTTGAGAAAATATCCTTTTTCGGTTTTAAATCACGTAAATGGCGTAAAACAGCAAAATTATATAAACTATACAGTAGAAGTGACAAATGAAAATTGTAAATCATTGTTTAATTATGTACCGTAAAACTAGCAAATTTCATGAATCTCACGGCATATGCATAAGTGTGTGTAATATTTATCAGGTAGTATTCTTCTATAGATATGACTGCCTGTATTTATCCAGTTTTTTTAACTTATCTTTTTGAGCAATATTCCTTTTTACTAATCTTCCCGATTCTTCTGTTCTTTTTATTTGAACGTTAACTTTATTTTATTAACCTGCTTTATTTTTTTTGTTGGAATTGAAAAGGTCGAATGCAAAACATGATACACGTCATTTTCAAAATGGTTAAATAACAGCTGCGTAGAGTGATGCATTTCATCAGCCGAACACACTCCAAATCATTTTGATAAATTAATGTGATATTTGCCTAAGATATTCTTGGTTCTAATTAAAATCAGCTTCATAGTCGAATTTTAGATTTTTAATATTCGTCTTTGTAAAGAATAATTTCTCAAACTTGAAGAAGTTGGATGTGTCGCCTTTTGTATTCGAACTCTTATATTGTTATCCTGACTACTTTTTATAATCAGGTACTTACGTGAGGGACCACGTTAAGGTTGCGTACATTCATAGTGAAAGTGATTCTATCGATCCGACGAGATTCGAACACGGCGCGCTGAGTCGTTTATCCTTTCTGATATCCAGTCCACCACGCTAACCCGCTACTCAATTGAAGCCTAAAAAACATGGCAGATATCCTTTACAAAATGAATACAATATTAAAACATCAAATAAATGTTGCTGAATATTTTATCCGAAAGTCCTAAACAAATGCTCGCTTAATTCTAGTTATAAATCTCTAAGCTCATTTTATTAGTAGATATTTTTCTTATTTTAAAGCTATTTTATTATTATTATTTTTTTTGAATAACTGTTTGGTGTAATATAAGTAACATTTTAACCATATCCTACAAAAAACTCATTCTTCGCGTTAGGATCTAAATGAAGTTTCTGTTCTCTTGCATCAGTCTATCCCCCCAAGAATTAATTATTTTAGTCGAAATAGGCGAAGTCTTTATTACTTTTGTATCTAGCTTCGTGCAGGGTAATCATATATTAATATGCCCTCAGGTGCTCTCATCCATGAGGGAGTGCCGACAAGACCAACAAGACTATATTTGAAGTAAAACTAGATATACCATATTTGGAGAGCTAGATTTCCACTAGAAACTGCCCTTGTGCCTACCCTTGCCGCTGTCGGCTTCAAATAAACTTTACATTATAATTGTTTTATTTTTTTATTTATAAATGTTATGTAACTACCCTCGAATAAAACTCACGGCACTCCGTTTGTTGCACATATTTAAAAAATTGTTTTGTCTTCAATGGCGCTAGATTTGCCTGTGAAGTAATAACTGCAGCTAGAACCTGGCGCCTATGTGTCTACCTTTGGTTAACCTATTTGACAAAATCTGATTTGTCACTTGTGTCCTTCGACCCCAGCCCTAATTTTATGATCTCATCGTGCCTAATGCGGCCCCGACAAAGAGTGCACATTAAATGGACTGTACGACGCTGAATGTTTACATTTTTATTTTTGTTTTTGAATACCGCGAATAGGTTTATTAATTTCGAGTAAATGAAACACCCAAGAACACAATAGACATCCACCTTCAACTCATGGCTTGTGATTTAGATATTTCAAATCATTTATTGAAAGGTAAATGTGAAGCAGTGAATTCCTGTTTGATTCACTTTATTAACTTTCAATTTGGTTTTGATCAGTAACTATACATACACGAACCCGCATATATATATTTTACACACACCACACCTATTTACATATATAGAGAGTGATAGATGAAGAGAGTGTATATATATATATACATATATATATATATATATATATATATATATATATATATATATATATATATATATATATATATATATATATATATATAAATGAGTGCAAATATATCATATCAACATCTATATATGCGAGTATATATATATATACAGGGTGGGCCAAAAGAAGGGTCCTATCTTTAAATTTGAATAACTTGAATTTGAATAACTTCCACAAAATAAAAGTTAAACTCACCAAACTTTATGTGTGTGTAGACTGACCCTTCCGAGATTTTTTGAAATAAACAAAACAAATTTTAGCCGAAAAACACTTCTTAAGACTTACAAAAACTAAAGTATTGTTTTTTACACTGTTTTGAGTTTTTTAAGCAAAAATAATGTTTTCTAAATGAGGGTACGTTTCTTAGGGCTAATACGGCTCATGCTTGCTTCGGAAGGGGTCCTTTACTTATTCTAAAAAAATTAATAAATAAAAAAGTTATGAATTTTTAAAAATAGGACCCTAATTTTTGCCCACCCTATATATATAAAATACACAGTAATAAAATATATAACAGTACTAATGTTATATATATATATATATATATATATATATATATATATATATATATATATATATAGATATAGATATATATATATATATTAATTGCTCAAGTTCAAATGTGTTAATAAAGTGAAAATAAAACTAAGTTTTCAAGAGTGCTCTATACAAAATAGAGCATTTACAAAATTACATAAACAATACTATAGACGTACGTCGATAATTACGTTTCAATGCGCATTACCGCATCATATCAAAGGCAGGGCTAAAATAAATACAGACATTTCTCACTTTTGATTTTAAATTGATTTTAGCTCTGCCTTTTATAAGATGCAGCAATACGCATTGAAACGTTTGTTGATTGACGTAAGACTATACTATTGTTTATGTAATGATATATATATATATATATATATATATATATATATATATATACAAGTATCATTGAAAATAACGGACATCTTGTGTCTGGATATTTTTTCTATGCTCCTTTCCGTTTTTCTGATTATGTTCTTAGTTTCAGACGGAAACTGGCTGATAAAATTGCCAAAGCTTCCCAAAGCGCTTTCGAACCCTTCCAGGTCCATCGTCAGTGGAGTAATGTAAAACTCCACATACTCGAAGCCCTATACATTAAAACAGAAAAACCAGCTATTAACAAGATTAATTATACTATTAGTACTAATATACTCAAATGCCTATGAATATAAATTTGAATTAAACACAGTCCTTTATTTTTCCCGCCTAAATAGAACATATATATTCACTCCTAGGTCTATGCCTGGTTAACATTACTCCACTGACGATGGACCTGGAAGGGTCCGAAAGCGCTTTGGGAAGCGTTGGCAATTTTATCAGCCAGTTTTCGTCTGAAACTAAGAACCTAATCAGAAAAACGGAAAGGATCATAGAAAAAATATTCAGACACAAGATGTCCGTTATTTTTAATGATACTTGTATAAACGAAAAGATGCTGCCAAGATACACACATATATATATATATATATATATATATATATATATATATATAATGAAGGAGAATGGAAAGGAATTAGAGAAAGCAAAAGTCAAATCAAAATTCAATTCAAAAGTTCAAAGCAAGGTATATTCCGCAAGAAGGCAATTTATTCAAGTTAAATTTTCCTTAAGCCAGGCTTTTCAAAGATCAAAATCTTATCATCAGCGGAATATACCTTGCTTTGAACTTTTGAATTGAATTTTGATTTGGCTTTTGCTTTCTCTAATTCCTTTCCATTCTCCTTCATTTCTACCTGCTCTATCCTGGATATTGAGCTGTATACTCTTCACAATAGGGTTTTACCTTTCCTAAAAGTTCGCTTTTAGTACACCTCTTTATATATATATATATATATATATATATATATATATATATATATATATATATATATATATATATACACTAGTATAATTTATTTTGAATTTACTCCGTGGATGGAACAGTTTTCCAACACATTTATGCCCCCTTACGACTTATGCCCCCTCATGAAGATAACACTCACACATTAGGTCTTGAATCCTTATTAAATAATTAGATCAATATCGATTTCATGAGTTTGATTATAGAAAATGTATGACACACTAGGTTTCAGTTTAGAGTGATCGAAGGATATGCATTTAAAAACAAAAAAATGTATCCTCTCTCCATTAAGCTAAATACAACTAACTCTAATGATCGGATAATTTGATCAGAAGCGTAACTTATACATAGTATTATATATATATATATATATATATATATATATATATATATATATATATATATTATTATTATTATTATTATTATTACTAACATTATGGTAATAATATTTCAAGGAATTGTAAAGTGAAAAAGGAAACAAACGGAATTATTTATATATTCCTGAACATTTCTGTCTTTATTTTAATATATTCTTTAGATGATAGAGTTAAAGAAAAAAACATACAAGTACAATATTTAAAAATATTTGGTGCGTGTGTAACGTGAAATTATTTTTTCAAACGATACTGCCCTTAGAATTATGATATGAAAATGCTTTTGCTCCTTATTTTTCAAATTAACCATCGCCGTTAGAAGTCAAATTCAGTGTTGCGTTTATGTAAGTGAATGAATGTTTTTTTTTGCGGGGTATATCGATGTTATGTGCACAGTTGTGTTGGGAATGTGGTTGAAAATAGCTTGCATGGAGCTAAATTCAAGTTCTTTTCGCGTTATATTAGTTTGCTGATTAAAGGAGGTAAATTATGGAAACCGTTGCGTTGTTTAATAATGTTAGAGTTTATAAGGAGTGCTGGTCAAGAATTCTTAGCCGATACTTATTTAGAGTGAATTTAATGAGTCTTTTTTTTTGTTTAAAGGTCAAGCAATTATCATGGTGGTATGCATGAGAGTATAGTACATTAAGTATTTTTTGTGTAATAATTTTTCTGTTCACAAAGCCCTTTATTTAGTTCTTGTATATATATATATATATATATATATATATATATATATATATATATATATCTGTATTAGGGTTTCTCGAAAATGTATTAGGTTTTAATGTTTTATAGTTTCTGATGCAATACAAACTACATTACAAACAAATAAATCAGAACTCATCATAAACGCTAACCCAATTAAACAACGCAACGGCTTCTGCAATGTATCTCATTTGATTATCACACTTATATTAAACGAACAGAATGTAAATTAGAGTCGAAGCTAGAAAAAAGTTGCATATTACATCGATATACAAAAAGAACAAAGATTCATTTCATTTCATAAACGCATCGCACAATTTGAATTATAGTCGAAAAAAAGCACAAACACATTATTTTAACTTCATAATTGAACCACATCTTTTGAATTCTAACGACTATGTTTAGCTTGAATGAAAATTATTGTCACGTTACAAAGACTAAATATTTAAAAATATTGTACTCATGTTATTGCTTAAAACTGATCATCTAGATCAAGTCTCGAAATAAAGACATTGATAGATATATAAATAATTCTGTTTTTTTAATTTTCAATTTGAGTTGTAAAAGAAATCCGGGGTTTCGAATCGCATGACCAGTAGTGAATAGTCATACCTCGATACTGATGAGTAACGGTTTAAGGACGAAACGTACATAGATAATAAACAATAACAACTATTATTATGCGTCGCTCATCGAACAAGTAGAGCACTGTATGTGTAGTATTAACACAGTATGATGTCACTACCTTTAAATGCATCGTTCCTTCCTCAAAAAAGTAGAATGCTCTGGACGTTATAGCCGCCTATAACGTGTTATACTTATCACAGTTTATTCGCTATTTAAAATTGGCCGTGTGATTAAGGCGTCGGATTTGAGTTGTAAAATAGTCGTAATCCGGGGTTTCTAATCGCATGACCGGTAGTGAATAGTCATATCTCTATGCTGACGAATCACGGTTTAAGGATGAAACGTATACGTACATAGATAATGAACAATAACAAATATTACTCTCTCTCTCTCTCTCTCTCTCTCTATATATATATATATATATATATATATATAAATAGTTGAATACAACATACAAGTGGCGTACTAATGCGGGAAATCATTTGGTATGACTATAATAACGTTAATTAGGGACTGAAAAGTATTATACCCTCCTGCATATATATATATATATATATATATATATATAATATCATATTTACACACATCTCCCCTATCTAGGGTATCTATCATTTGTATTGAACACATTCGGATTAAGCATCTACTTGGCTCCAAATGCTTTACTACATTATCACATACACGTGCTCTATCTGGAGTATTGTGTACTATTGGACTATACATGAATTACTTACAATATGTATTGCTGTGTCATTACTATTATTGCTCTTAGAAAACGGCATGGTTATTGTCTAATATAACGATACACATTATAATTATTATTCCATGGAACGCGGCGTATCGACACACACGCTCTATTTAAGATATTACGCATTTTAGATTAATATATTCCGTTTATCAAATGTAATATTGTATCATTACTTATTTTCCCACAGGAAATTCCGAGTAACATATCTACTATGCCTAGTATACTACAGTATAACGAAACACATTCAAGTTATTTTTATGGGACAATGTGACGTTCACACACACTGGCTAGTTTAGACTAACATATACCACTTACCAAATGTAATAATGGGTTATTTATATTATTTATATTATTCCCCCAGCCAACATCGAGGTTATGTCTAGTATACAAAACATATTGATGTTATCTTTCAAGCAATTCGACGTTTCAGCACACTTGTTATATATAGAGTATTAGGCACTTTTGATTAATGTATTTTACTTACAAAATGTAGTATCCTGTTCATATTTTATTACTCACGGTTTCTTATGTAGTATAAAACACTATAACGGGCCAAATTGAAGGTATTGTCCCCGTGCAATGCAGCATTCGACACACACCAGCTTCATCCAGAACATTGAGCACTTTTGAATTATCATACAATTATCATATGCTCCAGATAGTGTATATAACACTTTCAAATTTAGCATATATATATTTAGTGTGTATTATATTATTTATTGCACACCCCTTCTCTATCTAGAGTATTGAGCAGTTTTCGATTAACCATATACAGCTGTTTCAGTGTTATATTGTATTATTATATACGCATGATATCTCTCTCTATCTATCTCTCTTTCCCTCTCTCTCTCTCTCTCTCTCTCTTTCTCTGGGTATTGGGTACATTTGGATTCGGCAGTTACAATGTTCCATATATCGTATTATATTAGTACACACACCTGTTCTATCTAGGGTATTGAGAACTATTGATTTTAAGATACACAACTTACCAAGTATCCTACTGTTTTGTTATTAATGTTCGTCCCGGACAACGCCGAGTTTCTGGTCTAGTATATTACACTATGGATAAAACACATGATAATTATTTGTCCCTGGCAAGGCTCTATCTATAGTGTTGATCGCATTTGGACAAAGATATAGCACTTCCCAAATGTGATAGTCCATCATTACTGTTATTGTTATCGGGTAACGTCGAGTTTATTCTACGAACTATGACAAACATATTAAAGTTAGTATTCCCTGGCTATAAAGCGTTCACATACTCTTGTTCTATCAAGAGTAAGTAGCACTTTTTCATTAATTAGCAAATGTAATGCTGTATTAATATTATTATTGTTCCTGGCCAAATAAATATATGTTTCCCCGTCTACAACACTATAACTAAAAATAAACATTGAGCTTCTTTTTGCTGGGAAAGGCGACGTTTAAACACGCCTGATGTATCAAGGGAATTGAGCAATTCGGATTAGCATACACTACTTAGAAAATGCTATACTATATTATAACTTGTAAACACTAAGTTTATTGTCTATGATACAACACTATAACACCACATATTGGAGTATAACACGGGTCCTAAACATAAATGCTCAATAAAGAGCATTGCACACTTTTAGATTAACATATACCACTTACCAGATGTAATACATTATTATTATTATTATTATGATAATGATTATGATTATGATTATGATTATGATTATGATTATTATTATTATTATTATTATTATTCCCGTGCAACGGCGAGTGTCTTTTCTTGTATATAAGTGTCTATCAAAACACATTGAGCTTTGTGCTCCTGGGCAATGCAGCGTTTAAACACGCCTGCTCTATCTAGGCTATTGAGTAAATTCTATATTAAGCCTATACGACTTTCCAAATGTATTACTGTATTATTACTTTTATTGCACCCGGGCAACAGGGAGTATATATATATATATATATATATATATATATATATATATATATATATATATATATATATATATATTAGAAAATTTATGATGGAAATTAAAGTTGTGCAATTACAATATTTATTAAGACATCAGAAGTTCAAAAGCAATGAGGAGGCTCATTATCTTTAATCCATGGATTTTAAAATACCAATCCTTTTGTATTTGTACCACTTTTATTTCCATCATTTATCTTCTATATTTAAATGTATTTAAAAATTGCCTGGGCAGCCCCGTCGGCATTCTCCGGTAGGGGCGCCTCAGACAGTAAGCAATACACTTACTCCTCCCCAAAGAGGGGAGGCAAAGCCTGGGAGGGTGCACCTCCTTGAACTGCACAGGACCGGCAACCCCCAATAGATCGGCGTAAATCCAGACCCAAAAGCCCGGAAGATATATTTATCTACCTCCAACAAGGCCAGATGTGACACAAGGTCGGGAAAGTGGGATTAGATAAGCCAGGGCTCGAGGTGAGTATTCTGGCCATTTAAAAATTGCCTGGGCAGCCTCGTCGGCATTCCTGGTAGGGCGCCTCAGACAGTAAGCAATAAACTTACTCCTCCCCAAAGAGGGGAGGCGAAGCCTGGGAGGGTGCACCTCCTAGAACTGCACAGGACCAGACAACCCCCAATAGACCGGCGTAAATACAGACCCAAAGGCCCGGACGTTTATTTACTCCTCCCGGAGTTAGGCACAAGGCCAATTTTATCTTACTCCCACAAGTAAGATGTGACCCAAGATCGGGTCGAGCAAGTGGGGTTAAAAGCCAGCGCTCGAGAGGTGAGCACTCTGGCCATTTAAAAATTGCCTGGGCAGCCCCGTCGGCATTCCCCGGTAGGGGCGCCTCAGACAGTAAGCAATAAACTTACTCCTCCCCAAAGAGGGGAGGCGAAGCCTGGGAGGGTGGACCTCCTAGAACTGCACAGGACAGGCGTGCAGTATCCACCGGAACAGATACTACACTTTGATCTTAGCCAAAAGGCCGAGCAAAGGCCCGGACGTTTATTTACTCCTCGCGGAGTTAGGCACAAGGCCAGTTTTATCTTACTCCCACAAGTAAGATGTGACCCAAGATCGGGCTGAGCAAGTGGGGTTAAAGCCAGCGCTCGAGAGGTGAGCACTCTGGCCATTTAAAAATTGCCTGGGCAGCCCCGTCGGCATTCCCCGGTAGGGGCGCCTCAGACAGTAAGCAATAAACTTACTCCTCCCCAAAGAGGGGAGGCGAAGCCTGGGAGGGTGGACCTCCTAGAACTGCACAGAACAGGCGTGCAGTATTCATCGGAGCAGATACTACACTTTGATCTTAGCCAAAAGGCAAAGGCCCGGACGATGTTTATTTACTCCTCGCGGAGTTAGACACAAGGCCAGTTTTATCTTACTCCCACAAGTAAGATGTGACCCAAGATCGGGTCGAGCAAGTGGGGTTAAAAGCCAGCGCTCGAGAGGTGAGCACTCTGGCCATTTAAAAATTGCCTGGGCAGCCCCGTCGGCATTCCCCGGTAGGGGCGCCTCAGACAGTAAGCAATAAACTTACTCCTACCCAAAGAGGGGAGGCGAAGCCTGGGAGGGTGGACCTCCTAGAACTGCACAGAACAGGCGTGCAGTATCCATCGGAACAGATACTACACTTTGATCTTAGCCAAAAGGCAAAGGCCCGGACGAGTAATTTACTCCTCTCCAGGAGTTAGGCACAAGGCCAGTTTTTATCCTACTCCCACAAGTAAGATGTGACCCAAGCTCGGGTCGGAAAGTGGGGGTTGAAAAGCCAGCGCCCGAGAGGTGAGCACTCTGACCATCAAAAATTGCCTGGGCAGCCCCGTCGGCATTCCCCGGTAGGGGCGCCTCAAGCAGTAAGCAATAAACTTACTCCCCCCCAAAGAGGGGAGGCGAAGCCTGGGAGGGTGGACCTCCTAGAACTGCACAGAACAGGCGTGCAGTATCCATCGGAACAGATACTACACTTTGATCTTAGCCAAAAGGCAAAGGCCCGGACGGTATTTACTCCTCCCCAGGAGTTAGGCACAAGGCCAGTTTTATCCTACTCCCACAAGTAAGATGTGACCACAGATTGGGTCGAGAAAGTGGGGTTAAAAGCCAGCGCTCGAGAGGTGAGCACTCTGGCCATTTAAAAATTGCCTGGGCAGCCCCGTCGGCATTCCCCGGTAGGGGCGCCTCAGACAGTAAGCAATAAACTTACTCCTACCCAAAGAGGGGAGGCGAAGCCTGGGAGGGTGGACCTCCTAGAACTGCACAGGACAATCCCATAGACCGGCGTAAATCAAGTCCCGGAGGCCAAAACAATACCAGTCTATGGGGAACAGATACTACACTTTGATCTTAGCCAAAAGGCCCGGACGATTTATTTACCTCCCCAGGAGGTTAGGCACAAGGCCAGGTTTATCTTACTCCCACAAGTAAGATGTGACCACAGATTGGGTCGAGAAAGTGGGGTTAAAAGCCAGCGCTCGAGAGGTGAGCACTCTGGCCATTTAAAAATTGCCTGGGCAGCCCCGTCGGCATTCCCCGGTAGGGGCGCCTCAGACAGTAAGCAATAAACTTACTCCTACCCAAAGAGGGGAGGCGAAGCCTGGGAGGGTGGACCTCCTAGAACTGCACAGGACAATCCCATAGACCGGCGTAAATCAAGTCCCGGAGGCCAAAACAATACCAGTCTATGGGGAACAGATACTACACTTTGATCTTAGCCAAAAGGCCCGGACGAGTAATTTACTCCTCTCCAGGAGTTAGGCACAAGGCCAGTTTTTATCCTACTCCCACAAGTAAGATGTGACCCAAGCTCGGGTCGGAAAGTGGGGGTTGAAAAGCCAGCGCCCGAGAGGTGAGCACTCTGACCATCAAAAATTGCCTGGGCAGCCCCGTCGGCATTCCCCGGTAGGGGCGCCTCAAGCAGTAAGCAATTAACTTACTCCTCCCCAAAGAGGGGAGGCGAAGCCTGGGAGAGTGGACCTCCTAGAACTGCACAGGACAATCCCATAGACCGGCGTAAATCAAGTCCCGAAGGACAAGACAAGTCCAAAAGGCCCGGACGATACCAGTTTATTAGGCGGGGTAAAAAACCCTGGTTGAATCCCGGTTACTTTCGACGGTCCTGTGAAAGGGATTAATTTCGATAAATAAATACCGAAGAGATCTCTCGCCGTACAAAATGACCGACAGGTGTTTTGGATGTATTAGTGAGGTTATCGGCTTAGTCAACAGAACGCATTTGCATTCCCTACAGGAAATATACGGAAAATATTCGCTGGCCGATTTTTTGCTAAGTCATTGTAAACAATGGCGATTGAGCTGCTGCTAGTTTTCTCAGAAGTCATGGTGAAAACAATGGCGACACCTGCTGCTGTTGTTACTCAAGATGGCGTCTTTTTCGAATGTAGACGCACGTCGCGGTGTGTTGAACCCCGACATATATATATATATATATATATATATATATATATATATATATATATATATATATATATATATATATATATATATATATATAATGACCTATGTTAAGTATTGAAAGACAATATATAGCCCCTGTAGGGGTGGATGCGCGTGTAATTGTGAAACAAAGGGCCGGGCATTCCTCAATCACACCTGAATAAAAACTGATTGATTTCAGTGACAAGGAGAACGCCAAATAATGTCGAGATAAGCAGAGAGCACATGCAGCATGTTATTCCCAAATCGTAACTCATTATGTAAGTTCAACGTAGATTAACTTCGGTGTAAACGTGCTCATGCAGTATATATATATATATATATATATATATATATATATATATATATATATATATATATATATATATATATATATATGTATATATATATATGTGTGTGTGTGTGTGTGTGTGTTTGTGTGTGTGTGTATATATACATGCATATTTCTGTTTATAACACACAGTATATCATAAAATGAAAAGTCATGTGAACAGAATGGATAGAATACAGAAAGCAAAACTCTTAAACACATGAAGAAATTAAACAACGAAAGATTTGAACGGTTCAGTTCAGATAAACAAACGTCTTCTGAAAAAGTAAATGTTTTGATATATATATATATATATATATAGCGGAAGGAGAGGGATGGGCTCCGCTTTCCATATGGTATGCCCTAGACACGGTGATTCTTGACAAATCCCCGCCATGGGCAGTGTGCGATGTCGGCAACGACACTCGTGCATATATATATATATATATATATATATATATATATATATATATATATATATAACCTCACTAATATATATATATATATATATATATATATATATATATATATATATATATATAATAATTTCGTTAAGTCCAGGAGAAACTGGATACACTATGCATGGTAGTCGCTTAGAGAAGCAAATATTGCACAATCACTAACAGCATATCCTAAACCGCTATTGACAAGGAAATACTGCAATCATTTCGAACTCTTTCTTTTCCTATGCCTTAGGAATACAATCAAATTGTAGTAACTTTTCCGTCCTCACGGGGGAGAATTCTTGACTTTAGCAATTGTTATGTTTGTCTCATCTAGGGGGAGCTTCACATCCACACATGAATACACTAATTTTGTTGGGAATTAAGTAAATAGTTACTAGCTGGATCACCATGAATTATTAATTCAGAGCTGGAGGGTCGATATATGGATTCCTACCTTTCCTACAGAACTTGAACCCGGAAAGCTGAGTCCACAGCCCCAGCTGTAACCACTACACCACGCGACGCCCACAATGTACGTGGACCCTAAAGGTGTGCCATCCGGAATTTTAACCCCCCTTTGAACAATCCTCATACGTGAGTGGGATGATTCTAAACAAATGTCACGTTTGTAGATCTAATCGTTTTAACCGGTTTCGCTATAATACTAGGTTAATGCTTTTATTCACGATTCATTTAATTACATACATTATAATAATATTGATTTTTGTCATTCATCTATGTTGTTATTATCGCCCGCACCTTCCTTATTTATTCAATTAAGGCAGCACATTGAATGATTCCCCATTGATAACGAACTGACTGATTGGGTAAAATAAACAGCAGAGAAAACGGAAGAAATCAACCTAAAAGCAATAGACCCTTCCCTGTTTTAGTGTTTCGAATAAGAGTCGGGGGGGGGGGGGGAGGCTGACGCAACTTCCTATCATGCCGACGTCATAGATTTTAAAACAAGCTCTCATAACAACTGATAACCACTTTTACGTGACGTTCGGCATGTAGTCGTTTGAATTGTATTTTCTCGATACTAACATTTAGTTTATTATTAACCTATCCGTTTCATACGGTGTTGCCCAGGAGTGTTTTTAATTTAATGATTTGCTTTTTTTTTCACGTGAGGAGAATCTAGCTCCCCCAAAACGAAGCGCTCTAGATTAGGATAAAAAATAAAACGTTTCGCATCTCCTTTACCGACCGAGGACATAAATGAAATGGAGTTATAGAACAAGCAATGAACCTTTTCCACTAGCCTAGGTCAGGAATCGTTTGATCAGTACGTTACTAATTGAACCAAATGTACTTTCAATTCGACAGTTTAAATGCTTCCAAACTCTTTTCAGATGTTGTAGGTTCATGAAATAAATAATCATTTTATTTCAACTATTAAAAAAAATCAAAATGCCCGGCTTGTTTTCGGAGGAGACGGAATGCATTGTGGTTGTTTAATTACGTAACTAATTTTTTTTAACATGAATCTAAAAACGGGATTTTCGACAATTTACGATATTTCATTTTTTATTTTAATAAATAACCGATTAATAGTAAATAAAAAGTAATAATGTCTAAGTCACGTTAGAGGCGGTTAAAAATCACACACACAAACACACATACAGACGATAAGTTGTCACAGCCTTATAGCTATATGGAGATATAATTATTAAAATGTATTATTATTTAAAAAATATATATGTTTATTTAGTGTATTTTTATTCTGTCCATAGTAATAATATTGAATTAATATTAAACATAATTTTAATTAACGTAGTAGGAATTATGGTAATGTTTATTTAATAGCTAGCATACACTGCCGGCGTTGCTCAGGAATGAATGATAATCCCTGTGCAATCTTGATCTCACACCTAGAACATATATTGCCAGTTTATTCCTATTTTTTAATTTCTTTCATTTCCAATGTTCAATTTATGAATAAAATAAAATAAAATATGACTAAGTTTTACTATTGCTTGATTCTTGGCGTGAACGCAAACCTCGCGATATTATTGTCACGTCATACTGCAATAAATGTTACCAGCGGATTTCCCGTGAAATTTTATCGTAAGATGTATATTTGATCTTAGAATATGGCTTTGTTTCTAACTGAAACCCCGGTCAGAGAGACAGAAATGGAGACATGCGCGACAATATAGGCTTAGATCAAATTGTAGTATCTGTTCTATCATCGATTAGAAGATGGAAAATAGTTCTAGATCGGAGAAATTTTATTTTTTCTCTCAATACATAGTTCCCCGTTTTGGGGAGCTAAATTTTCCACAATTTATAATCTGACCATGGGTTCATATTTCCCTTGAAGGGGAGATGATGTGCAAGTAGATGGAATAAAAAAGAAAAACAGTATAGGATACAAGCTTTTATTTCGATCCCATATTAAACCATGATAAATAATACATTTATTGTTGAATGTTTGCTGTGTGTAATAATAATATTTCTACTAGCGGAACACGTGGAAATTCCATAGTTGTATCTTCATATGTCATGCATTGCTACCTTGCTTTAAAAAAAGTCCATTTTATGGACGTCCGTAGCGAGCGCATACCTCACGATATTATTTTTTAAACTTGATTCACACTTAAACAAACTTGTCTAACTAGTCTAATTAATTTACTTCCAGAATATCTATGGTTATGGGTGTTAATCTCCAAAACCGTATAGGAATTCGTGAGATATTATTCTATCGACGTCAGGCGGGAAAGCAGACACTGCGATATTATTGTAAAATATTTGTACATCACAGATAGTACATTTTAATCCTAGCCTAAACGGCTAATACCGTGTATTCAAGTTCGATAGCGACATCAGATGATATTTTTTTGTAAATACCCTTTTGCATTGCATCTTCGGCGATCGGGAGAACCCATTTTTTTTAAATCGAGGTATTGGTGATAACGTTTGTGCGAACATGAAATTGACGCAGTGTGTCAGTATATAGATTCTAATAGTAGTAATTAGTTATATTTATCACTCAACTAGCGAGGACTCTTGACGTGTCCAGGGACTAAAAGGGTAAAACTTAAAAGTTTGGGGAATTCGAATCATTTATACATGTTTTATTTTGTTATTTTTCCCAGTCCGATTATAAAGTTAGTTTATGGATTGCCTGCACAAACTAAGCCTCCAGGATATTATTGTAAAACCCCACCAATCGGCGTTATCTGAACCGAGGATAGGAAAATTATTTTAACTATTTGTAATAACTTGTGAAGCTTAATTATTAAAAAAAATCATTAGTTACACCGAATAATACTTATATGTGTAAGATTTATAATATGAGCAACAATAATAAAATAAGTGAAATAGCGATACTAGATTTAGAGAGAGATAAAAAGGGATAAAGGGTGACGGAAGCGAAAGTCATAGATACCGTATAAAACTAGAGAGCGTGTCCAACTTCATACAGCGAAAGATGATGGGAGTAATTGTCACCATCTTAGTAAGAGATGGAAGACTTGATGAGTAAATTGCAATTTTACCACTGACTAGATCAATTACATTTAATTTGTTTAAAACATAACCCAATCCCAATACTAAGGAATAATTTAACATTATGTTTTGTAATTAAAATATATAGGAACAAGTCTTAGGGAAACAAACGTTGATTAAATAAACGTCTGTATAATAATATATCTACTATTCTGGGTGTAGCTTTGTTGATAGAAATTTGATGAGCAATCCTATGAATCTTATCATGCTTATTAGATAGTGCTCAATAACAACGAAAGCAGTATTTTTTATTTAATATAACATTCATGACTACATATATGCATACATGATTTCACTACAATAAAGACCGGGGAGTCTATCAGACCAAAAGAAAAATCAATGTTAACGTATAATAGTAACAATATTAGAGAAATAAGTGAAATTTCCAGGCGCGTAAACTGTCAGATTTCCTTTTGGGATTTCTAACTACGCTTAATATATAAACTTACCATCACCGATCAGTCCAATTATAATGGCTGAAGTTGTTTTATTAGCCACACAAGGAGTGGCGCTTAAGTGTCTTAAAGTCACATCCTGCCGAAAAAGAAATAACACGTCACAGGGCAAGGGATTTTTCCTCTCAAAATCTAACATCATGTGCACGTTGTGGGGGGTTTTACCAAATTTAACATATGGAATTGCTCTGTATCCTTACATAGGACACTTATATAACAAAGTAAAGTCGACTTTCTCCTATTTAATCGGACATTAGAGATTTCGAACCAAAAGCTTCATATGCTAATCTGTTCTGACAGCAACTAGGGCAAGCACTCATGCGTTTCTCTAGAAAATATATGTTCGTATCGTTTTCTGGAAAAAACTTTCATATTTTACCCGAGTAAGCTTGAGATTTTCACAGAGAACGTTGCAGTCATTTTTACTCGCATTTTTGCTCGCATCATTATATCAAGTACTACCGTCCCAGTATCGTTTATTTTTCATTGTTTACATTGCTTGGTCTGTTGGATCCTACGCATTTCCGATCAAAATAATTATGGCTCACTTCTTCCTTCCACATTCTGATTTAATGGATAATACGAATAGCCGTTTCGTAATACGAACATAGCCACTTAATTATTAGTACTTATACGTATTGACATCTTTCTTTTAGCGTTAATTTCGAGTTTTTAGCATCATACAAGTAATGCAACAACAAAATAACATTATCGGAGAACACGGGAGAAATTTAGCTAATAAAAATTACTTATTTAGCATTCGGGTTTTACTCGATAGTAGTTCATTACGCTTCAAATTCTCGATAAAAATATCCCTATACATTACCGATTACATAACACATAAGCATAATATTGGCGAAAATAATAGCGAATTAAACACAACTATAAGTAAGTAAGTGACTAAACAAAGAAATAACGCTGTCTATGTATATTTTAATGCCAATTACTGATTCCGAATCACCACTAAAACATAGAGATACAAATAAAATACAAATAACATACAGATACAAATAAAATTTCAAAGATGTTTTCGAATTTTTCTGTTTTTTTAGTATTGCTTGCGTTTTATTGTTTATTAACCGTTTAATTCGTATTAGTGCTGCATTGTGTTTTCATGTTGGTTAAGATTAATGCGATTTACAGTTTACATATTTATTTACAAACAAAATGATCGTAAAAGCGAGATGAGTCATATTTTTCAGCGTGTTTACACATGGTCAGGGAACTGTTTACTAATCACCGTAGTTTGTCTCCCGCCTCCCCATACAAAAATAATATCATACTTTGTTTTGTGGATTTCATGTACATAATTTGTTAAGCTTTTCGCAAAAAAAGCATTAAAAATTATATTTCAGATTTTAGAGTGGGGGATCACTTTTGTGCACACATTTAGCATATAAAAATGTTCACGTTTCTTTCATTGATTTGTAGTTTGGAGTAAAATATCTGCAGTTTGCGTTAACAGCTTCATTTACAGAGGAAAATATGCCTCGAAAAAATTTTACATTTTGAAGTATTCCTGAATTCATAAATAAATAATTAGATATATTTATTACAAATATTCGTGCGATTACTGATTTCAAAAGCACGAACAAAAGATAAGTGAATAATAATTCAGGTAACTAAACTAGGAAATAACACTGTCGTTGTAAACTCTGGTCTTACTTATTCTGAATCATCAACAACATATCGAGATACAAATAAAAGGAAGACACATTACTGGTTTTAGAATGTTATTGTTGGTTAGTATTGTTTGCGTTTCATTATTAACATTTTAATTTACTTTGGTTTGAATTGCAACTATTTTTTTACATCTTCATTTACAAACAAAACGTTCGCTCAAAAGCGGGATCAGTTAACTTTGTCGTAGTGTAGGCACGTTTTACTATAACCCCTATTGAAATCAGATCATACTTTCTTTTGTCGTTTACATGTAAACAGAATGAAAAAAACCTTTCACAAACTATAACTTAAAATATATATATATATATATTATATTTTAGACTTTGAAATGTTCAGTGACAGATTTGTCACAGAGTGGGTTCCTTGTTTCCCAACGAAGACTTTAAGATGACTATGGAGCATGCTCATGATGAATAGTGTGAAGTGCTTATATATGCTGACAAAACACAAAGGGGAAAAAACAAACAACGTTTCCATTGTTTCTCGTGCAAGTAAAGTTGGTGTAGTAATAGTTGCACAAGAGTTCCATCATCGGAGACATAATTTACATCTCTGAAACAAAAAAACGCATATGATAGTTTACAATACCACATAATAGTAGCAAAAACTATATCGTATGATCATTTTTATGTCTATAGGAAGTGATAGTAATCATGCTACTTTAAAAAATCTTTTTTTAACATAGTTCACCCCAAACAAGGCAGGTCGCCACTGTAGACGTAAGGGGCTACTGAGAAAAAAGAAAAGGGGAGAAGGTTAGGGGGCAACCTAAATTGGAATCTGCGAAGCGAGATGTCTATTTCCATTAGTTTTAAATGTCTGCATGTCAGTACTGTCGGGGAAACAGGGGGCAGGGAGGGAGTTCCAGATAGCAGTAGCACGGGAAAAGAAGCTATTTGAGTAGAAGGCTCTCCGGCATCTGGGGATCTCCACAGGGAATGAATGAGAGTTAGTCTAATGAATTTACGTCGAGGGGGCACCAGAGTAGCCAATTCATCGGAGCATAATCCATTGAAGTATTTGTAAAACAAACATAAGGATGCTACATTGCGGCGATTGGACAAGGACTGGAGCTTGGTTGACAGTGAGGGACCTATTCGGTTGGCGACTCTTTTTTGGACCTTGTCTAAGAGGGAGAGAGTAGTAGATGATGCACCAGCCCAGATGTGGCAACAATACTTCAGGCATAGGCGGATGGTGGCTTTGTAGAGATACAGGAAAATGTCAGGTGTGAGGAGTTTACTAGCACGGTAGAGGGAGCCAATCTTCTTTGCGGCAGCCTTGGCAATGTCTTCAATGTATTTGTTACAATTCATGTTACCTGTGAAGGTTAGGACGAGGAGTTTGAATGATGAACTCTCAGGAAGGTTGTTATTTCTCATGACAATCGGTGGTTTGAGAGGCTTTTTGTAGTTATGTAAGGAAAGGAGCTTTGTCTTTGCGGCATTAAAAGTTACCAACCATTTATGACCCCAATTCACTACAGCCTGGAGGTCAATTTCTAAATATACAGCTATTGCCTCGGATATGATCGAATCGTTTTTGCCAACATGGCGAGAGTAAAGCGTGGTGTCGTCAGCAAAAAAAAACAATCTCAGACTCTATGTCTTCAGGTAGATCGTGTATATAGATCAGGAACAACAATGGTCACAGGATAGATCCTTGGGGTACACCACATTTATATCATGTTGCTTAAATGAACGGCCATCAAGGACAACCTGGATTTTCTTTTGTTTATGAAGGGTCTAATTATATCAAGTAGTCGCCCAGTAATACCATATGAGCGTATTTTCAGGAGACCCCTTTATGCCATATCTTGTCAAAGGCCTAGGATATATCAAGCGATACTGCCCTAGCTTCACCTGCCTAGTCGAGTGCATGATACATTCGTTCATACATGACCGTTAGGATGTCTGCAGTAGATCGTGCTTGTCTAAATCCATACTGGCCGTTAGATAGAAGTTTAGCATGAACTAAGTGCCGTACTATCGCTAGATTGATTAAGGATTCAAAGATTTTGGTAAAGATCGGCAGTAGACTGCTTGGGCGGTAGTTCTGAGAATCGGTTCTATTCCCAGAACTCTTGTAGACTGATACCACAGAGGCAATTTTCCAGCTATCGCGGAAGCTAGATTCAGCTAGGCATTTATTATCGAGTTTGGAGAGGACAGATGCCAGTTCAGCAGAGCATTTCTTTATTACGATTACAGGTATAAGATCAGGCCCACAAGCTTTAGAGGTGTCAAGATTGTTTATGATGTCTCTGACCTGAGATGGGGTGAGGACCAGGTTATCAAGTGTTGCTTCGGTCTGCAAAGGGAATTCAGGGAGGGGGTGGTTATCTGAGTCTAAATTAGAGTTAGAAGCGAAAAGCTGGGAAAGTAGTTCAGTCTTATCAGTGGCCGTGCAAACGACATCATTGTGGTTTGATAATGGGGGAATCTTTATTCACTACACTATTGTAGATTTTCCAAAATAGTGTTGGATAATGGCCCTATGCGAATGGACGTATCGGTTGTAAATCGTTGGTTTGACTTGCGCGAATTAACGCGGGGTGGACCTGGCAGTCGACTGCAGAATAGGGTCTGTTCTCACAGTCGGAAATCACAGACGTAACAAGGTCACCGCGTGACGAGATCCCAAGTCAAGCGGCAATGTGCACCTGCGAAAGGCTCTGTGACGTCACATGCCTTTGCGTGGGAAACTGAGGAATCCGTGACGTCACTCGTTCTACGCGAGAAGCGAGTTTTAGGCAGTCTAGGTTTTGGAAGCGAACCTATGAGACGTGTTTTTTAGCATGTAGTATAGCACCGATTAAGGGAAATATTTCCCTAAGAAAATACAAGCGAAAGATCTCTTCTCCTCCCTGCACGAATGGTTAAGTCTTAATTGATATGTAATTACGAAAGCAATAATGTCCTCTCTCTCTCTCCCGACTTTAAGGAACTTTCCCAGCTGATTTGATAACTAACGCTTGTAATAAAAAGAATTACATTTAAAGAAGAGTGTTTGTCTTCCGATCCGATCATGGAGTTTTGTTGCAGCGGCGTGGTTCACGCTAGGAAAGAAAGAAGAAAAAGTTCAACCACTAGACGACGTCGAGACTGTGACCTTCTACACGACGAGGGAGAAATCTAAAGGTATGTAAACAATATATGAACTATTTGATTAATGATGTTTTAAAAATGACGAGTATTAAATGTGAACTGCCACGGACCTTTCAGGAACGAGTGTATGAAACGAGTAAAGCCGCGGCCCCAAGTAGAGGGCCATGCAACAATAGGGTATAAGAGAAGTGTTTACATTAACTCAAGGAAGTTAACAGTTTCCGACTACATTCACTTGTGGATCTCACTATGTACTGATGGATATACTGAACATGGCGGCCAACTGATAATCTTACCGACACTATTCACTAGTTATATGCATGCACGCGCATAGGATTCAATGGTTGAAGTGCATTTTGTTATAACATTTTCCTGCAATCCTAAATATTCTTAGATTGTGAATGAACTTCTTCCAATCAAGTTTCATATGATAGTCATTACCTTACAGTAAGAGTTTTTTGTCTTAAAGTAGGTATACTTATCCAACTGCTAACGAAAGTAAACATTATCGGGGTGGTAGTAGCGTGCATGTAAACTGGGAAGTGGCGAAAAACGACGATTGCCACATGTTCATTGTTTGGTTAGGGTTCCACAAAACTTTCCATCTTTCGGGATAGTCTAAATTTTCAGTTCAGAAAGTTCAGAGTCTAGTTTTTGAAGACAATCAATTGATTGTGCCATGAAAAAATAATTTGTAATTTTTGTTTAATTTGAATATCAGTAACAATCATGACAATAATGCAATAGTTTAAGGTTGCCGATGAAATTTATTGAGTTAATCTACTTTCCCGAGTAACGCCGGAAGATGCGTACCTAGTATAAATATATCATATTAGATGGCTTTCCGGGTTCGATATCGTTTCGCTAAGTGTTCTAGCATAAATATTTGAAACATTAATTAAAAATAATAAGCATTTGATTCATAATTTTTTTCTAATACCGAAACAGAATCTCACGTATTCATATATATATATAAAGATTAACATGTTGATAATTTCATACACATGTATGTTTGTTTTAAATGTGACTCTAATGAAAGCAAACGAAAGAAGAAATCAATTTGAATGTTCACTTGCAATTTAGAAATGGGTTTAAATTTGCAGACGATCAAGTTGATCCTTCTAAAGAAAGAATACTTTAACACATATACTAAATAGTTGTCTAGGAAATCAAACAATATTCTAAAACAGAACAATTTGTTATATTAATTCGAAAACAATTATTAAATTAATTAGCAATGATAAACAATATTCTTTCTTTTTCAAAAGAAACATTAAAATTAGTTTACCGACTTATATCTTATATACATAAGCAGTATGTGCATCGAGTAACTTGGTGAACGTTGGCCCCTCAACGTAAATATCCCCGACCAACTCGACAAACAGAAAAATCACACTCTTTCACTGTAGATGTTTCGAGATGCCAAAAGGCTCTCTACTCTCATAGCTTCTTTTTCTCGAACCGCTTGCATCATGAAGTTCCTTCTCTGCTACTTGTTTCCCCAACATGTTGGTACACATGTTGGTACACATGTTGGTACACAGGTTGTAATTTGAATGTAATGTGAACAAGCATCTCGCTGTAAAACTCTCCACTTAAGATTCTCACTATCAATTTGGTCATTCTTTCACAGTATCACTTCTCAGTAGTAGGGTGTATTCTCTTGAGTGAATTGAAGTAAGAAAAAGTATATAAAAAGTATGCGCTTATTTTGTAATGTTGAATATATTTTGACTTTACACTTACTGTGAGAAATCGGCCCATATTTAGTATCTATTAACTTAGAGTAGTATTTAATCTTTTAATCTGTTTTTTTTGTGTATTATATTGTATACTACATTGACTATTGTTTTTCCTCGGGATAATGCTTGCTTGATATACTTCATTAGTTAAGCTTCATTTACTCTTCATCGAGCAATCAGTTTTGGTTCTAAAATTGCACATATTCGTGTTGTTATTGTTCTCATTTGTGTTGTCATATTCCTACTTCACGAATAATAAGTGTATACGATGTTACTATTAAGTATATTGTGTAAAATGTGTATTTAACAATTCGATATCCTGTTCCGGGATTTTTTTTGATAAGGATGAACAATTTCTATTATTTGAATTATTCTCACTACTTTTCTCATCTTGAATGTAATTCACAAACGTTTTAGCCGATGTAACCTCAAACATTTTTCAAGTTCGTCCCGTTTAACTCTGGAATATTTCTTTCAAACTTTGGAATCTATACGGAATTTCAAACAGAATATTTTATTTCATCCACAACGGAGAAGATTGCTATGGTCCATGAGGTTGTTATCTTGTTCTAATCCTAATTTCTTACCGTAGGTACTTATTAGCAATTGACCCATGAGCAAATTTATTGTATGCTCCTGGGGATCGAGATCAGTTCATCAGTTTAACAAGAGAGATAGGCGGTCTTCGAGTTTATATATGATATATCGTTATCTACCATATGTGAAGAAAATGTTTGATGCTAATGGAATTACGTGGTTTGCGGATAGGACTTTGGTGTAAGAACACAAACTACTGTACTATAACTCGAGCTTCGAATCTCAGATTGAAAAAGGCACCGTGTCCCGCCACACATATTGAACGTATACGGTCAACAGTTGTACATTGATGACGATGCCCCAACGTCGCGAGTTTGCATTAATGTGCTTGTCTTACAAGTACTTTCACAGAATAGGCTTGTCTTCGAAATCTACGTCGTTCATGTTGGTTCTAAGTGTCCGGATATTTGTGAATGCGAGCCTCAAGGACGAAGGCGAAGGCGTTTTTGTTGAGTGTCTGGTTTAGGTTTGTTCGTTTTTTATTTTGTAAATTTTGAGTTAGAGTGGGGAGTGCAAAGTGGGTGCTTGTTTGGTGCCAATAAGCTCACACAGTCAGTTCATTAGTCGCGACCTGGTCCATGGATGTTGTTGCGTCGGGAAAGCGCACCGGGGATAAATGTAAGATATTTGTCCATGCGCGACATAACACGTACAGCTACCCCCGGTATTATACTACTGATGATGATTGAGTAGCCGTTATTGGCGCTACCGAAGAGTTTGGTCTCCTGTACTGTCAGTCAGAAGAAGCAGAAAGACAAGTAGTCTAACCTGCACCCCTAACCTGTCAGTACAACAGCGACCCAACTAGTCACTTAAGACATAGTAATGAAAAACTTTCCCTAAGTTGCACAGATAGAGAGAAAGAGAGACGGCGTTCATTGTCATAGTAAGAAAACAATGCCAGGCACTGAGTGTTCTGACCCGTGCCAGCGCTGGTACCTCGGCGCCTGGCTAATAGACAAAGTAGGAGTGCAACGCCCGGCGACAGGCATAACCTCTCTACACCTTAAGCAATTGTAGGTTTGCAAACCGGATATTTTGTTCGAGATTCCAACTCTAGGAAGATTGTCGATAAGAACTAATGATGCGTCCCTCCTGTACGGTTTGCTGCCACAGCGTAAGTAGTTAGTGGCAAGGTTTTATTGTCAGAGATTTCCTTCTCTTAGATTGATATCCTGACAAGGTTTACGGATCCAACACACCGAGAGGGGAAAAATAGCCTGCTCCCGTGTACTAGTCGGTTAATTCCGAGCCTCGCCTCGCAGGTAAAAAAAGAATCCATATATATATATATATATATATATATATATATATATATATATATATATATATAGAGAGAGAGAGAGAGAGAGAGAGAGAGAGAGAATAAGTTTACTGTACACTGCTGAAAGAACATACACTTGCAGATAGGGTTCCCTTCAGGCCAGCGTGGGATTTCAAGGATTGTTTCAGTGGGAAATCAATAGACAGACAATAATACAGAATTAAGTATATTCTATTATATATCAATAATTAATACAGGCAAACACAGAATTAAGTACATTCAGATAGTAAATATTAGAGTTTAGAGAAAAAAATCATATGTGAGTGGTCAAAAGAATAAGAAAAAAAATAACAAAGTGCTTATCTTTTCGTCAGTGGCATTGGGAAATATCGGGTCAGGTCTGGCTCGCATAGCCTACGAATGACTTTAGTGGGAGGACAGTCGCCTTATTTGAGGAAGGCATTTGACGGGAGGGGAATATCTTATTTCAAGCAGTTCGAAGACATCTGTCTTGCTTTATCTTCTATCCTTTGTGCCGTTCTATGGTAGTCTGTAGAAATGTCCCATAGATCTTTCATTCGTTTCTGGTATCATCTTCATGTGTGGTAGCGGCTTTTGTAATAGCATTCCATCACCACTTTGTTCTCTTTTTTGGTCCATTTCTTTCTATGGCTTTTTAATCTGTTATTTTCATTCTTACTTTCTTGTGTTTTGTCAGTGTCCTTGTCATATTTGGAATTTGATGGTTCACTTACCTGTATTTTGTCCGTGGTCTTGTTCCTGAAATGAAAGGAGCCAACATTCGCAGAATGCGGACCGGGTCCCCCATGTTGGCCATTGAGGAAGCACCTGCCCATCATGACACTCAGATCTTTCTTCTGAGTCCCACGGCGTGTATTTGTATTTATAGAGATTTATCATGGGTTGGTGTTTGTGGCAACACCAGACCCAGGCTTAGTTTAGCTGTGATCCTGTCACAGTGATATTGTTTCTCTAATTTTCATGAGGTTCAAAGTGCAGTATCACACATACATAAAGACACATTTACGAACAAACATTATAATAAATAAATAAATAAAATAAAATAAAAAAATTATATATATATATATATATATATATATATATATATTTATATATGTTACCTCATAACATAGTTTATGTTTTCTAGGATACTCTCAAATAAATATAGGAAAGACGATAGATTCACCTCCCATATTGGTCTAATAAATTGAGGCAAAGTTATCAAACGATCGGTCTAAATATAAAAATAACGTTAACATTTTTTCTCTAAAGTGACTAGCTACTTTTTTGGGAGGGGAGATTTTAATTACGTTACACTCAAACAAAAAGCAAAAATATCATCTCCCATCTCCTGAAGTCAAATCTCAGAAGCTTCTTATTAGTTAGCATTAACATTCACAATCAATATAATATGTGTATATCGACCAAAAAAACTTCTTCAATCGATACGCTCTAGAGTTTTATTATTATTATTATTATTATTATTATTATTATTATTATTATTATTATTATTATTATTATTATTGCTGTTGTTAGTGTTGTTATTTATGATGTTAATGATGTTTGTTTTCCCCCATATATTCTATGTCGACAAAATAAAGAACAATAAATATAGTATTCCGTATTCTGACGCGAATAGTCCTAGTATTGTGCTAACCAATACTAGACAGAAGATACGATGGCGACTGCAACGTAAATGTACCGTTCGTTCAAGGGAAATTGTAGGTCAAATTCTTCCAACTAAATTAGGACATTGTCTGCATTATCTGCGGGTCGGTGCCATGACGTCATTATTTACCACATTCCTTGATAGAATTAATCTACTGTATGTTTGATATGTAAACACAACACAGCACACCCATTTCTGGGAGAGGTAAATACGTGTTCGCCTACAAGGGGACTTTATCGTTACACTCAACCTATATTTTTCCCAAATAACATATTTTGTTTAGTCGTCTCTCCTGAACACTAGTTCAGTATAATAGCATTTCTACAATAAGCTATTTATGAAAATAACACTTTAAAACTTTCTGATAGGCACAATAACCACGGAACTTTTGCCACGTAGAATAATATCCCTACAAGAATGTAAATAAGACTGTTATGGAGAAAATTGCATGAAATATTAATCCACCTCTTCTGAAAACGAACCTAGTCTAATAATATTAAACAAACATAGACATATAATATACAATATAGATGTATATAAGAGGTGCTAGACAGTTCTCAGAAAATAAGGTAGCTTGAATAACATGAATCGAAAAAAAAACAGTTAAAATATATCAGTAAAACAAAGAACGTCGAATCGAAAATGATCGAATGAGAAAGAGAGATGCTTACTATTGTTGTTTAGTAACAGGTGTCTCACTAAATAGCACGTATGGAAACATGAATACGATTCACAATACTTTATAACATATAACCATATTGGTACAAATAATCGACTTGTCCACCATGTTTCATTCATGAATGCCCAACATTTTCGGTTTCGTCCCCGTTCAATGATATGGTATTGCCCTATCAATAATAGGAGGTTATATGCTTAATGGGCTTCACAATCACACAAACCTGACCTCCCAGATTTTAATGAGGGTGGTTATCTAAACGAAAATGTCTATCATGATAATCCATATATCATTTCTGAACTAAGACGGCCATAACAGTAAAAAATGGTAATGCTAATTGAGAGATATGTTAGAATTATTGACAATTTTACATTTCGTATCCAGATGTGCTCATCATTTAATTGTGATAATAGTATAGGTATTGGGCATCCACGAGTTAAACTTGGAGTTTTGTTTAAGTCAGTCATAGATTGAAGTTCATTCAATTTCTGCCTAATCTATGCACCAAATATTTGTTGTATGACTTATTGATACGTGCTTATCATTTAATTGTGATAATACAATATGTGTTTGTACATTCTCGAGTGAAACCTGGTGGGCAAGTCAGTCATTGATTGAAGTTTATTAAATCTCTGACTTATCTATACACAACAACATTTATGTATGTCGTATCCGAACGGGTTTCTCATTGAATGACAATAAAACAAAGACAGTTAGAAATTCTGCTCCTGGAACTTTGTAGACGTTCAGTCATACCCTGAACTTTATTTGCATTGAATATGGTTGAATTGCCAAATTTGGTTCTCAATGTTATAAACGGTTTTGAGGGAAGAATTTAGGGGGAACTCTGCTCTATTAAACTGCGTTTGGATTTTCAGGAGAATTGGAGAATCTTTATAAAGTATGGTATTTTAAGGATTCAATAAATACAGAAGTATGATTAGTACATGACGGTGGTTAAGTGGCTAACAAGGCGGATGAAGACTTGGGTGTGCCAAGTTCGAATCAATTGTGTTCCAGTGAAACACTTTCAATTAGGATGTAGGCAACATAAACGCTGCCCCTCCCATATTCACCTGGATATTTTCTAGAAAGTATTCGGGCAAAAAGATATCACAAACTCGAACAAAGAAATCATCTGATTAATAATATATGAATGAATAGAGAGTCTGGTTCTCATGAATACATTATTGTATAGATTTTTAAATTTAGTTTAAACACATCTAATAATGCTTAGATATGTTATCGACTCTTCATAGGACGCGTTGTTCTTCAGTCCGTCAGTTCGGCTCACTTCAATTTGCAATAAAATACTCAACATTAAATGCACGTGTTGTGTAGAAGTATCCTAATTGAAAACCACAAATTGTATAAGCTTATATATGTTGATATGCCACTCATGCTTCTCTTTCAAACAGAACGTTCGTCAGTATATTGGGGTCAATATTTAAATAAAATGTGTGTTGCTCTGTAACCTTTTATTAGGTACCAATCAGGAGTCAATTTAAGAGGTATTAGCTGTACCTAACCGTGTTTTGAGGTAGTGTTTCACAATCTTTATTCATCAATACTGAGTTACGTCTATTTTTAAAGATGGCATAAAATGAAAAGATTTTGACCAGTTAAATTATTTTCAGGGTAAAGTTTCTGTTATATATATATATATATATATATATATATATATATATATATATATATAACAGAAATATACGTATGGATATACTTTCGTAGATCATTTCCATTGCCCAAATCAGAATCTTAGTTTTGGGGGGAGGGATTGGCCGATGAATCTGCAATAATTTTTATTTCTGTCACAAGTACTTTCACACCCATCCGGTTCCAGCCTCAGGGGAAGTAGGATAATCAGGTGAAGACCATGTGTTCTTATTATATATGTTTTTGGCGAGAATTAAATTTAGCAATACTTGCCTTCAAGAAACGATGTTGCCTAGATATGCATACATACATATACATACATATATCAATATATATATATATGTATATATATATATATATATATATATATATATATATATATATATATATATATAATGAATGAACTAAAAATAAAGTTGCATACTTTACAAGTTTAATGTGATTATAAAACTTTTAAACAAAGAATAAAATATTTGAAGGCCATTTTCGCATGGATTTTTAAAGAAATACTTTACTTTGGTTTCTTATTAATTCCTTCCAATAATCATCTTTTAACTCAAATATCTAGCATATTGATATATGTATAGGATATTATATGAAATAATTATTTTCATAACATTTAAATATATATATATATATGAGGTAAGGTACACGATAAGTCATGAAAATGAAATGCCATGGTAAACAAAATGTGTGAAAAAAGAGACAAACTGAAAACAGATGAAAATGCAGGAGAAATACTAAAACAAAAGATTTGACCGGTTTCGTCTTCAGAAAAAGTGAGGATTTGGAAACAATTTTAATTTGAAGGCACACACATGCAAGAAGGAAAAGATGATCCGATTGGCCCATATGAGAAGACTTTTAGCGACATTGAAATATGATTTGATAAATGGGTGATATATTCTTTTTTCATTTCTTATTCTTTTGTTATATTTTTCTTTATTTTTTTATTTTTCATTTTCACACTTACTGAGCTAGTATAAGGGAGGCGGTAGGCGGAGGAGGTAAAGGCGATAAGAGGGGAAATACAGAGAAACTAGCCAGGATAAACACACATAAAGTGGAAGATATATATATATATATATATATATATATATATATATATATATATATATATATATATATATATATATATATAAGCATGCATACAAATATGTGTGCAAATATATATGAGTATAAGTAAACACAAAGTAAACTATCACACATAGGAGTGGGCATGAAATTGATACACCGAACGCGAGCCCCAAAAAAGTGAATCGGAATATATCAGAGATAGGTCTGCTTATTTGTCTCATTTTAAGTTTTGTAAAGCAATAAAAAATATTAAATTGACAGTCTAGAAAAATCTAGTTTACAGTCAAACCAATGTAAATTATATCTTATTTTTAAGAAAATTGGGTAGGTCTTTTTTAAAAGTATATGATGATATGAAATACGTGTAAGAAAAATCATTATTTCATGGATAGGGTTAAGTTTGAAAAAATGTATTTAAAATGATCTAATTAGCTATGAAACTTACTATAATGTCAACAATTTTTTATTCATTCATTTTTATTATTTTTCAATTTTGAATATATACATATTTAATCAGGATCGCAGTGGTGTAATATACTGCATTGTTTTAGTGCGATTTTTGCTAGGTGCCTGCTTAGGGTATGAGATCCGAACCTGAGGCTGATGCTCGATGGTGGTGAAAAAAGTATGGTCGCGCTTTTAATGCATTTGCGGCGTGAGAGAGAGTGTTCGCTTTTGAGGGGAGTGCAGTCTGAAAAGTAAACAATTGTGGGTGAAAGTGTTCCTGTGTATCACTAGAGCGTTAGTGGAAATGTGTTTGAGGTCCCGCTTGTTTTCGTATATGCGAGATGTTAAGTTTCTGGATGTTTCCCATATGTAAAACATCGGACATGCGGCACATCTTATATTGTAAACGCCGGCAGAGGGAGATGTGTCTTTGGGGGGGGGGAGCGGGATAAGGTATTTATTAGTTTTTAATTGTTTTAGAGGTTGATGTTCCTATATTTATGACGGGTTTAAGTTGTTTCTGTAAGGAGATATATATGGGGTTATTGGGGAGAACTATGTAATATTTATTTTCTTCCGTTGTGTCAGTGTTATTTGTGTTGGTTATTTTGTGAGGAGATATTTTTGTGGAGTCAGTCTTTTTTGCTGTGGATGTTGAAGGCTTTTCGTTTAGGGTTTAGGATGAAAGATTGAGGATATTTCAGACTTTGGTAGGTTTTTTTAATGTAGGTTTTTTCATTGCGGAGATGGGCGGGGCTGCACATTCTGAGAGCTCTGAGAAACGATCCTATGAGCATTCCGGATTTTATATTTTTGCTGTGGTCAGAGTAAAAATGTATAAGGTCATTTTGTTAGTTGTTTTCTTAAATACTGATAAGTTCAGGCCATTAGGAGAATTGTGAAGAGTGATATCAAGAAAGTTAAGGATGTGATTATTTTCTGGTTCGGAGGTGAAATAAATTGTGTGTTCTATTTAATTGAGTTGTTCGACTATGTCGGAGAGATTAATGTGATGTAAGTAAGTAAGGAAGGTGTCGTCTATGTATCTAAAGTAGTAGGAGTTCTTTGGTAGAATTGATTTGAATGGACCGTTCTCTAGGAAGTCTAGGAAAAGACAGGCGAGGACTCCACTGAGAAGGGAGTTCATGGGTAAACAAAATTGTTGATTATATAGTCTATTGTTGAAGGTAAAGTGGCCTCTCTGTGTTATTTAATGGCTTGCTACAATGACTCCAACAAATCAACATGAATAACCTCAGTATGGCCAGTTTACATATCAAATCTCTCTATACTAACGTACCTATATCTAAATGCCTTAGAATCCTAAAAATTCATCTTATTAAATCCAAAATTAAACTCCCCCTCCCCACCCTCAAATCATCAAAGTATGTCATTTAATTACAATTCTTTGGAGAGCTTTCATCCGACAAGGTTTTACCTCATCCGTTGGAAGATAGTTCAGTATATTTTTTATTTGTGATGAAATATTTCTCCTAGGAATTACTCCCAGTTCAGAAAGGGGAGAGTATAATATGGTTGTACCTCATGCTACCATATTCTCAGGATTAGCTTCTCTATTTTTAAGAAAGGGGTATCTGGTTTCTTGTAATATCATCCTCCCAGACATTAACTCTTCCTTTTCAGGGGGAATCGGGCAGTGTTCGTTCGTCTTCAAACCACCCTCTCAATCTTATTTATATGTATATATGAAGATATTATTTGTTGCGATATGAACTGTTGTCCAAATTTGAAATATTTGAGAGTTTGGAGTAAACCATCATTTCTATTACTCAAATGTAACCTGTTATCCGGAGTGTTGATACCTATTTACGTTCCATCTATTGGTAAAAAGAATATTACATCAAATTTCACTTGGTAGTATGAACATCGATTTACATGAATAATTACAAGTTTAAGCACGTATTTCAATTCAAAGTTATAAGGAACTTGAAACACAGACACTTATGAACATGATTTGATTTTGATGTAAATAACCAAAAAATATTGATATGTCGTAAAACAAATAATACGTGATTAATCGTATATAGAAGTAAAATATGATAAAGCATCATACAACTTTTATCATAATCCAGTTTGTACTTATGTTATATACTCGTTCTATTTTAAGAAATTATGTTTACATGTTCGTTGTGCACTACAACTTCACGTTACACACTCTTATGTGTCATTAACTTGTGTCATTAACTTGCGCATATATATACGCAATAGTTTCGTCGATATTAACAGTAACTTGTGTCATAAACCTGTGACATTAAGTTCTACCATTAACTTCTGCCATAAACTTCCACCATTAGCTTGTGCCACTAAATTTTGCCATTAACTTATGCCATAACAACTTATTTTTAAATCTTCATTGTTCTTGTAATTAATATTGTTTGTGTCTTTCGGGTTGTCTCTTGTATGGTTTAAGAATTCCTTCAATGCTAGTGTTTATTTGTCTCGACGCTGGACTTTTCCAATCCATCTCAACCAGCTTCACTTGGTTTTGGTACTCCAAAGTACTGGTTGGATCCGCTTGCATAAGTGGATCATGCTAATTAAGAAAATGGCTGCGTTCAGAATGTGGTTATTATTTTCTTTTTGTTTTCTATCTATAGTAATACCTACACAAATATAAGAGACGTGTGTTGTCACATATTTCTTTTGTGTACACTATCTAAATGAATCAATGCGAACTTTATTTCATTTATTGCCCTTATTTTACCATTGAATAAGTTACTTTGATTTAAACCAATAATACAACACGGTATTTTAAAATACACTATTTTTTTAACAGTTTATAATCAATTATTTTTGGTCGTATTTATTTCTTAATTTCTTGTCTTATTTTGCCTATATATATATATATTTATATATATATATTTATATATATATATATATATATATATATATAAAGAGTGAGAGGAATATTTTTTATTTTTACTTCTTTATATATATTTTATATCTCTTTAAAACTTCTCCATGTTTAAATCTCAACTGTTGCTTTTCACCAACCCCCCTTTATTCAAACTTTGTTAAACGTTCCTTACACTAAATTTAAACAAACATACTTAACACTCTAATCAAATAACGCGTCCAAACGAGAGTGACACGTGATATTTCCGAAACAGATGACACCAGAAGCTGAAGAGAGCCGGATGGCTAAGCCATTCTGTGCTTGAAGCCGATGTTACGAATGTTGTACTAATTTTTCTGTACCCAAAGAAATAAATATATATATTTATATATATATATATATATATATATATATATATATATATATATATATATATGCAATAGTTTCGTCGATATTAACAGTAATTAACTAAGGTGATTTTATATTCAAATAGGTAACTTACTAGACACGTTACTTTAATGAATCACTATCGCTCGCTACAATTCTTACTGACCAGCATATGTGATAAGATAAAAGTGAATCAGAGGAGGAGTAGCTCGGTTTCCGGCTTGCAGGCTGTACTATTTGCTATCTATCTTTCCTTCTCCCGTTAACGACGCCGTATTTATGTTATTGTTTTAAATTCAATGATTGTGTTGATCGCGTAGACAAACGGGTTCGCACGTATGTTTAAATGTTCTTTACCGAACTTTAGGTGGACTGACTGATTTTAAGAATCTTTAGTTAGAAAAGTGTCATCTACATACACACACACCATCACCCAGACGAATTGATGTTTTTCTTTCTGTTGATTACATTACGGTCTTATTTTTTCTAAAAATAAATACATTTGTATTAAAATTCCCAAAATGTTAATTTTTCGTTTTGTGTTTGTAAGGAACTTAATAAAATATATATTATTAAACATTTAGGTTGCGGGTATTTCGAATTGCGAATTATACGAAGCGATTGCAAGCTGGCAAAGTCAACTAGTTAAACATATAAACGTAAACTTTCGTAAAAATCATCTCTAACATAAGCAGATCATTGTTAAGGACCAATATTGTTTTTTATTTATATATTGAGTACATTTCTTATGGTAATGTTATTGACACCATAAATCATTAAAGAGCATAATATAGATTATAAAAACATTTGTGTATGTTTGGAACATTTGACAATTCTCAAATAATTGTAATGAAAGCGGTATGTTTTTCATTGCTCTGAAATATATTGTGTTCTACGTTTAGTACCTATTAACTTGCCCCTTTCACGAGCCACAAAATTAATCTGGACAACATCTACGGCCAATAAAAGGACACCAGATTGAACAAAAAATGAAAATCACATTGCTATGAACGAGGAAAATTGATACCATTCTTTGATCGAAGATTGATCGGTTTTTTATCGTAGTTTTATTTCCTTTTTGAGTTGCAACTGTTTTGTTAGACAATATGATAGTTAGTCTTACAGTTAATGCGTAAAATTAAGCGTCACGTTCTATTCGTATGTGGTGTATTTGTACACGTGACTTCCAATAACATATTTGTGAAGCTTACTATATTTTTATTTGTTCACCTTGAGAAAACACTTAGGGATATTATGTGGTCACTTCTGCAAAAATGGCAACACTAAAATCAAGCCAGCCAACACAGTTGTGGCTTGTTTATTTACACAAATTTACATCGGAATTGAATTAAACAAGTAAAAGAAGCCTCCCAGCTCATTTTCATATATATATATATATATATATATATATATATATATATATACAGGGTGGGCCAAAATAAGGGTCCTATCTTTAAATTTGAATAACTTGAATTTGAATAACTTCCACAAAATAAAAGTTAAACTCACCAAACTTTATGTGTGTGTAGACTGACCCTTCCGAGATTTTTTGAAATAAACAAAACAAATTTTAGCCGAAAAACACTTCTTAAAACTTACAAAAACTAAAATATTGTTTTTTACACTGTTTTAAGTTTTTTAAGCAAAAATAATGTTTTCTAAATGAGGGTACGTTCCTTAGGGCTAATACGGCTCATGCTTGCTTCGGAAGGGGTCCTTTACTTATTCTAAAAAAAAAAAATTTTTTAAATCAATAAATAAAAAAGTTATGAATTTTTAAAAATAGGACCCTTATTTTTGCCCACCCTGTATATATATATATATTACAATTAAAGAGCTCATATATTTTTTTAAACATCTTTTATTAATAATTTCATAATAAGTTAGAGAAAAAGCCTTTTATTATAAAATTATATAAAAAAGATGTTTAAAAGAATAAGTATGACCTCTCCAATGCGTGGGTCCTCGTATGTAAAAGGTGAATGAACTGTATAACAACACCACGTATTTTTCCATCCACACGGACTACTACAAACATGCGAAACTATTACTTCTCACCACTCTGATAAAGCTAGGTGTCTTTTGCGAAATTATCAGTCAAAAGATCAAGGTAAAACAAATGAAGAAGAAAAAAGAAAGAAGAAATTTGTTCCTATTTTTTTAATTAATAAATATTGCATCTAAACATGCTTTTATATGTGTTTCGCCTCATATATATATATATATATATATATATATATATATATATATATATATATATATATATTATAATACATATTAAATAGTATTAATAATTAATAATAACTATTTAATTATTATCTATACTATACGTTTTATCCTACGGGACTCATCAATGTGGAAGAGTACTGTTTAGCCCGTGGCACGATTCGAACCCTGGACAGCAATTACATTTGAGTCATTTTCCAATGCTATAGAAAAATGGGCAATTCAACAGCTCTGCTACAAGCCTAGAAACTAATCTTATTTATGTCATCATGTTCATTTGTCGGGAAGTCAGTAACTTTTCCGTATGTAAATAAATAATCACATCATAAAACGCACAGATGACAGATTCAATGGACAACTCTCTATTTAGAATCATCAGTTAACTAATATCATGTCTGTCGGTTGGCCTAGCAGGCTTAACTCACTAGATGTAAAGCGCATTTTTGTTGGTCAGACATACTTATATTTCATCTTTTTTTTTAATTTTGAAGGTTTATATACACGTTTTATTAACTAATTTGTTGTCTGCTTCTTTTCCGTTGATTTAATAAGAGTCTGATACACTGAATCAATAAATCGCATTGGTTTTCCTCAATAAGGTCAAGTTTTTGAGCTATAACCGCATGTCTATTTTACGTGTTTGTTCACAAGTACGCATGCGTGGAGCCGGTTACGGTTAAGGTTATGTTTAGTTATTACTAATGTGTACCTATTTTTGTTTTTCAGGTACATGAGATGGATTCAGCAAGAAGATCGTGCAGAAATAAGCCGGACATGTTCTCCTACATATGTGGAGAATACACTATTTCTCCTAATATGGAGCCAGTCACAAGTTTCATAAGGCGTGCTTACTATGATTATCTTGGTATTAAATTTGGTGACCAGGATTAAGCTTGGGTGTCACACATGGTGTACAAATCAGGCGCCGATAATATTCGTGTATGGACCAATGGCAAGAGGATTCTGAACTTGGGAATTCCCATGGTTTAGAAGGAGCCCCCAAACCTCGTCACAGACTGCTACTTGTACGCTGTCGATGTAAATGCGATCAACAGAAATTACCAGGGCAGCCTCAAGTATCCAAACTGCTAATCAGCACGACGTGCTATAGCTCATCATGATGACATTCTAGTGCCTATCTTCGTAGAAATGTTTGACATTAGTAACGAAGATGCCTCCAGTGTTGAAGGAAATGAAGAAGAAAAAGTTGTCCTTGAAGATGATGCTCCACATCAATTTTCACAAAAAGAGTCGAATGATCTAGTTCGCGACATCAGCTTGGCAAAAGACTCTGCTTAACTGTTGGCATCCAGATTGACCAAAACACCCGCTCACTGACAGTGCTAGCATCAGCTTATTTCGCAACAAATATATAAGTTACCTACGGTTTTCTCTGAAAAGAAGGGCTTGGTGTACTGTGCTGATATTGGGCAGCTTCTGCTCATGCTTCAAGTGCCACAGTACGAACCCAAACATTGGAGTACTGTTCATTGACAGCAGCAAGCGATCACTGAAATGTGTTCTGCTGCACAATGGCAACCAGTTTGCATATATACCCATCGCTCACTCGACTACACTGAAGGAGAAGTATGAGACGAAGAAGTAGGTGCTGGAGAAAAGTGGTTGCGATCAGCATAAGTGATTTATTTGTGTTGAGCTAAAGATGTTAAACTTTTGTTGGCACAACGGTCTGGTCTCACCAAATACCCATGTTTTATGTGAATATGGGATAGTAGGGACCGTGCTTACCATTACACGAAGAAAGACTGGCCTGGGCGGGAGAAATTGGTGCTTTGTAAAGAAAGGAACGTTTTCAACGACCCGCAGGTGGACAGAGACAGAATACTATTCCCATCGCTGCACATCAAGCTCGGCTTAATCATGCAGTTCACTAAAGCCCTGGATAAGGATATAACTACTTCACTTACTTGTGCCAGGCTTTCAAGGATTGACCATAGAGAAGTTGAAAGCAGGCATCTTTGACGGTCATCAGACTGGTCAGCTCATCAGAGATCCAGAGTTCGAAAACTCAATGAACGAAATGGAA
>OY744523.1:41616099-41641099 GCA_963556195.1 Sepiola atlantica
CTATACAACTAATCATAGGCTTAAAAAAAATGTGACCTATAAAATTTAACTTGAAACAAAAATACATAAACAAATGCAGATTATTGTCGATAATTTTGTTTTAAAAATCAATTTTGTTCCATGCACCTAGGGAGGAAAAGCTGCTTCATTGCTATACTTTAACACTGTACATCAACCGTAAATAATTACGGTAAAAATACCATTCGGCAGGGTTTGGACTAATAACTTGTATACATCTTATATGAATAGAGATTGTGTTTTAACGTAATAAATACATTGCGGAATTGGTCTCATTTCGAAATATTAGAGATTTTTATTAGTTTTAGGAATGGAAAATATTACATGAATAGTAAATAACAAATTTCCAACAAATAACGCGGATGCAATGACCGGAAATCCAAACCCAAAACTTGTGATCTTTATTTATGAACAGAGCTTAAAACAATACCCTAAATAATTAAGTATAGCTTTCATAGAAAATGCAATGTTTGTAAACAATTTTACGAGGGTTCACAAATTTAGATCAGTGAAGTTAAAATAAAAGAGAAAGACAATATTTTAAACTGAAATATTTCAAAACAAGATAACGGATTGAGTATGACTTAGTATAAATAAATGAAAATACACATCAAACAAATGAAAAATATTATTGTGGAAATTGATTGTAGCCGTAGATTGTCCTATTGTCTCCTACTAATCTCAATTCCCTAAAATACTTGAAATTGATTTGAGCGGCACTTGCTTACTGGCTAACATTTATGTGACGGGACGGACACAGTATATATATATATATATATATATATATATATATATATATATATATATATATATATATATATATATATATATATATATACTAGCAGGGGTACCCGGCGTAGCACGTCCGACCCGTTTTACCTCAGTATACGCAGACAAACGTCTAAATATACCTATCTTCCACGACGCAAAAGATATGGCTTCCCGGTAGCCCCTCAATCCTTAAACCGACTGTCGACGCCCCCCCTTTCATTCGCCCCACCCTCTTCCCGCTTTCGCCCCCGGTACAGAAAGAAGTGTTTTTCTCCAGTCGCCCCTTTATTCGGTACCGCTCACTCCCTCGCCCCACTGTCCCGCTAGCTCACCGCGAACACTTTACCTCCTCTCCTCACCCCTACACACCCTCTCTCCGTTGGGGTGATGCCAAAATAAGTAGTAACCCTGTCATCCCCCTCCACGCCTTCGAGGTTACTGTAATCAAATTGAATTCTGGGAGTTAGTGGGGATCGAACTACCAACCTTAATTCCTTGTCCTTCGTCGTTATCCAACGACCCAAACGAACATAGTAAAATAATAGATGAAAAATAGGTCAGTCCGGGATCGGTGCGCATGCGTGCAACGTACAGATGTGGGGTAAAACGATCAAATTTGGTATCCCTTCCCCACCGAGAAGTTTCGTGTCGGTTCGACACGAAGAAATCCATATATTGTTTTCCATCTTTCGATATCATGCGTCCGAAAGCTGTGCGTTTCCGAAATATCAACTTTACGGTATCGAGTATGTCGGGAGATTTTTTCCGACATACAAACATACAAACAAACAAACAATTCAATTTTATACATATATATATATATATATATATATATATATATATATATATATATATATATATATATATATATACACATATATTTATATATATATACGTATACACACACATATATATATATATATATATATATATATATATATATTACAAAGAAACATACGGACGCATGTAAAGAAGTATTCGTAATGTTAACCTAGAGAGGTAAAGGGCAATAACACTTCTAAAAACTTCTTAAAGCTTCTTTAAATATGGCAGCTAAAGTCTAAACTTGTAAACAAATTAAATTATAAAACTAAAACTAAAAGTAAATAATTAATTTATAATTATTTATTTTTATTTTTATAATTTAAAAAAAAGACTCTAGCTGCAATATTTTAAGAAGTTAAAAGAAGAATACGTCTTATTGCCCTTTACTTTTTCAGCTTTTATAACTTGTCTTTTACTTTCCTAGGTTTATTAATTTAAGAATATGTCTTTAAATGGGTTCGCATTGTCCCCTGTAATCCACTTTTTGGCAGGAATTACGAGAATATTTAAAGAAATGATCATCAAATAAGTTAAAATACAGGAAAAATAAGTCCACTAATGTATCCGATTCTCTCGCTTTATATTGGCTGCCCAATTAACCAAAAAACAATTTAACATACAGGAAGTATTCGATATTTTGTATAAATCTTACTTCTTTTTTTTGCTATATTTTCTATGCACAATTTCAATTCTTTTCATTTTTCAGTGTTGTAAAATGAATCATTAACTTCTACAAACATGGATCGGAATGGAATTTTGTTTGTCTTGATTAATTATATTTTTTTAAATTTATACATTTTCCTTAGAAAATTTTAAACTTAATTTTTTTTTAATTTAAAACGTTATTTTTTTTATTAAATATTATTTATAATATAAAATATGCTGAACTATTTTAATGTTAATAGAAATGCTTTAAATTCAGACCAACATTAAAGAAGAATGCAACTTTGCCACCAAAAATGTCAACTTGATAACAAATAGAATGTACAGATTTGTCATGTTATCAATTATATTGTATTATCATTATTATTATAAACTAGCAGGCCCTGTGCATCATCGTTTCCCGGGGGTGTTGATATGACAGAGAGATTTAATTGAAAAATATCACCCGCAAAGAAATGTCGACAAAACATTATTAATTTAGCTTTTACAGTGGCGGACCAGTTTCCTATATCTATTAAAGTAAAATGAGCACTCCTTCCGGGACATTCAGAGGTAATATGGTGTGTTGCTTATTGCACCTATGTATGTGTATGATAACGTATATTACAATAGTATTTCAATATTGTGGTGTATTTATTTGAGGGGGGGAGGGGACCTATACTAAAATGGAGTGCGGAACCAATATTTGTTTTTTGTATATTCTGTTATCTGTTAACCATAATACACATGTATGCCACTACCCTAAATATAACTGTTAGTGGGGGCGTGTTGCCAGTCAGACTTAGTGTTATTAGTAAGTAATTATGTAACTGCATTTTATTAATGAATCATCAATAGTAACTCATGGGTCGACCATTTTAGATGTTATGCTGTGTCAGAAGGAGTGGATATCGACGTAATCTTACACTGGAATACATTAAGAAAATTAAAACACTTTCAGAAGTGTAAAGCTATGCAGGTAAGGAGGAAAGTACATTTTATTGCATTTGATAGCCCTTATTTACTGTTACATTTAAAAAAGAACTGAAAACACAAAAACCCTTCATTAAATAATGTTTTACAAATAATACCGAAATCTACTTTACTCTAAATGATTTACGTAGGTAAAATAGGATTTAACAAGACGAGTGTCATTTGCTAATAAACGAAAGAAACACAGTAGTGTTCCGTAGAGGTTATTGACGATGAACATTTATTTATCTCCATTAATGATGGAAAGTGCGTGAACGATGCTCAATCAACAATTCTCCCATTATCAAACAACAATGATGTCGTTTGCACGGCAACTGATGAGGCTGAACTACATCGCCAGCGTTTCGCATCATACTCCACTTTAGACTCAGAAAAGCATCTCCTCCCAAAATCACCATTGCGGACCAAAGCCACCCTTGATAGCCTGGTCATCACCCATCCCATGTCAGAGACTTCATAAATAACCTTGACACCTCCGAAGCTTTTGGGTCTGGTCTTATACCTGTAATAGTAATAAATAAATGATCTGCTGAACTGGCCCCTGCCCTCTTCTAACTCTACAATAAATGCCTCGCTGAATCTTGTTTCCCCAATAGCTGGAAAATTGCCTCTGTAGTACCAGTCTACAATAATTCTGGAAATAGAACCGATCATCAGAACTACCGCCATATCAGTCTCCTCCCGATCTTGGCTAAAATATTTGAATCCTTAATCAATCTAGCGATAGTCCGGAACTTAGTTAATGCTAAACTTCTTTTATACCGCCAGTATGGATTTAGAAAAGCACGATCTACTGCAAACATTCTAACGGTCATCTCTGATCGCATGTATCATACCCTCGACAAGGCAGGTGAAGCTAGGCCAGTAGCGCTTGCTATATCCAAGGCCTTTGACAAAGTATGGAATAAAGGGCTTCTCATGAAAATACGCTCATACGGTAATACTGGGCAATTACTTAATATAACTAAATCCTTCCTAACCAAAAGAAAAAAAAAACAGGTTATCCTCGATGCCCGTTCATCTAAGAAACATGACATAAATTCTGGTGTACCCCAGGGATATATCCTTGGACCGTTATTGTTCCTGATCTTCGTAAACCATCACCCTGATGACATTGAGTCTGTGATTGATTGATTTGCGTACGATATCACGCTTTACTCTCGTAATGTTTGCAACACGGACGCGATCATACCCGGGGAAATGGTTGCATGCTTAGAAAATAACCTCCAGGCTGTAGTGGATTCGGGTCATAAAAGGTGTGTAACTTTAAATGTCGCAACTACAAAGCTCCTTTCCTTAAATACCTCCAATAAACCTCTCCAACCACCGATTGTAATGGTAAATAACACCCTACCTGAGAGTTCAACATTCAAACTCCGTGGCCTAACCTTCACAGGTTACATAGATTTGAACAAATACATCGAATGCATAGCCAGGACTGCAGCAAAGAAGGTGGGTTCCTTCTACCGTGCTAGTAAACTCATCACACCTGACATTTTCCTGTATCTCTGGAAAGCCACCGTCCGCCCATATATGGAATAATGTTGCCACATCTGCGCTGGTTCATCATCTACTAATCTCTTCCTCCTTTAAAAGGTCCAAGAAAGAGACGCCAACCAAATAGGTCTCTCACTGTCAACTAAGCTCCAGTACCTGACCCATCGCCGCAATGTACCATATTTACAAATACTTCAATGGATTATGCTCCGATGAACTGGCTACTCTAGTGCCTCCTCGACGTAAATTCACTAGACCACCTCGACAATCAGCTAAATCCCATAAATTCACTGTGGAGGTCCCCATATGCCGAAGAGCTTTCTACTCCAAAAGCGTCTTTCCTCGTGCTGCTGGCCTCTTGAACTCCCTCCCTGCCCCTGTTTCCCCGACAGTACCTACATTGAGGGGTTTAATACTAATGTAAACAGACATCTCGCTGCACAGCTCCCAACATAGAATGACACCCGAACCTACTCCCTAATTCTCAGTAGTCTCGTACGTCTACAGTTGCCTCCTGCTTTGTTTGGGATGGAATATCATTTTTTTTTTAAATACTCTAAATACGTATACAAAATTTTACTAATGAGTATTATTTTAAAAGTGGACTTAACAAATGTCTGAATTGTTTAGTTGGAAAAGTGTCAGACTAAACACATCTAGTGTGAGGTTTCGATTCTAACCCCCGATTGTTTTCTTTAATATATAAAATTATAGAATATATTTTTCTTTTTTCTAATATAACAAAATGTAAGTGACTAATTTTTATATAGTTCGTACGTACTTAATGGTTCTCGGTCTCTCTGTCTGTGTATCGCAGTCTTTTCTCTCTCTTCTCCCTCTCTCTTTATCGTTATCGATATATATATATATATATATATATATATATATATATACATAAATTTGAACACTTATACTTTTATGTGTATGCATGTCCCTTAAAACGAAGGCAATATATGAAGTGTTCCTTAAACATAAGTGTGTTCACATATACACTTTGCATGTGAACATTTTGGTAGTGGTTTCACGTCTGTAGATGCTCATTAAAACAACTAATCACACTTTTCTCACATTTACACAATAAAATTAATCTATTTTTAAACGTTATCTTAATATAGTTTAATATAATGTAGTATATGATTCTATCCCATAGTAAAACACGATACACGCCGGGTAAGCATTGTAGTATATATATATATATATATATATATATATATAATATTTGTTTTTTGTTAATTATTTATGTACGTTTAGGTTCCGTCCTTTTTAATCGGGGCTCATCAGCGTAGAGATATAACTATTAACTACTGGCAACAGGATTCGAAATCACGAGCTACGAGTAGTTCACAACCCAGATCCCGACACCTTAAACCACCCGGCCACCACTGGATAGCCAAATAAACAGTGATAATGTTAACACTTATTTCGGTGGCTTGTCGTCATAAGATCGTTCAACTTAATGAAAGGAATGATGCCGTTATGGCTATCGACGTCATGCTGTGTAAATACTACACTATTTGTGAACATCTAGAGGTTGTATATATATATATATATATATATGTAAAGGAGTAAGGCTACCAACATTTGTAGAATGTTTTTTTCAACATTTATTTATTATTTTGTTGTTTTTTTTCAACATTTATTTATTATTTTACCATTTTATGATTTTATATATAACGCGTTTCAAGCGGTGGCCCGCTTTCATCAGATATGAAAATCCATTTGAAGAAATGTCTTTCGATTCGAGCAAATGTTGTTTTATTTGTTTTTGCGCATGCGTGGGTTTGCGGGTGTGTGGGTATCTTTGATTTTTATTTTTATTTTTATTTGTCATTTTTCCTGTTTCTCTTGGTCAAGTGCGTGTTACTCATCCATGATCTCCATCGGTCATCCTAGTCTTCTAGGGTGCGGGAGATTTTCTTTTGAAATTTGATACTTTTTATTGCTTTTTGTCTCCAAAAGTTGAAGTGGTGTCTGCGTGCGTGTGTGTCCGTATGTGCGGTCTGATCTTGAGTCTTGTGAATAGGTGGGCGATACATACACACACACACACACAAACACGCACACACACACCCATGCGCGCGCACCCACAGGCGTGTGGTTATAGTGACAGAGAGGGGGATAAAGGTTGAATTATATACACATACATACATATACACACACACACACACACACATATATATATATATATATATATACATATATATATATATATATATACACACATACATACATACACACACACACACATACATATACACACATATTTGTAAAAGATAAATTAATGCAAACGGTCCAAATAGATTTGAACTTGGTTTGGCCGATTTCATAGTTCGGTATTTTATGTGCAAATTTAATGTCTATTGTAAATGATTCATTTAACACAAGTTGCTATTTGACTCATAGCTGTGTAGAAGTGCGCAATAAGAAGTTATGTACTAATATTATCTTCCTTGAATAATAATTTTCCAGTCTATAGATAACTATAAATAGTTATTTATGTTTGTACTTAACTAGAGGTGGATAAAGTGTGATCAAAGTGTGTGTTGTTAGAGTTATGATCTGTTTAATGTTGGATTAAATTTAAGTATGAAGTTTTTTTCTTGTGTTAGTAGGTAAGTGTAGTCTTGGCTTTGGAAAATTGGCATTATTTTGAATTTTCCTCCGCTGCATGAGTGCACATGTTGGGAGACGAATAATTTACGGTTTTCTTTGATTTTAATGTTGCTTTTATGTAAAGATACTCTATTATTAAATGTTTTCGTCGCACCTATATAAGCTTCATTACATGTTGTACATTCTAGCACATAGACAACGTTCCTGGAGGTGCAGTTAAGGTCTTTTTTTATTTTGAATGTTTGTGTTGGGTTTTTAAATGTGTATGAGTTCCCCTCCATTATTATGTCACAGACCCCACATCTTTCCTTGTTGCATTTTGTGACCCCTTGTATTGTGTGTTGGTTGAGTTTAGATGAGGTTAAAATTTGTTTGAGGTTTTTCGGTTGGCGTTTGCTTTTTATTATTTTTGTTGTTTTTAATATGTCGTTTAGTTTGTTGTTATGGTTGAGTAGGGTTAGGTTTCTTGTTATTTCTGTGAATAATTCTGGATTGTTTTTGTTGTGTGTAGAGATGTATGCCAATATTTGTTCTTTGTTTCGTTTTTTTGGGATTCGTAATTGTTCTAATGGAATGTTTTCTGCTAGTTCTATACCTTTATGTATTATTTGTAGCGGGTATCCTCTTCTTTTTAAAGTTTTCCGTAGTTCCTCCAGTCGGACAATCCGGAGGTCTTTGTCACTGACTATAGTACAGATCCTGCGTGCTAGGGAGTAGGGTATAGATTTTAGGCAGCTTTTGGGGTGATGGCTTCTAAAATGGAGATATTGTTGGGTGTCTGTTGGTTTGTGGTAGATGTCTGTGATTATGTGAGTGTTTTTAATTTTAATCAATACATCTAAGAAGGGTAGTTCTGTTTGACTGTGTTCAATGGTGAATTTAATCTTGGGGTGTAGGTTCTGTAGTATGTTGTGTAATTTATTGATGTCCCCCCATGTGGGTTCCCAGAGGATAAAACAATCATCCAGGTATCTTTTCCAAGATTTTATGAAGAGAGTTTGAATATTCTGTCCATATATGTCTTCTATCTTTTCATATAAGATCTTCTCTAGGTAGGCTAGTGTTAGGGTGGCATATGTTGGTGCCATTTTGGTTCCCATTGCTGTACCTAGAATCTGGATGTAGTTTTTGTTATTAAACTCAAAGGAGTTGTTGTTGAGAATAATGTCTATGCTGTCGAGGATGAATTGTTTGGTGAATCTGTGGTGTAGTATTTGTGGGTGTTTGTCCATCCAGTGTGATATTGCGTGTTTACCTAAGTCATGGGGAATGTTGCTATATAAGCTGCTGACGTCAAATGTAACTAATTTGGTCCCGGGATTTACTATATATATATATATATATATATATATATATATATATATATATATATATATATATATATAATGGTAATAATCCAGGTGAAAAATATCCACAGGGTGGTAATCCAGAGAATTTTAACCGGGTTTATAAAAAGTGCTCAATATCAAAATAGAGCTTTATATATGATATTTTATTTACACAGACATGTACAAAATCTGCGACACTGGCATGTCGATGTTATCGATCAACAGTTACTATAAACTGAGATCTCATCAGGCAGAGTTAGAATCCGATCTTTACCTCAGATCATATTTGATCATATTTGGAGAGATTCTCTCCAAATATGATATGAGGTTAAGATCGGATTCTGCCTGATAAGATCTCAGTTTATAGTAACTGTTGATCGATAACATCGACATGCCAGTGTCGCAGATTTTGTACATGTCTGTGTAAATAAAATTATCATATATATATATATATATATATATATATATATATATATATATATATATATATATATCCATATACATGATGATGTTATTTGTTATATTGTTAATCTTTTAGACGATGGGGAAATAATAATTTAAATAATTAGAATAATTGAAAAAAGGAAAAAGCGAGAGCATAGAGAAAATGGGACTATTGGGAGGGAGAGGGAATAAAGAAGAAGAAGCAATATGAAACAGCGTAAGACATATGTTTGCTATGAACATAAAAATGTATTTTGACTTTGTTGTGTCGTATAAGAAAGGTGGTCTGTTAAGACATTACAATCTATTCGGAGTTTGTGAAATATTTTGATTAGTAATCAAAGGAAAACATTAACCATCTAATGTGACAATTTCTAAAGTATATATCTAATAATATATATAATAATTATTCAAGTATGTTGGCAGGGTGGCTTAGTTTCTCTAGAATATTTATTTGTATCGTTCGTGTTTTAAGAGTGCATCAGTAATAGAGGATCCGTATTACTTTCGAATAAATGGTGTTATTCACTTGCGATCGTATTTTCCCGTGTTGCAAACGTTCCCAATTCTTGAGATAAGACATTTCACGGACTCATTTAATAGGTTCATTCATGTGGTTGACCCAAGATCCAACTAACGAACTCTAAAACATCGGGTAATATGACAGGCTTCTCATTCCCTAGAGTCATTATTTTCCCAGTGCAGGTGTCTCTTTCATGACATTGTATTGAATTCTGTTGGTTTAGATTATTCTGCGAAACAAATCTAATACAGAGTCCTTATTTATTTTCTTCCATACGGAGGTACAGTTATACTAGGTCGATTTTCAATGTGTACAAAACCCAGCTTCTCAGAAAGGTGCAGTCCGAATTGGGAAAGAATAAAAATTAACTGTTAAACATACCATCCCCTCACCCAGCGAGGGCAACAACCACGCATCACTTTGATATGGGTCATAATGCTTAACTTTGCTCAAATGTAGATTACGCCTATTGTTACTTTTCAGTTTCATTAAAACACAACTCTAATCACTTATAAAAGAGGTGTCTAATTGATAACACAAGAATAAAGCTTAGTATATGATTCGTTTTCTTTCGTTTTGCGTGAGGAACCCATGACCCTTCTTGTTTCGTTATATATATATATATATATATATATATATATATATATATATATATTTATATATATATATATATATATATATTAGTACTTGCCATACATATTTTCACTGCTTACTATATATATATATATATATATATATATATATATATATATATATATATATATATATATATATATATATATATTCGAGGTAAAAGATGAGAATAAAACATTGTAAAGATACAATATTTATTAAAAACATCAAAAGTTCAGAGCAAGGAGCCTCATTCAAAGAAACATTTCTTCTCATCAGAGGATGGGGAAGCCGACAATGCGATTATAAATATTATCGGCAACAATTAACTTTGAAAATGTTATATAAAGTAAAACAAAGTAGAAGTAATGAACAAAATGAGGGCCAGAGGTGAATAGTCTCTCTCACTCTCTCTCTCTCTCTCTCTCTCTCTCTCTCTCTCTCTCTCTCTATATATATATATATATATATATATATATATATATATATATAGGCAGAATTCCTTTATTGAAACGGTTCGATAAAAATCGTTTTAAAAACATTTAAAAGTTATTTCTACACCCACAAACCGAGTTTTGTTGATGGTGTTTTTTCGCTATTCACCAACATTTACGAGCACATACCATGAACATATTATGTAATATACTAACGCAAAACACTCGCATCATCGTTATTTCCAACTCTAGTCTTCGCCTCCCCATCCCTGAAGCACTATTAACAAGGCTCGTACAGATATGAATTTTAAATATTTTGAAACGTTTTTATTCAGCTAACTGTTTTATATTAATCCATTGTACGTAAAAAAAGCTTCCTATTAAAAAATGTTAAAAATAACGAAGGAAAGCAAATGTTAATAAAAGATTCGAAATAAATGTGCTTTATTAAATGAACTTGTATTGTCTATAATAATTTAAATAGCGACACACCCACACACACACACATATATATATATATATATATATATATATATATATATATATATATATATATATATATACATATATATATAAATGAATAAACGCGAAATGTGTGTGTTCCACATATCCTTCATATATTAACATAAAAACAGCTTATGCCTATTAAATTCTAATGATAGAACACTCTTCTGAAGTGCTGTATATATATATAAGAATATGAACACGCCGTCAGACCGTAATAGATATTCCACATTTGCATATTTTATTAAGAATTGTTAATAAATTTATATTCTGTGCTGTACATTTCTTATTTGTATTGCTAAATGTGTTTATATATACACAATAGTCTGTCGATATTATTATTATTATCATTATTATCATTATTATTATCATTATTATTATCATTATCATTATTATTATTATTATTATTATTATTATTATTATTATTAAAAACATTAATTAAAGCGATTTAATAAAAATTACATCTTTTTAAAAAAGATTCTGAGAACGTTATCTCTTCTATAATAAAGTAAAGTTGATTTCCATATTTCATCGGATATCATTGGTTTACAATCGAAACTTCATATGACAATCTTTTCTGTCAGCCACTATGGTAACCTTTTCATGTGTGTTTCCGTACAATATGCGTTCATTTCGTCCATTTTCAAAACTTCTTACATTTTCTCTGGGAAAGCTATTTCTTTTAACTAAGTGTTTTACAAAGAAAGGTGGTGGACGTTTTCACTTTCATATAGGTATCTATCCCCACGTCTCTCACATTTACCGGGGACGTTTCTCAATAGACTAAAGTTTGCTTCAATCGCTGTAATTATTTTTTTCCTTATTACTAAGTTTTTCATGAAAAAACGAACGCTCCCTTTCGCGAAAAAGGAATATCGAACTTCATTATATCAGCCGCTCTTACTGCCTGTTGCTTATACGTTCAGTAACCAGTTTGGTTTAGCGGGATACGAATTAACGAACATATGGCGGCTTGCATCGACCAACTCTGAAATGCCGACATCTACTGGATGCCATCACGTAAGTACATATTTGTCGTTCGAAAACTAAATCATTGTCTACTGGTGTTTTGACTTTGCTTCATGTCTATTGAAACAAAATTTGACTTGCGTCAGTCTATAAGGATTTTTTCTCCACTGTCCGAAGACAGAAGAGATGGAGATAAATATCACAAGCAAATACAAGTTAAAACATATGGTTTTAGAATTTTCTTGTTCGGTAATATTATGTGCGTTTTATTGTTTTCACACTTTCTTTACATATTCAATTATAAAAGTATTAGTTGGCGACAATAATAGCGAAACCTTTACCACTTTCTATTGTTTCGTAGTTTTAATCAAATGTTTGTTAATTTCTGTTTATCTTTTCATTTACAAAACAAAATGTCCGCCAAACCTTTTTTTTTAAAGAAGTATTCAAAAATGCATAAATATATGTTATTGATTGCAAAACACACAAGAACAGTTCGGCGATAGCAATACTGAAATGTAAATAACTTATAATAATTAGACACAGTGATCAGTGCAGACATTCCGGATCCAGTAGCAGGTTCTGTTTTAATCAGATAATTAGACATCGCATGATCATAAACAGTTGTGTCCATGTCTCGAAGACGGACGCTGATGTTTGAGATAGCTTAAAAACTTTTTTTAATGAAACTCAGTCGGATACACATTGCTATCACCATTGCGACTATATTCTGTAGCTGAATGTTTTAAGACGACAATTTTCCTACCTGAATACGTAACAGTTTCTGTAGGGCACCAATTGACCGTTCCAGATAATAATTTTATGTGTAAGATTTCTCATGGACATACACATATTATAAATTGTAACATTGTGAAATCAGTTAAATCCATTTGTGAATATATAACAAAAGAGTGTGAGCAAGATATCCTCTCAGTTGAAAATAGTGCTTATAATGAATCAAGATATCTGAAAAAGGCCGTTCCATATCAACTAATAAAATCATTTGGAAAATACTTAACCCCCACCTACACGTCAGCCTATCTAGAAAATGTACAGATGATATGCTTTTCTGACGGTACTGCAGCAGATAGAGTTCTAACTCCGCAGTTGACTACTCTAGCTACTTTCTTGAAATTGTGTCAAACAGACTCTGTCGCACGTACACGTTTGTACGATGAAGTTTCCATTTATTATACTTCGGACAGTAACAATAAGGTATTTATGCATAATTACAAAGTAAACTGTTTAAGCTATGGTATATACGCTGCAGCGAAATCAATTTGAAGGATTCTCTTGAGACTGCCTCTAAAATATGTTGAAATCAACAAAGCCTTAATGACCTCAAAACTATCAATGATCAAGTTATGAATACACTCATGGATGCCTGTAGAGATAATGGGCTTCTACGTGAGAATAACAACCGGAATGCTGCATTACAGTAAGCATCTATATGTGAATCTGCATGTTTTTTAGAAATATATTTGCCATCATGTTGACTACATGACTAAGTGCAGTGTATCATCTAATACGATGTTCTGTTGCACAAAAAAAGCTTTTTGTGAAGACCTCTTTATTAGTGAATGCAGTAAACATCCTGAGGTGTATATAACATTTTCAGACGACATAGTCAATATTGCTCTTGTTCATATCAAATGACTTATAAGATGAATGGAAACACACAAAATTGGGACGTACCTCACCTGATCGATCTAATACACATCCTGACATTACTGCATGGACGCGTGAAATTTGTTATCAGCCGTATGAGCAAGTACCAATTGTCCGGTATGGTATCGCACGACTGAATAATGAGAATATTCATATTTATATTGTTATAGTAAATGCTTTAGAAACTCATCAAGTGGCTATATATTCCGTGATGATCCAGGAGGTAAAGAGAATATAATACTTAGTAAGTTAATTCGTGCTAAGGTTGGGTCCGAATGTAACATAGCTTTGACGTCATCGGGTATTGTTGCCACTCTTCTTCCGTGCGGTAGAATGGCTTTCTTGGCATTTACATTTCCATCATCCTTAAAATAAGATGTTTATCTGATTTGCCTAAAGAAGAATAACATGTATCTTAAAAAAGCGTTCGAAGCTCTAGATAAAATATTGCGTGATCTCAAGAGAGGTAATGTTGTGTAGAGTTGCGTCACATATTTATATATACAAAAACTTCATATTGTTCCAGGTGGAAGTCCCACTGACGAACTCAATGCTTGCGTTAAATTCTCATGTTCGTGGAAGTACATGAACTATATCTACAAACATTCCAGTGTTTCTCAATAGTGAACCAATGACTGGTGAGTTCTCTCCTATCTTCTTAAAATACTATATCGCCAGATTGCAGCAATCAACCATGGCTAGATTTTATGACACCAGGTATTGTGCCAATTGTTTCATCACACATAGAGTTTAGTAGCAAAGTTTACCTAAATATAGCCGAAAATTATGTTCATCCTGAATAGCTAACGCAGAGAGCACTTCTAGATCCTAAAATGGCATAGTGCATGTAATCAATCAACAACTACTTGATGAAATTTCAAGTGAGGTACAAACTTTCAGTCATCTAGATTTTACTCTATATGATACAATATCTATACAATAACCTACAAAATTTTAAAATTTAGATTACTGCGGAATCATAATACTCTAATGGAACGAGACGGTGTGTTGAACGAATGTAACCTCACGTGATAGAAGCTGTTATACTAACTGGTGTGGACAAAGAGTAAACTGACATTCCTATATACTATACATTATTCTGTCAGATTATGCAATGTAATTTAAAAAGCTTCAGTTTTTCGTTAAATTATCTTTGGTCATGACAATTAAAAAGTCTGAAGGACAATACTTAGAAGAAGTTGGTCTCAACTTGACTTTAGCAATGGACAGTTTTATGTTAGATGTTTTAGTGTAGGCTCATCACAATGGTTATACATATTAGTACTACATGATAGAAAATCACATGTCAAAAAGCTCGTGGAAAGAAACTATTGGAGTAGAAGATTAAATGAATGGGACCAACCTGATTGTAGGGTTGGTCGAGTGTGTTTACATCGAGGGTGCACCAGAACAGCAAGTTCATAGCAGCACATTCAATTGAAGTACTTGTAAAACGAACACAAGAAATACACATTGAGGCGATGGGGAAGGCGCTTGAGCTTGGTGGATACTGACCGACCTGTTAGATTAGATACTCTTTATTGAACATTGTCAAAGAGGGGAGACTGGTGGATACTGCACCAGCCCAGATGTGACTTGCCCTGGTAACACAAGTCAGCAAGTGTTTAATAAACCGAAAGTTGTAACTCCTTCCTTTACTGTGAGGAGTGGGTAGTGTAGTATATCTCCATTCGTCATGATCACATTACATACTCTTTTGGAGGTCGGGTAGTATATGTTCATTTTCCATGATCCCAGTCTAGCTAATATACGCTCCCTCCGTGCGCCTGTTTTTGCTAGTATATATATATATATATATATAAATATATACATATTTATAGTCACTAACATGCAGATTGTATCGTTGTATCACATCTCTTTAATTTATCTAGCCAAGCTAGTGCCTTTAATCGGGATCTAATATAAAATACCAGATGACCTAGAGAGCCGTTTGTATAGACACATAGTAATACATTAAGGAGGAGGATATGAATGGTTACTAGACATCACCCTCGGGGGTCTTCGGTTCTCTGTACAGGGGTTTGTCATAGGCTCTGACATGAGGATCCTTCTTACTTGAAGAAACCCCTGACCAAATATTCAAAGAAAAATGGAGTGCTGTCTCCTCAAGCCATACGGCACGTCTCCTGAATTGCAAATGGGGGAACCCCTTCTATTAATAGAGGGCAACTCCGAATAAAGAAGTGGAAGCCGTTGACAATGAAGAAATTAATAATAAAAAATATTAATAAAAACAAAAATAAATACTAGTAGGCCGGCACCTAGGAGAAAAAGGGCCCATCAACCCGTTCATACACCAGGCGAGAAGATGTAAGCAGTGGTGTAAATTGTCCTGCCTTCTGGAAATGGTGCTACAGCCAATACATAGGCCAACCAGGGTCAACCATCAGACCTTGAGAGAAAAGGTCCTGGCCCCTTATCTTCATCAAATACAGCAACAAAAAAAGAAAAATAAGAGGCTTAAAAGCCCAACCATGGGCTGTTGCACAAGAGAAGGTGCTATTGTTTTACTACCACTACTCAAAGTTAGAAATGTGGAGCAAAACATCTAATAAGATTATAGCCGATAAGATCCAAGTATCTACTCTCGCCGAAGAAAACGTTCAGGTGGTGGTAGTTGGCGATTTCATTTACGGTGTTCCGAAACAAAATGGAGTGAAACTAGTGTGTATCGGAAACACTTTAATGTATAGTATTTAAGTAAAATAATTTATATTAGCTCTCATGAATCCTGCGATCAACCCCTCGATTGAGTTCTTAACTTTGTATATATATATATATATATATATATATATATATATATATATATATATATATATATATATATATATATATGTATATATATATATATATTTATATTTGTATATATATATATATATATATATATATATATATATTCATATATATATATATATATATATGTGTGTGTATGATATTTTTTATTTAATGTTATACTATAATCAATGTTATTAAGGACAGTAAGAAATAAAATATAGAATAAGAAAAACTTGATGGCTATAACACAATAGAAAAAGGAAATAATTCGGTGAAACAACAAATGGCGGTTAGTGAAAATATATTAAGGCTTAACATAGTTGTACACCGACTACATCATATAGTGAGGATGGTCTCATCTGTTATAAACACTGACTAGGTGTTGTCAGTCTTTCTTAACTCTATTCGTATTTCTATGAAGGGTTCTCGACCGAGCTTACATCTCAGCTTTCATCTTGTAAAACTTTAACAGTAAAAACCTGGCTCTATACTAGCCATCCAACTAAATGTTCTTTCTTCCAAAGTGTAACTTACACACTCAATTTTTATAGATATAGTTTTCTACTATATGCAGAACATGTTGCCACAATATTGCTTACCTGAAGTCTTCAACATATTTTTATTGTAAGCAAAGTTAATACACACTGTGAGAAAAGTTAATTGATTCCATTCATTATGTTTTTGGTTTCTTTTATATTACCTATGTTTAAAGGGCAATTCATTCATCTTATTGATCCTTATCCGCGAAGGGATTTTAGTCTCGATAAGTAGTGATACCTAAGCCACGAAAACGTGGGCAATTACACAATATACGAGAGGCGTACAATAAGTAATGCCCCTGACCCATTTGCCATAGCAGTAGATTTATGAAATTTCACAGTTATTAGTCTTTCTCTACTTAGGAACATCCAGAGTTATGCCTTTCTCCCATCGTTTGATGCAGCACCGTTTTTGTAGAACACCCCAGGTTGGTCATCCAGCCACGTCGTAACTTCAGAAATCATGGCTGCATCATCTGGGAAACCCTTTTTTTTTCAAAAACAACTTCATGGCTGGGAAGAGATGAAAGTCAGAGAGTGCAAGGTCAGGATAGTAAGGCGGATGGGTGAGAATTTCATTTCCACACGCCCCTGCTTCTGATCTGGGTACATGCGAGTTGTGGACCAGAAAGTTGTCCTGCAGGAGGAGGATACCGTTGCTTACTTTGCCCCGCCTCTTGATTTTGATAGCTTTTCTTAATTTCATCAAAAGTGAAGCGTAATAGACTTCTGTAATTGTGGTACCCTTTGCAAATAAATCTGTTTTCACTACTCCGTTCTGGTCCCAGAAAACTGTGAGCATGAGCTTTCCAGCGAATTGTTGCACCATTGCCTTCTTTGGAGGTGGCGATTCCAAGTGCTTCCACCTCATCGACTGGGCTTTGGTCTCTGGATCATAGTGATGGACCTAAGTGACATCCTGTGCAATCAGTCTGTTGAAAACACTTTGACTCATCTTCGAGCACTTGCTTCTGGAAAGGTGTGAGCAACCCGCGAATCCATCTGACAGACACCCTATGCATATGCAAATTGTCATGAATAATAGTGTCCACAGACCCTGTATTCATCCTTGTGGGCTTGGGCTATTTGGCGTATAGTAATACGTCGAACCTCTAAAATGGCAGCCTTAACTTAACGGACAGATGTCTCATCAATGGCAGAAAGGGGACAACTAGGTCTGGGAGATGTTTTTACAGACTTCCGGCCATGTTTGAATTCACGATGCCAGCGTTTACAAGGTCATATGATGATGCATTATCACCATCAGTGTCTGCCATTTCATCAAACGGCTCCTTTTGGTGTGCGCCGTTTCAAATACAAAAAACGGATAACTGCGCGACACTCAACTGGCTGCATTTCACACCTGACTCAGTTAAACCACCTGTAAATCAGAAACCACACTTAGTTCAGAGCTGTTTCTTGCAACATAACCCATACAGATATAAATCATGACACATGCAAAATGTAATCTAGATCAGAAAAATTGAAGTGGGTCAGGGGCATTAGCTACTGAACGCATCTCGTATGCCTACAAAACTAACTTATCTGTAAATATTTAAAGATATTAAAAACTAGAAGGACGGAATATTTGATAAAAATGACTGTATTTGCATTAAAAATGCCGTAAAACAACATAATCATGCCAGATAAACCTAAATTATAGATGTACATTTTTGTGTTAATGTCGAAGTAAATTATGTTACACGTGTTATTTTGCGTAAAATATGATCGAGATTATTTTTTAATTATACAAAATACATTTAAAAAGATGCATGCGTTTTTGATAGACAAGCATGTGTGAGAAAACTAAGAGTTTTAACATTGCTACTTTCGCGATATTAATGATGCGTTTAGTTTTTTTATGCAGAATTTAATAGCTGCATTACATTAACCCGAGAACTGTAACCAGCTTATTAATCATTCAGCCACTATTACACCTTCGCAAAAAGAGTTTGTTTTAAACTTTGTTTAGCTTGTTCATATAACTTTTAGAAAGTAGCCGGCCTTCTATTAATGCCAGACACATGTCTGTTAAAATGAAAAATACTCACCAAAGGTTTCATCTAAGTTTCTGTTCTTCTTAATTATCTTTGGCAGTTTTTACTAATTTCTGATCATGTTACCAAATTTACTGGTATTTACTTTGTGTTTTAAAAAAACTGTTTTTCTTTATTTAATTTAATTTTCTTTTTTTTTAATTTTGAGTTTCAATTTCACTCTATCTTCTTCGTAGCCTTTAATTTGATGAATAGTAAACTAGTATATCTCTACTACCTGCAAAGTTCGATGTTCCTGTAGGTAAATGTTTAAAAAAATGGAAAAAGGGATAGTCAAACATTTTAGAATAAAAACGTTCCAACCACCCTCAACATACACCCTCTCCCACCTCCTTTCACCTTTGTTCTTAGATGTACATGGTATCACTCTCTTGAAGGGGTCATTGGCAAAGTAGCCGGACTTCAATTAATGCCAGACACATGTCTGTTGAAATGAAACAGACTCACCAAAGTATTCAGCTGAGTTTCTGTTCTTTTAAACTATCTTAAATGTATTTGGCATTTTTTACTAATTTACTGGTATTTACCTTGTGTTTTTAAATTTAATTTTGAGATTCAATTTACCCCATTTGCTCCGTCAACTCCACTTTGGACTCAGCAAACCACTCCCTCCCTACATTCCAATTGCGGACTGAAGCCATACTTGAGAACCTGGTCATCATTCCATTACAAGTCAAAGACATCATAAAAATACGTTGACACCCCCAAAGCCAGTGGGCCTGATCTTATGTCAGTAATAGTAATGAAGAAATGGTCTTCTGAGCTGGCCCGATCCTCTCTAAATTATACAATAACTACCTTGCTTACTCTTGTTTCCTTGATAGATGGAAAATGGCGTCTGTTTTACCAGTCTTCAAGGATTCTGGAGATAGAACTGATCCTTTAAACTGCCGCCCAATCAGTCTACTTCCGAGTTTTGCTAAAATCACTGAATCATTAATCAATCTAGCGATTATCCGGCACCTAGTTAATGCTAAACTTATTTCTGTTTATCAATACGGATTTAGACAAGCATCCTTACGGTTATCTCTGAACGCATATATCATACACTGGACAAGGAAGGTGAAGCTAGGGCGGTAGCGCTTGATATATGCAAAGCCTTTGGCAAGGTTTGGCATGGAGGGCTTCTCCTTAAACTGCACTTATACGGTATTACTGGACGAATATTTTATATAATCAAATCCTTCCTAACAAAAAGAAAGATCCAAGTTGTTCTCGATGGCCGTTCCTCTAAGCAACATGACATAAATGGTCGTGTTTCCCAGGGATCAATCTTTGGACCTCTACTGTTCCTGATTTTAATAAATGACCTCTCTGATGTCATTGAGATAAGAATATTTGCTGACGACACCACGCTCTACTCTCGTCATGTAGGCAAAACCGACGTGCGTTTATCTGAGACAATGACTGATTCCTTAGAAAATGACTTCCATTTTGTAGTGGATTAGGGTCAAAAATGGATGGTAACTTCTAATGCCGCAGGGACAAAGCTCCTTTCCTTCAATAACTACAAAAAAAAACGATTCAATCACCGATTGTCATGGCAAATGACACTTTAGCTGAGAGTTCATCATTCGTCCTCATCGGCCTAACTCTCACAGATAACATGAATTGGAATAAATACATTGAAGACATTGATAGGGCTGCTGCAAAGAAAGTGGGCATCCTTTACCGTGCTAGTAAATTTATCATACCTGACTCTATCCTATATCTCTACAAAGCCACACTCCGCCACTGCATGGAGTATTGTTGCGACATATTGGCTGGGGCATCATCCACTAGTCTCTCCCTCTTTAGCAAGGCCCAAAAAGAGTCGCCAATTTAATAGGTCCCTCACTATCCACCAAGCCCCATACCCTGTCCCATCGCCGCAATGTTGCTTTCTTGTGCCTGTCTTACAAGTACTTCAATGGATTGTGCTTTGGTGAACTTGCTGCTCTGGTGCCCCCACGCCGAAAATTCACTACACCAACCCGACTGTCTGCCAGGCCCATCCATTTACTGCGCAGGTCAACAGATGCAGAAGAGCTGTTCACTCCAAAAGCTTCTTTCCTTCGTGCTGACTCTGGTACTCCCTCCCTTCCTCATGTTTCTCTGACGGTACTAACATGCAGAAATTTAAATTTAATGTAAACAGATATGTCGCTGCACAGCTCGCAATTTAGATTGACCTCCGAAACTTTCACCCTTTTTCTCAGTAGCCCCTTACGTCTACAGTGACTTGTTTGGGGTGAACTATAATAAAAATAAATAAATAAATAAATAAAAATATTAGATATTAAGAAACATTTTTTTATATACATTTTAAAGTCACGGTTAGATTCTACTTACTTGCTGCAACGGGTTTTCAGGTATGCTTGCAAGGATATTGTTAATATAAGTGATATATATTAAGTTATTTAGATTACCATTTAAAATAGAAGATATTTCGAATGAAATTACTTGCGATCTGGATCTTAATAAATACCAACAGTATCTTTTCGTATAGAATTGCTCAAAATATTTCACACTTCTGTACATATTTTAACAACATTCTAATATTTCATTCAGTACTTGATGATTTTGTCGAAATAATAATAAAGGTTGTGTAAGTGTATTTCTGAAAAAAATTAGATTAACAGACTCCAAAAATAAATTTTAATTATTAATAATTATACACAAGTCGGAAGAATGGCAGGTTCAAGTTTATTCATACACAGTTCAATAATTGAGCAACACTTTTATTAAACATTTCTGCGATACTGTAGTTATTCATTAATGCTGTAAGGAAATAATGAAGATTTGTCTATAATGGTATTGTCATCTTACTAATTGAACTACATCATTCGTCATTTAGCCTTGCTCACGCCAACATCGTAAAAGCTTCAATTTGCATAAGAAATTATTGATGCATACAAGAATGGCTACGAAGCAATATCTAAAAACAAATATTGGTTATGTATAAACTCTAAACATCTATTTTTTAAAATTTCAACATAGACATGCATCGAATGAAATATTAAAATTTACGTAAATACGTAATAAAACGCAAATACGTAATAAAAAAACATAATCTTGTTGTGATGAATCCTTTCTTAAATGAAATGTCTGGGTAAACTCTCCAAATATACACAAACACACACACACACACACCGAGTAGCTTTAATAACAAGCAGTACAAATAGATATATGCATGATCCGAACGACGTTTCGTAGATCACTCTCACTGCCTGGTAAGTAGCCGCCGATTTCCGCTATTTACAGTTAAAGTTCCTCTCTAATTACTAACTAATTGGCTATGGCCTATGGGTAAGATCCCCGACTACGAATCAGTGGCGATTTGTCGTCGGGGTTCGCGTCTACCGACCGTTCAGAATATGTTCCTAGACTGAAAATTGCGTTAGCAAGAAACATCGATGTCTCTAGGTATTTAAATATTTAATATTTATTTATAAAAATATTATTGTATATATATATATATATATATATATAATGGAATACAAACTATTTTAAGTCGAAAGTGTTACCACTTACCTTTTCAAAACTATACAATCTACTTAAGAAAGCAATTAAGAGAACAGTTGTACTAATTGGCTTGATGAAATGTCATACAGAAAATATATAAAATTCTGCGTCGTTTCTAACACATCTGATTTTAAAGAGCATTTAAAATAAGTACAAATGGTAGGGGAGTGTCTGAATGGATGGAAACACAGTGGAGTAAACCCCCTATAAGATTTCGTTTGGAATATTATTTAGAATACTAGAATCCTACAGCGGCTTATTTTCAGTCAAATTCTAAAGAAAGCCATTGGTCGTTTTAAGCGATGTCTAAATGGAAAACAGTTTGCGCCAAAACAATTAAAAAAAAGGTTATCAAAAGAAACCGGTAATACTAAAAATATTATGAGTGTCATCGTCATAGATACAACTGGCAACACCACGTTATTTACTGTGAGCGATCACTGGTAAAAACTTGTGTGAAAACTTCTAGTGAGTAGTAATAGTATTAATAATATTAACATTAATAATAGTAATAAAAGTAATAGTAATACTAACTAGTCATAGAACTGAGAGAAATATGGGACATGAATAAAATCAGTATAGTACAAATAATTATAGGAAGACTAGGAACAAAAAAAAATAATGGAAAAAACTGGCAATTAGAATCCAAAGACACATTGAGACTATACAGCACACGACAATGATTAAAACAGCATAAATCTTAAAGAAAATCCTCGAATGAGGAAACCAACACAAATAACCAACAAACGCTAACAAGCCACAAGCAAATTTAAACAGAAAAAGAACAACACATATAGAAAGAACATCAAACGGCCCAAGGAAACTGAAACTGCCAGGAAGCCGATAAACTGCTCCTCCCCTCTAAAACATACGCAACACATGTGGTGGTACCTGCCTTGGATGATGTCACACCTTGGATCAAGAGAATAGAATAGAGCACAAACAAGATATTAGTGTTAAGTGTTCGGAGAATACTTGCACATTTCGGAGGTTTATTGCCACTCAATCTACAATGGTAACGAACTGTGTCGATAACGTAAGGAGGGTGTTCAGCGGCCACCCAACAGATTAAAAGTGCTGGGAATCTGTGGGGATGTGTCTGTTTCAGACTCGTGTCAAAATGATTAGTAAATAATTAATGTTAATTATAGTACTAGAAATAAAGCAAAAACATTACATACTCTCTTCTGAAAGTTCGCCACGCGATATAGAACAGAACTTCCATTCATTGGCGGTTGCTCTTTTGTGTCAACTATTATGTGGATTAGCAGATAAAGCTGAAGTACCTTCGACAGACATTTTTATCTGGCAGCACATACAGTCCCTCGAATTACCAAATGGTCATAAATTTGATACTGCCCAAGCTACAAAGACATGTATCTTCAAAGATCTTACTAGAACCGGTGTGTGAGCGTGATTAGGCCGTAATAATAAATATGTAAATATATTAGTAATGATAATAGTAGTAGTAGTAGTAGTAGTAGTAGTAGTAGTAGTAGTAGTAATTATATTACTAGCAATAATAATAATTGTTTTAATAACAGCAGTAATGGTTATAGTAGTTATAATTTTAGTAGATATAATACTAATAATAGTAGTAGAAATAATAATTATGATAATAATAGTAGTAATACTAATATTGAGAATACACTTTAGAAGCAATAAAGTGAGTCTGATTAAGTTCATCGTTAATTGTTAATGTGAGGTGTGCCCGTTTAAGTCTGAATAAGATAATGGTCGCATCGAGATGCCATGTTATTTCTCCCCAATAATACAATAAAAAGGAGCGTCTAATTCACTTCATGTGAGACCAAATAAATGCCATGACATTTCTAACAGGATGAGTTATGCTGGAAAATCGCTGTAATATTCCCCGATATGTATTGTGTCCATATGTGTCTCCCTGTGTGAACGGGTGTGTGTGTGAATTAGCGGACAACGCAAATGCGCGGACTGGCTGTGACGAATCCTACGTCTGATGATTTTGAACCATGCAATTTCTTTTCTCTAAACGACTCTGAATAAGCCCCCTACACTTCCCTCTATCTTGTGATGATAATTTCGTTAGAATTTATCATTGTCATTTCTGAGAATTCTCGTGGCTAAAAAGAAACAAGGGTCGATTTGGGGCAACTGATTATGTCGTCACAGTTAAGGCATAAAAGAACACACATTCGGGGAGCACACACTTATGCATTTATAAATATATATATATGTATATATATATATAAATATATATATATACATATATATATACATATAT
>OY744523.1:41643599-41666099 GCA_963556195.1 Sepiola atlantica
ATATATTTATAGATATATATAAGTCATAAAGGACATTTCTAAAATACATGGTGATTTAACGCTTATAAATATTTTCATTATTTGTGGTTTTTGTTAGCTTATATATATATAGTCGAGGTAGGCCAAAGAGACGCCGCTTTAAAAAAAACCAACATGAGATTCGCAGAAAGACAAAAGTCGCAGAAAATGCATGTGTTAAGATATGTAATATATTATCAAAGTTCATGAATTTAGTTGATCTTAAATATGAACATTTTTATTAAATTTGTGTTGTTGTGTTTTTGTTTTTTTTATTTATTCATCATATACGTTTTCGTTTTTTAGTATTAAATATTTAATGTTTATGTTAAGTGTTACAATTGTAAATATAGTTTCCGATAAACAGTCAGATAATGATTAAAGAGGAATAATTAAGGTAGTAAAAATATCGGCTCAACGCTGGCAGGAATTACTGATGGTTAAAGGGGGAGAATTAAGTAAAGCTAAATAATTCATTATCAGAGAGAATTAGTCTATCTAAAGCCTTCATCTATTCCATTATACTCAAAGGCCAAGATGGTGGGAATAGTTATTTGTCAAAATAAATAGGAAGGGAAAAGGGTTTATATATATATATATATATATATATATATATATATATATATATATATATATATATATATATATATATATATTGGTACAGAAAAATTAGTACAACATTCGTACCGTCGGTTTCAAGCACGAAAGGACTGCCCATCCGGCTCTCTTCAGCTTCTGTTGTCATCTGTTTCTGAAATGTGAAGTCAAGTGCCACTCTCGTTTGGACGCGTTATTTGCTTAGAGTGTTGTGTATGTTTATTTAAATTTAGTGTGAGGAAGGTTTAATAAGGTTTGAAAAAAAGGGAGAGGGGGAAAAGTCACAGTTGAGATTTAAACCGGAGGAGATTTAAAGAGATATAAAAAACTATTAAAATATATTAAAAATAAAAAAATTAAAAAAGTATTTCTAAATAATTCCCATGAGTAAATATTATGAGTTTCGTATATTTGGTCGTTACTGTTTGGGGGTTTGATGATGTGTGTTCTAAAGGAATTAGGGAGAGAGAATAGGTTTATGATTAAAGAGGTTTAAAAGGAACAACATTAATTAATTTCGTGTTTAAATTCTGGATTAAAGGACTTTAAATCAATCCCGAAGGAATTTAAATAAAGGTATCATCCGGGCGGTCTAAGGGCAGTAACTCTTAATGGTTTGAAACCGTTTTATTAGATCTGTTTGTGAGATGTGGTAGATTAGTATTATGACCCAGAAATGGTGGGGAATCATGGGAGTAATAATAATGTTGTGAAATGGTAGTGTTACCCTCTTAATGACTGGAGAAATATTTTTTGAAAGTTGAAATTATTGCTCTTGAAAAGTAGTGTAGATATGGGTTGATTAAGGTATTTGTTCGTATTTTTAAATTTTATTTATATTTATGAGGGGTGATAGCTGGGAAAATCTTCTGGAGTGGAAGTCGATATTTAATGAGGGAATTATGGGGTGATGTATTTGGCAGAGGAGGAACTAGCTAGGCTTTTATGTGTATCAGTAAGTCCAGCGTATGAGTAGTGCTTTTCTCCTCTGGATGCACCCCTTAAAGATTTCATCGCGAATATTCGAACAGACTGTATTTGGGTCAATGATGCCCCTTGATATATGGTATTTTTGCGCGTCACACAGAGGACATCTATTTATGGCTGGAGAGAATGATGGTTTTCTCGCAATTACTTTCCATTTGATGGTAAACGGTGTGTTTTCTTCTTTAAGTTGCCATATCCGGGTCGCGAGTGTCGTACTTGGCTTGTTTTTTTATCTGAAGGTGTTTCTGTGTGCGTATAATATTCGCTTGAAGCTTCCCTGTGGCATGCCAATGTATTTGTCTGCTCTACCGGTAGTCTGGTCTGTGACGGTGGCTTTATATACGAGTGAATCGAGTTTGCAATTTTCCTCTAGGGGCAGTTGTTTTTGTCTTGGACCGATACACATAAAAGCCTAGATTAGAAGGAGCGCTGTTACAGAATGAAGGGAAAACAAAGCTCGTATGTGTTCAAAGATCAATATGGCCTCCGATATCCTTAGGATACCGATGTGTCTAACTAATGACTCGGACATGGACAATGCGTTGAGTGTTGCCACATGCTAAGACGCACTTATAGAAAGATCAAATGCGAGTGTCAACATTTCCTTGATGTGTAAATGCAGACGCCTGACTGTACTACCGATTGCGAAGGCAGAACCCACAGTTAATAATGACGCAATTGTCTAGGAAGCACGGCTCAGAGGTGTGGTTACTGTGTTTCTTAAGTTGTGGCTGAGTTGAATGTCAAGGTTCTCGGTACGTATTGCTTTGCAGATCGCGGATGTCATGCTATCGCTAGAGAAAGGGAGTTTGAGGAAGCAATTGCTGGTAAGGGTGTGGTGACTGCGTCTTTTGGTGTTACTGAGGCTGGCTATTTTAGAGGGATAGCCTGAGTGGGGTTTTCTATCAGTAGTAGATTAGCATTTACGTTGTATACGGGTGATTTCTGAACAATCTTACTGACGTACAATATATATATATATATATATATATATATATATATATATATATATATATATATATATATATATATATATGAGTTCTACACACATTTCTGTTCAGAATATCCAAATAATTTCCAAATTACAAGCTCAATGAAGTTGTATTAAAAGCTTCAGGGCATATGTATGTATGTATGTATGTATGTATATATATATATGTATATATATATATATGCATATGTATATATATATTATAGGTGTATTCCAATAACTAAAGGACAACCAATCCATACCTTTCATCTGTTCATTGATTAGCTTAGTCATCATATTTCGTCGGGCGAACACAACCATAGTTGTATTCTGTTTTTTTTCCAATATTTCACGTTGTCTCACATGCAAAAGAAATAATTTGCAAGATTCATATTGTATTCTTCATTGTTATTTTTTCAAAATTAATGTGGCTATACAACATCCACGCGTCTTGTAAGAGGGCCGATAAAAATACACATCTATCATCTATCCTATGAAGCTGATCAAGGAAAAAGTTTAATGCAGTAGTAATAGGATAACCTCCAATCAAAATGCATAGAACAACAGGATACAACAGTTTAAAATTAGCTCCCAACAAAGCCAATGGCAAATCCGAACCGACGAAAAAAATATACATGAAACAAATTCAGAGTTTAATTCACAACGATTTTCTTAAAAATTTAAATTTAATTCAATTTCTTTTTCCGAGAAAGTGGAACAACTCTTGCAAAATAGTAATGATTTATCTCCCTAAAACATACAAATATAAACAGATAAATATAAAACTACATTTTAAATCTCTAATATACAATTAATTTTACAGGATTTGCAACACTTATTTGAAATTTTAAAATCTTCTACCTTATTTTTGGATATATATATAATTCAATTGTAGAACGATTAAAGTAAATTTACAAAGTAAAATATGTTATTCTATTCTATTTCTCTATTATTACATTTTTTAAATATTTTTGTATAACTTATATAATGATCAATATATTTGTTTCTTCATTTATTATTATTATTATTATTATTATTATTATTATTATTATTATTATTATTATTATTATTATTATTATTATTATTATTATTATTATTATTATTATTATAATTATCATCATTATGATTATAATTATTATTATTATTATTTATTTACGTATATATATATATATATATATATATATATATATATATATATATATATACATATATATATATTTGTTTCTTTATTTATTTTAATATTAATATTATTTATTTATTTTTTTATATAAATATATGGCACTTCATCGGTGGGTTCAAATATAAAATATTCAGAAAAAAAATAAAAATAAATTAAATAAGTTATTAAAATCATAAAAAAATATGTTATAGTGTTAGTTTTATTAGATTTGCTGTTTATATTAATATTAATATTTACTGCGTTATAAGCAATATTTTTTTAAGATTTGAAACACCTACCATTTGACAAATAGGTTTTCCTCGAAATATATTATGGAACACGGTTACACAGGTTACATCAGCGTTGAAGTCTTGCCTAATCAAGTAAGATTAGCTATATAGAAAAAAAATTATTTAAAAATTTTTGAAAAAATATATATTTATAATCACTTGTTTTTGTCTTACTTCAGAACGCCGACATATTTCCATTTCTTTCATTGCTATAGCCTTCTTATACTCCACTCTCTCCCCCTCTCTATATCTCTCTTTCTCTCTCTATCTCTCTTTCTCTCTCTCTCTCTCTCTATATATATATATATATATATATATATATTTATATAACTTCATGTAAGTATAGTGAACGAATTAAGTTGCGTAGTCTCGCATATGTGTACAGTCTCATTACATAAAAGCGACTGTTAGTATTACAAAACTGATAATTCGTAGAATAGCAGACGGGAAGATAAATTTAATTTGTAATGACATATTGTAAAGCGAAATGTTTGCATTCGCATCTTCATTATAAATGATTCATCTTGAATGAAACTTAAGAACTTCAAAACTTGAAATGCATTTTAAATAAAATGGAAGCCGACATCTTCTTTTAACGCTTGACGTTTATAAATATATAAACATATATTTAAACGTTTGAAGACAAATAGAACAAAATCAATCCCACGCGAAAGAAGTCGTCTGAGTATCTTCAATGAAAATTTAAATCAATTTGAATTTGAAGTAGAGGCTTGTGGAATATATGTATTTGATATACGGTGAAATACGTTTAGTATTATGCGTGGTAAAAGAATCGCTCTGAGGGCGCAAGTAATGATAACATTACAAATAATATATAAACTAAGTTTACATTTTTCATTTTATATACATTTGAGTATCATTAATTGCATATTTAAAGCAAGTGCATTAAATTAAATATCTCTTTTTACTAGACATAAAAATAAACTGTTATTTTAGTGTATTTCTGTGCGCACAATAGACAGGAACTGAGAGAGGAAGAGAGAGAGAGAGACCGACATACAGACAGACAGATTTGAAACAAATGATTTGCTTATATGGATTAAGGGACCGATTTTTTTGGTTTAAACGTTTAACTCAAAGTAAGGTTAAACGTGTCTAGTATAATAAGGTTTTTATATTATTTGAGTTTCGTAATTTTTGTTACGTTCGATAGTTCATACAGATTCCCGTGTTTGACATAAAAGATTCCCGAATTCGACAAGAGCACTTGAAGATTGTCTGCGTTTACACTGATTAAAACGGTTTAATAGTAACCTCCAAGATGAGAAAAGTACGCCGAGTAGACTAACAAATGCATGTTTTGATATTAAAACAAAAATAGCAAATGAAAATAAAATGTACTTCTGAAATGTAAATAGCTCAAAGATCCTACAGCCAACTTAAAACACATAGTCTTTCTTGAATTATTGCCGCATGAGAACAGTTACTGATCTCGCTTAAATTTATCTACACATGTTATAAACGAGAGATTCATGTGATATATCTACGTGACAGACACATTTATAGATATGCTTATGTAAATTATACTTGTAATTTTGTATAAACATTTTTGAATATTATTTAATAGTAAATATTGTTTAAATCAAGTTATACGATTATTTATCATTATTTTGTTGAATGGAAACTTTATCTTTAATTGATTTAATGCGAACTTTTACATTAATATTCTTTTAATATAACATGCCATTGAATGGTATTTAATGGTTTAAAATGTCATGCTTATTCTCGACTTCTACACAGAGATTCCTAATTTCGACAAAATGCATTTGAAGAATGTTGGAGTTTACATTGGTTGAAAAGTTGTTAGAATAATATCTAAGGTAAAAATAATAGTCCGAATAATCCGAAAAATAATTATTGAAATAAAACACCACATACGAAGATGTTTAAAGTGAATAAACTGTTTTTCTTTGCAATATTATAAAACAGTAAATCAGATCAGCCAAGTCGTAAGTATTCTATTCACAATCGACTTTTATTTTTTGTCTTACACGCGTCCAATGTGTTCACTACAGAGAATACGATGAAAGAATCCCACACAGATGCGTCTCACAACATCACGTTCTACCGATTTGATTACTATTGTTATTAGTGTATTAGATCATCCAGGTTGGTGGGAATCTTTTTTGAGTTTACGTAATAAAAAGTACTCCGTATGAGATGCGGGGGTCTCACATACTGAGCACACCGAGCAGCGAATTTCAGTATTTTTACTGGTCGAAATTTTGTTACGTTCTCTTATACCGTACAGATTCCCGAGTTTGACATAAATGATTCGTGATTTCGACAAAAGGCACTTGTTTTAATAATAACGTTTTAATAATAACCTCCAAATTGAGAACAGTGCGCCGAGTAGACTAACATATTCAGTGTTTTATATCAAAACAAAAAAAAGAAAAGAAAATATAATGAGCTTACGTGATCTAAGCACACACCAAATAGTGGAATGATCTCAGCAATGACTCGATTTTTGCACTTACATGCACTCCTGTAGGCAGCACGGTGTATCGGCTTGGTTGTCATGAGCTTTATTATTTACACCTACTCGTTTGAAATTGCTCACACCACCGTTTTCAGACGAAGGCAAATTAATATGTATTTACCTTAGGAAAACGCGTTACACTGACAAACGAATACATTTTTCACGAATTCAAGAACACAGAATGCTTTTTGACACGGCATTACTAGTATAAACGAACAATCGATCTGCCATCACAGTCATTCAACCCTTTGAACATCCCTTTTTAAATATCACGAATTTATTTCATAACGATGCTTAAGAACTGACTACAAATCCTTATGAGGTAGATCCTTCTTTTTAATAAACGTGTACTTGAGTATTGATTTACTCCTCTCCAGGAGTTAGACACAAGGCCAGTGTTTATCTTACTCCCACAAGTAAGATGTGACCCAAGGTCGGGTCGGGAAAGTGAGGTTTGAAAAGCCAGCGCCCGAGAGGTGAGCACTCCGGCCATTTAAAAATTGCCTGGGCAGCCCCGTCGGCATTCCCCGGTAGGGGCGCGTCAGACAGTAAGCAATAAACTTACTCCTCCCCAAAGAGGGGAGGCAAAGCCTTGGAGGGTGGACCCATTGACCGGCGTAAGTCAAGTCACGAATGACAAGGCAATACCAGTATGAGGTGCAGTATCCATCGGAACAGATACTACACTTTGATCTTAGCCAAAAGGCCAAGGAACTGGTACTTGAGTATCACGGGGCTTGTAGATAGAATAATGCCCCCTCTCTTTCTCATGTTAACGTGGTGTTGTAATCAATTTGTGACGGCAAGAATTCATAACAACGAGCAATATCATAAACAAACGAACACACACACAAACAAACAAACAAATAAGATTCGCAAAGTTTAGTAGTATATAAATAATTATAGCGGTATAGATATATTCTAATTCATATATACTGTGATTATCCTTAAATATGTATTTGCTCTTTGCATTAGTTTATTTTATTATTTTTATGGAGGCTTGGAGTGATGATTATTCACTCTTCATGTCTCAAGCAACAATATTAGGATTGGCAATGAAAACGTAAATCAGAAGACATCGACTTTGAAATGTGAAAGTTATCAAGTAGTGGCGCCACCTGTCCATCTCAGTTCACTTGAACAGGAGAGTCGAAGGATCGGTCGAGAGCATAAAGTCGGACACCACTTAGGAAAATGCAATGAGCTAAGAGACCACGTCGCCAGGGGGGCAGCTGCTGTTAAGTGCTGAAATACGATTACCTTGAACAAATTCTTTAACTTAGAAAATAAATTAACAAAAAAGTGGCGGAAAAGTAAATTGCACTGATTCGTCTTCCGAAATAGGTCAATGTTATTTTGCGAATCAGTACAAAAACAGTTAATGATTGAAAACCATAAACATCTTACGTTTCGAATTTTTTTACATGAGGGTTTATAATTTGTTTTCTTTGTACAATTCGAATTAGCATTCTCTTCTTTGTTGGCCTATTCACAACGTTTCGGCTAACGCAAAAAACATAGTAATTATTTAGTAATAGGTAGTAATGCAACATATCAATACAGACTAATATTAATGCCCTCAAAAGCAAGAGAAGCGTTTGTCAGATAGATATTTAGGCTAATGGTAAGTGCGTTAAATAACAATCAGTTTTAACAGACAATCTTCTGGGGCGTTATGTTCAATATTTGCTAGAGGCAATAATAACTAAGAATTACAAATATAACACAGTTCTATCGGATCAGGGCTGATGGAATGAAAATAATAGTGTGTTATGTACTGATGAGCCGCCGCTTACTAAGGCAAATACTACTTGAGGATTAGGGTTAATGAGTTTGTCAGGTGGACAGTGAGACAACACCATGAAGATGTGTAAAGAAAGTTGCAACTTTGCCGAATTTGATTATTAAGAAAAACAGATGAACAAGAATTTGTAACCATTAGACTTAAGAACGACAATATTTTACTCAGATAAGACAGAGCCCCGTGGTATTGTGTTCAACAAACTGGCGGGTCTTGAAAATAAACTTCACTCATAAAAGTCTCGTACAGTTGTAGGTACAGAGAGGAGGAAAGGATAATTATTTACAGTCGTAGCTAGACGCGTGTTTGTTCTGATTATTTTTTACAGGCAAGACGATAGATAAGAGCTCAGTTGAGCACCTATCATGAAGGAAACGATAGATTAGAGTCCGTGGATCAGATAAAAAGTTCAGTTATGTTCCCGAGTTTCACTTAACGATTTTCTACCTTTGACTTGAAGGTCACTAATAAGGTAAACGTGTTCATGAAGGTCAGAAGTAACATCCGTCTAAACGTTGTGAATATAATAACTAAAATGATAATTGCTATCTAAATAATCCAAATATAACAAACATCTTATTATAATTATGTCCGTCTATTTTTGCTGCTAAAATTCTGCAATTACTGAAGTTATTTTCACTAAACAACTAATGGATTGTGTGTTGAATAGAGGTCAGTTCAACAATTATCACATTACAATACCTACTTAGTCTTCTATAATTTTTAGTACTTTTCTTATTTCTGAACTAATTGCTGACGCTATCATGCGGCTAAAATATACATATTACTAATCTAATGTGTGGTAGTATTTTCTCTACAGCTATTTCAAAAAGGATAAACATTTTATAATTTCCAAAATGTCTCGATTTAATAAAACCGACACCTATCTGGTTCATTCAAATGTGATATAAACTTCACCCTTAATATACGAGCTGTGTCTAAAATGTAACGGGACTGGTTGTTTATTTGCTGTGTTAAATATGAGCGGAAAAAGGAATACACAGATTGTGTAAACTCACACAATCTACCGCAATCTGATACTGGGTTTGATATTAAACGATACTAGGTTATGCCGTCACCATTTAAGAGCATTAGAGAGTGTGGGATAATCCTTTGGTACCACTCTGACTAAACGGTATAATCTACTAGAGTACCATCAAAAAGTGGACTATTATTTTCAAACAAACTGAATAACATATATTTTTGTATAGTAAAACACAAGCTGGAAAACAAAGAAAGAAAACACTGGCTAGACAGAATCAAATATCGATGTGTCAGATGTTATCCTATTTAGACCTAAAGTCTAAAGTCTGGCTAACAATTTTATAGATGTTTTATGAGTACTTTTCTTGTCCTATTTTTACCCCGTAATATTCATACAGCACGTTTGCCTCTTAACCTTGCATTTATTTAGCTATGTTTACCAAGGTTAGACACGGTTAGATATACTCTTCGGTCTTTTATCATTTATTTTAAACATTATTAATAATACAATAAAGCGTTTGTTTATTACCATCATATATATTGTATCGATTGCAAACTATTTATTTACAAGATATATGCCTACAAAGTAAATTTAAAATAATCTAATAATAATTATAACAATAATTATAATAATAATGATATAATAATGATATAATAATAATAATAATAATAATAATAATAATTTGTTAAAGGTCAATGAAGATAAGAACACAGAGGAGGGGTAGCACAAACCAAACCCCTACTGAAAGGTGCGGAGAGAGCTTGGACTTAGGGGGGGGGGCTTATTGCCATCCTAATCCAAGATAAACCGACAATGATCCTAACCAGCGAGAAATAAATTGTAAGCGGCTGCTGCGATACCGCAATTTGACTTGCGGTGATTATTAAAAATAGATGGAGATTACTTTTCAGCTGGGGAGGCTTGTTGTCACTTTGACTCCAGGGAACACCACCGGTTGTTGTCGGTGAGCAATCACTGACGATGACTTGTATGATAACTCTTAGTAGGTGGTGGTGGTGGTAATAATAATTATAATAATAATAATAATAATAATAATAATAATAATAATAATAATAATAATAATAATAATAATAATAATAATAATAATAATACTACTACTACTACCACCACCATACATTTCAACAGACAATATTATAGAGTTAAACAACTTAATTTATGCAGGGGTAAATTCAGTACGTAAAAAATAAAAAGAAGAAACAAAACCGCACCGGAAAACTAGACCGACAAAATCTGAATGGGAAATTAGACGGGAAACACAGATCAACAAACTGCAAAAAAGGCCAACGCTGTAAATAAGATGAAAGGCAACGGAAAATGAGTACAATAGAGAGATGTGACTTACAGGGAAGGACTAAATAAGAAACATGAAGAACTAAAGGAAATTATAGCAGCAGAAGATGGAAGATTGAGTACTACAGAGTATGAAACAGTACAAACAAAGCATGATCTTTAAAAACAATGGAAGCCAATTCACGGCCATCGACAACCAGTATTCGTTATTAATGATGACACAAATATCTATTCATTTTGGTCATGTCTGTTTATATCCTCATTAAACCTATATGTATCTACCTTGGAGTTGTTTTACTCTTATTGTTTGTCATTTGTTTTTCATTTTAATAACCGTCGCTTTTTATTTCAAAATTATTATTTTGAACGTGCAATTTGATTACTACGGTATACTTACGTAATTGAATTAATAATTGAGCTAAACTGGTATAAAATATAACTAATTTTGTTAATAGCTTCCCAAACCTTCAAAATACATGAAGATTTGCTAAGAAATTAAAGCGTGAAATGGTTTTCTATTCGACCGTTTGAAGTTTAAATACTTCCTAGTGTTACTTTAAATTTCTAATATAGCAAATACAAATAATTTCTTTTTTTCTCAACTGCATACACAAAATAAACCGACTTATTTGCTTAACCGAAATGCGTTCTGGTGGATTTAATTTTGTAATATAAATATTAATAATAATATAATAAAAATTATAAAATTAAATTTTAAAAAATCCTATTAATAATAATATGATTCTTTTAAATTTTATTTTATTTTAAAACGAATTTTTAAAGTCGTATAGACGCGAGAATTGGTTTTGTTGCATTGTCAAGAGAAATAATCACGCTAATTAGCCCGAAGATTTCAACGGGGAATGACACACAAAGGTGTATATGTGACTTACTTGAAATAATGTATTTTAAATGTACTAATATATTTTTATTTGCATCTTTGAATTAACAATTATTAGTATTGCACTGTCTTGAATATGTGATGTGCGAGCTCATATTTCATAGTTTTACACCATGGGCATTTGATATAAAAGGAGTAGATACACATTTATCGTTTTCACGAGTCTTACTTTACACACACATGTACTATCGTACATTACCGGCTCGATATCGCTTCGCAAACTCCCATTTAACAATTCAAATATTTCAGATTTGCATTAAATCTGATCCGTAGGCATTAGACATTACATAAGAACAATTTCCAAAATGTATATTTTTTCTAAAACCCTTTAAGCTTAAGCCTTAAGTTTAAGACATTTTCTAAAAATCCAGACCAACATTAGAATACTGATTGTAGATTGGTAAAATTTGGTATATTCGGACTACTGTTCTCATCTTGGGTGTTTTTTATCACAACGTTTCGACCGATGTAACCTATCTCTCTCTCTATATATATATCTCTCTCTATATATATACATATATATAAATATATATATATACATATGCATACATATATATATATATATATATAGATATATACACATATATATACATATATATACATATATATATATATATAGATATATACACATATATATACATATATATACATATATATATATATATATGTGTGTGTGTATGTATTTATATAGTTTATATATTGCAAGAGAGTTTATTGAAGTTGTTTAGTTTTTGTTTGTTTATTTACTTGTTTCTTTAAGTATGTGTAGATGCGTATATGTATGTATGTATATATAATAGTGTACGTTCCAATGCTTGAATAATAAAGTTAATGAACGATTAGAACGATATCATAGACAAGTGCACATTTGCGCCTCGTCTATAAGATATCAGTTACATTGCTCGATGGTATAACATAAACAAATAGATGCAAACAAATTAAATAAAAAAATAATGTATACGTTATATTGTCAAGGAAACACACAAATAAAAGGAACAGAATAGTGCACACACATATATGTTGATGAATACATAACAAAGATGTATATATATATATATATATATATATATATATATATATATATATATATATGTATGTGTGTGTGAAAAGATGACAAACGGAAAACAAGTCAAAGTGCAGTAGAAAAACAAAAACAAGAGATTTTTTGACCGGTTTCGTTCGTGGAGAACGTCTTAAAAAAATGAAGATACGGAAATAATTGTATTTATAAATATACATATATATATATATATATATATATATATATATATATATGTGAAAACATAGTTAAAATTACAGAATTCTTCTGTTTAATTATCCTTTTTTTATATTTTCAATTTTTCTACTGGTATTTTTTGTATTTAAAATCAAGACAATCAATTAATGTTCCATAGGTTTCACATATTTCACGAACGTTTTCGATTCTGAGACGAATCATCCTGGGGTGTCAAAAGCAAATGAACACAACATGTCAAAGTTGATTTCAATACAAAAAAGACCATAAGAAAAATTGAAAGAAATTAAAAAAAAGTATAATTAAACAGACGAATTCTGTTATTTTTTAACAATGTTTGCATAAATGAGACAAATCAGCCAGAATACACACACACAATATATATATATATATATATATATATATATATATAACAATATTTACAAAGAAATAGTATGTATACCTACATACCCTGACGTTACGAGGTCAAGCTTTCATCAGTGTAGGAAGGTATAATTTCAGACGGTCATCCTGTTTAGATGACAAATCTATTTCAACTACGGTTGTTCGATGCAAAGTGTACTCGGTAAAAATATTTTCTTTTTCTTTCCTAAAGCCAATACTTTACAAAGATTAACATCTTATCATCAGAGGAATTACATAGATGGATAAGTTGGCAGTGGAAAAGCCAACATTCAAAATTTGAAAAAATATTAAGTAATTGAGAGTAAGAGTGTGCGTGTAAAAATATTGAGCCTGTCCAGTTGGTGAATGTCCGTAAATAACGTGTCCGGTGAAAGGAAATTTAAAAATAGAAAAAGGGGTTCGCGAAAGCAGCGGTGAAAATGTTCAAAAATGTAAATCCAATAGAAATATGTTCAATTCAGTCGTAGATGGGGCGCATTTATTCGGATGTAATTTTGAAAATAAGGGCCATATTTAACTGTGTACTAATTCACTCATATACATATGTTTGTTCGTCAACTATATCTTGTGATGTAGTAGCGAATATATATATACATACACACACACACACACACATATATATATATATATATATATATATATACAGTCGCGTCCAAAACTAAGGGACAAAATTTTAAAACCTAATATTTGTTAGAAATAATAACCGTAAAAAGCTGAAATTTTGACAACCGGTAGTTGTTGTCATCCATAATAACATACTAAAATTTGAACCCTTTGTATAGAATAGAAAAAGAATTATAACAATTATTCATTTATTTCCAAATTTGGAATGTCCAAAAGTAAGGGACATAATTGAGAAAAACGGTGTAAATAGCATGCTACATTCAACTTTTTTTATTTCCTCTACTGAAGAACTCTTATTTAGTCATTTGTAAACGTTGCATCAGTCAACACCATGGCGAAACGTCAAAAACTTGATTACTCTGTGAGACAAGCTATTGTGAAGCTACACAAGGAAAAGCACACCATTAGAGAGATTTCAGAGAAAGTGAAACTTTCCAAGAGTGTTGTAGGCAGGATTGTTAAATCCTACAATGATACTGGCAAAATAGCTAGTGCTTTTAAAACCGGCAGACCCCGCAAAACTTCAGCAAGAGAAGATCGAATAATGCAGCGTATGTCATTAAAGGACCGTTTTAAGTCTTGCACAGAAATTAAAAGGGTTATGAATAGTACCTCATGTGTTAATGTGTCAAGACAGACTGTTTCTAGACGACTGCAAGAAATAGGGCTGTTTAATAGAACGCCAAGGAAGAAACCACTTGTTAGTTAGAAGAATAAGAAGAAGAGATTAGAGTTTGCAAACAGGTATGTAATTTGGACATATGAAAATTGGGCAAACGTATTTTTCAGTGATGAAAGCAAGTGTAATCTATTTGGAAATGACGGAAAAAACTTTGTAAAGAGACGTATTGGTGAAAAATTAAGTACAAAGTGTACTAAGAAAACTGTCAAATTTGGGGGCGGAAACGTTATGGTATTTGGAATGTTTTCTAGCCAAGGTACAACGCCTCTTGTCCGATTACAAACTCGTGTAAACGCGCAGATGTATAAAAACATTGTTCAAGATCATATTGTGCCAATCATACATAATTCAGGATTCGATAGGGCAATGTTTATGCAAGATAATGCTCCATGTCACAAGGCAAAGGTGGTAATGAGTTACCTTAGCGAGCAAGATTTCGAAATTATGGATTGGCCACCGCAAAGTCCTGACTTAAATCCAATAGAAAATCTTTGGAAGATCTTAGGAGTGAAAGTTAGGGAAAGAAATCCCACTAACACGGAGGATTTGTGGGTGAAGCTTCAAGAAGAATGGTCTAAAATTAGTATCAAGGATTGTCAAGAACTGATCCGTTCTTGTAGTCGAAGATGTGCAGCTGTCATTGAGAGCAAGGGCTCATTTACTAAATATTGATTACACATGTACTTTTATCGTTTTTTTTGGGCTGTTTACATTGTTATTCTCAATTTTGTCCCTTACTTTTGGACATTCCAAATTTGGAAATAAATGAATAATTGTTATAATTCTTTTTCTATTCTATACAAAGGGTTCAAATTTTAGTATGTTATTATGGATGACAACAACTACCGGTTTTCAAAATTTCAGCTTTTTACGGTTATTATTTCTAACACATATTAGGTTTTAAAATTTTGTCCCTTAGTTTTGGACGCGACTGTATATATATATATATATATATATATATATATATAACTATTGACTCGTGAATATATCCTGACTGCAGCACAGAGCCACATGCGTTTGATTCCTCTTGAACTTGACTTGAGAGAAATGTCATGGCATTAGTTCTTTTTGAAACATTAAAAGGTTTGGACACTCCTCACTGTTTTACCATTACTGTTAGACCCAAAAGACCTTCCCTTAAAAAGAAATAAACATATGAGGGAAAAAATAATAAGTTATTGCATCTGTGTTTACAGCTCACACCTAACATGAACAATTAATCATATAACCAATCAGAGGTCTCTCTAATATGTGTACACTCTTTATATTAATATTCATGTTAATCTATCTTTATTAGAACATTTAAACAGAAAAAAACACATGATCCCGCAGCAACATCATTGTCATCGCAGAGATATATTAGTTGGCTAACTGATATTTAAGACCAAACGCACAAACGACCATATGACTAATTAACAAGGAATAATGTGTATTTGAAATTGATTATTTCAAATTCGGTACCCAATATCGAGGATACGTGGTAATGTGTTTTTCAGGTGTACCGTTAGACAACATCGTGGGAATTAGTAACGATGGTTGTAATTGATTATAATAAAATCTCTTTAGAGGGCATATCAGTTTTATATAAAATTATAAAATGATACTATAAAAAAATAATAAATAAATGTTAGAAAAAATGTTGTTTTACAAATGTTGATAGCCTTACTCATTTATATATATATAGTTGTCTCTCGTTAGAACTGCACGAATACAGCACTAGGCCCTTTTCTGTCTGTCTGTCTGTATGTCTGTCTGTATGTCTCTCTCTCTCTCTCTCTATATATATATATACATTATATACATATATATATATATGTATATGTACATATATATATATATTATATACATATATATATATATGTATATGTACATATATATATATATATATAAATATGTATATATACAGAGAGAAAGAGAGAGAGAGAGAAAGAGAGAGAGAGAGAGAGAGAAAGAAAGAGAGAATATTATTTCATGTATGCATATGAATCGTTATGAGGAGATATAATTGTGTATGTATCAATTTTAAGTATTTACTTTAACAGTGATCGACATCTTAGTAGAGCTAGGTAGTAAGTTATGAAAATATATTCATGGCGATTAAACTACACAGATGATTACGCGTTTCATTCCCGGTGGAAATCGGTCGGCAAAAATGCATAGATGTGGTTTTGTAGGGTGTTTTTATATACACGTCTAGCTAGTTAATCAATAATATTCTTTGTTATACTCTTAGCTAACAAAAGTTCTGTTGATTTTACTTCTTTTTTCTTACTCTATTGTTCCGTTATAAATAGGAGTAGTCATAATTGTTTCATAGTTTTTCTCTTAGCAAATCATTGAGCATTTCACAAACAAAGGCTCAGGTGATTTTACTTCCTATTTCCTATTATATTATTCTATTTTCTATAAGATTCCCCTTCTTTTTTTTGTTCTCTTATCCATCCGTTGTCCTTCTCACAAACCAAGGTTCGGTTAATGTTAATTCCATTTCCTATTATGTTGTTCTGTTTTCTATAGGGTAGCTTATTTCTGTTTATTTTTTGTGTCAATATAATAGGTGATCTTATGTTAACACGTGCTTTCTTGTATTTCTATTTGAGATTTTAGTGTTTAAGTTTTTAAGTTTTAGTTTAGTTTAGTTTAATTTGTATTTTTATTATGTATCGTTAAACTAAGCTTAATTTTATTCGGTGCAGGCAGTTGTTTGCTATTTCACTTCTACAGTTAAATAGGTGTTGGGGTCTTTAAAGTTTAGGATTTCAAATTTCTCATTCACACATAATATACACGTGTCGTCTCAATTTCCACATTTACTGGCCTGTCGTATTATTTTCCATTCAATTATTGGTGAGCGTCCGTTTTCTTTGAGATCCCCATAATGATTTGCTAGTGCTGTTTAATTCGGCGTTTTACGTTTTTATATGTGCTTTTGTGGTCGTACTGTCTGGTTTTAAATTCCAGGGAGGTCATACCCACATAATATTTCTTGTTATTCGGTTCTTCTTTGGACAATATTGTGGCCTGCTAAACAATACTTTTGGTTAGGAATTTAATTTGTAATTAACAAATTGTACTATTCATGCAGTTTCATCTTTTCTCTTAATTATTAACTTTTTCATTTCTATTTGCGTAATTACCTTGACGATGTTGGTTATTACTAAGTGTAGTGCTTATATGTTAATTTGTTCTATAAAATAAAACGAATCTTTGCGAGAAGGCTAACGATTGGCTAAGAGAACAACAAAGAATCTGATTGATTAACAAGCTAGATGTGTACATCATAACACCCGGCAAAACAATCTCCATGCATTTTAGCCTGACGCTTTCCTCTGGGGATGAAACGCGGACGCGTCTGTATAGCTTATTTGCCATAAATATATTTTCATAACTTACTATATATGTATATATATATATATATATATTTATATATATATATATATATATATATATATATATATATATATATATATATATATATATATACATAGAATTAATCAAATTCAAATATATTATTTACAGTAACTTGAAACCAAATGTATTTCAAAAGAGCTATACAAAGTATTGTTTTAGAAATGTATAGACATTAGTATAACATTACGAGGTGTTTTGAACACCTATTTAATCTTCTAATTACCGTGTCTCAACTTACAATGTAATGATGATTGCACAGGGAGTCCTTAATTAGATCAAAAGTTGTACACTTTTCTGTCATACAATTGTGAGCTGGCATTTCTTCAGTTTGGTCGTTAAGAGAAGTCCTTAACTACTGGAAAAATGCCAGGATAAACAAATTGTTATCATTTCTTATGGGATAAAAATATCAACCGTTGACTTTTATTTTTATTGGGGGGTTTTTGCCGAATATATTTCCCTTTCTGATATGTTATGTACTTTCTTCCTTTACCCTCACAACACATGGCACTATTTTTACTTGTAAAATTTAGTGTGATGGGACACGTTCCTATTTATTTATATTGAAAGTGTTCTTATGTAGCAAGTTCGTGTTTTGTATGAAGACTATATCATTTTAACTACTTGAGAACTACACAAATATATATTTTCTCCGTTCACTTAGTTATTAAAAGTAGAATATTCTAGACTGCCTGTTCATGTAATTAGTTTAAATAAAAACATTTTTTAATTTATTCTTGGGAAGTTTCCCAGTCGCCCTTGACTTCTCCTCTCATCCGAGGTCAGGAATTTCCAGCTCAGAAGTGTGCAACCTTAGATTTATTATAGTCTTCCTGTGCAAGCATAATTACATTGTCGCTTGAGACTGAATGGAATCAAACGAATGTTATATATAGATATTACAGCAGACTCCGTGGAAATTACAAAGTGTTTTCGTTCATCTGTTGTAAATGCTGGTATTCTTCGAAATATTGTTATAATATTGACGTGCGGCGCGAACTCAGATGCTGAGAGATGATTGTAAAACGTGTGTTCAAAGTCAAAGATATTTATCTAATTCTTCGAGTTAATGTAGTTTCGGAATACTTCTGGATACTGAGATATACCTCTAAAACCATTGCATGGTTTATTTCAATTCTATGGACGTCCAGTTCGAATGTAGACCCCATAAACTATTTTACCGTCTTTGAACAAAACAAAAATGAGAATGTTATCTTAATCCGAAGGAATATAATGTATATATTTTATTCCGGTTTCGCGTTCGGCATAATAGTAAAATCTGATGAAATTAAAAAAAAAAATTCGCAGTCAATCTTCGGCAATCGGACAACCCTCGAAGAACACGTATATATATATATATATATATATATATATATATATATATATATATATATATATATATATTACAGAAGAGCAGAACAAAATCGGTTGGACCTCAAATAAAGAGGAACTATAATTGATCTCCTTTATCCGACTGTCTTTAACGTATGTGTTGGTCTGGTCCCCTATAAAATAGCAGCGGGCGCGTAGTGTGACTTTGTGATGATGTTTTAATTATATGTTTTATTTTTACTAACCTGGCATTTCTACCCGCCAATATCGCGCATATTTGCAGCTTGTGCAAGTCAAAATTGGTTTGTTCTTGATATGTGAATTTAAGTTGATCATGATAACCTCGATCGCTTAGTCTTCAGCTACTGTGTTGGAGGATTAAGAATTTAAATAAAAAATAGTCACAAATTACCCCCACCTCCAACGCCGAGCAAAACGTACACAGGCCTAGTATCAATTATGGGTTCAATCGTTTACACCTCAGATAAATTATTGAAAAACACTACGCTGTTATATCTAAACAACACCCGTCAGTCTTTTTTTTTCTGTTTAAGAATAATTGTGCGGTAGAATATAATGAAAAAATTAAATGAAGTAAAATAAATTATAAATATTATAAAATCAAAAATTAAAAAAATAAATAAGTAAATAAAATAAAATTTTAAAAAATATGCTTAAAATATAAAATTATAAAAACATTAAATATAAAATATTAAAAAAAAACTGTATTTATAAGTGAGGGGAAAGCCAAAGTAAGATAAGAATCAACATGTTAATGGGATATGTGAAGGAGATTTGATGTAAAACACGCATGCCAGGCATAGGTAAGCGTATCAATTGGGTGATTATTGTTCTGTTTTTCTATATCCTGTTTTAGGCAAGTCTATAGGAAACAGAACAGTAGAACAGAAAATAGGAAGAAAACACTAACTGTACCTTTGTTGGTGAGAAGCGCAACGATTGGCTAAGAGAACAACAAGGGATCTGATTGGTTAACAAGCTAGCCGTGTATATTAAAACACCCAGCAAAACTAACTCCATGCATTTAAGCCTCAAAATCCCCCCCACCGAGAATGAGACGCGGGAGCCTCTGTGTAGCTTAATTTCCATAAATATATTTTCATAACTTACTACCTAGCTCTACCTCTGTATCGAGTACTGTTTAAGAATGGTAGCACCTTTGGAGAAAGACAGCTGCGTATACCTTGGTATCTGGTCAGCATTCTCTGGTGCAAACCCCATATCAAGCTAATGTATGGCTTCAAGAAGTCGCAATGAACGCTACGGTCACACACGCCTGTACCAGTTCTCGGCTGACATCACAAACAAACATGCCTCACAATCAATGCCCCATGTAGTGGGTTCAACATGTATATGCCTTCACGGGTATGTACGGTTGCTGTAGTTCCTGTAGCGATCATAAATAACATTAATTATTTGACAGATAGACTCCCAGCCTGACAATGGGAATGTGCACTACCCTACTACGTAAAAAACCGTAAAATTGGAGGGATTTTGGCGAGCCGTATATTTATCAAGCCTTCAAGATGCCTCGATCAAATACTTCAATAGAATCTGCTAATCCACACATGTGAAGACGCAATAAAACAATCGCCATCTAGTTCCAAAAGCGTGATGGGTGGTGGGAGTTTGTTCTTAAGCATGTGACGAAGCCCTCCGGAGTATTTTCATAACATAACTATAATTGAGAATTAATTGAGACAAACGCTTATCTATACTTCTCAGATGAAGTATTGTTGTTAATATTAGTTACTTTTCGTGGGTATGACACGAAATTTAAATACTTGCAAAAAGGACAGATTCACCTTTTAGTTGCAATTAATTGCATGTTATATCAAACCAGACGATATAATAACCGCGAATTTCAAATTTACGCGTTAAATAACATGTGACGGGAAAATGACGTGAACACGCATCCACTTTGTATTATTTTACTCCAGTGCATTGTCTCAGAAAGTAAGGTAGCTCATTCCAGGCGCTAATACTTTATATCCATATGAGATACATAGATACCCGAGTGTTCAACTAAAGTTTTCCGTTATCTCTCAAACTACGTTGACAAATAATTCATCTAGTCTATGTTATTTGGTCATGGTTTGCTTGCACAGTACAGTATCCTCGTGCCAGGTTGTCCTTGTGCAGAGAGCCCGAATACACTCGAGAATGGTGTCTGGTAGACAATCCAAACTCTATACACATAAATGTGCATCGTACAGAAATTGATGATTATTTATGTTCGAGGCATGATTACAAAAATATGAGTGGTCCCAGAATCGACAATAAATACAAATTCTAAGACACAGATGTTGAGAGTGTGAGGTACCTTAAATCTAGTTGTAAAGTGTTTTCCGGTAGACGACTACTATACAATGTGAAACAACGGAGTACGTAAATATACTCACTAAATAACTTGTACAAAATTGAATATTCAGTGTAACAAGAAATCTATAGGAGCATACCAGAATAAACCGTTAGAAATATGTCATACACTATTTACTATGGCTATACAATTCCTACAGCTAACTACTTATAACACGGAGCTGTTAAACCTGACATAGGGGAAGTAATTAGCAACGCCGACACCACTTACTTTGATGTATTAAACAGATCGCTGAGGTAGACGATATTCTCAGGTCTTATGCAGGACATAAAAAGAAATAAGATTCTTAGGAATATCCCCATCATTCCAGTAATCATCGGAGCCACCAATTAAAAAAATACATGACGATTTGTCTCTGCTGAATCAAGTGCAAGAGTGAGAATAACAATTAAACTTAAAAAGAGCGTTAAGGACCTAAATATATATATCTCGGGTGGAGTCCCTGAAATAGTGAGAGAATGTCTGGCACCCGGCAGAATGCTAGATGTCTAGCAAAAACCAAAAGAAAAAAAACGGAAAAAAGCCTAGAACTTATTATGGATATATTACTTCCACAAATGTGTAATGTTAAATAATAGTTCGCACCTGAAATTCGGTACACATTTTCTCCCTAGTGTACGGATAAGTATAAAGAAAAAAATGAAAAGGTATCTTTATCCACAATAGCATTTGCAAACTTATTTTCAATGCGTCCTTGAATTTTAAATTCTTTGTTAGCATCGAAATCCCCGTTCGTTGTCAACTATATTTCGTTAAACATGGTTCATGTGCTTTTGTCTCTCAGTAATTATTCCTGAACCTTTTCATAACTTCAAATCTGCTGTACATATTGCGTATTTTCCGTCTTTCTTACTGTGTATAGATTTGTTAATTTACGGTATGTCTGACT
>OY744523.1:41671099-41798599 GCA_963556195.1 Sepiola atlantica
TTTCATCTATTGTTCTTTATATGTATGTATATATATATATATATATATATATATATATATATATATATATATATATATATATATATATATGACGAAGTAAATATGAAATGATAGTTTCAGATAACCTGTGAAATTAGTCAAAAAATGCTTAAAATCAGTATGACAAACAAGCAAAATAAGGGCACGAGCACGTCATTGTAGCTGTTCACTTAAGTTTTTTGAATTTCTGCATGCTGGTACACTCGTGCAAAGGGGGGGTCAAAGACCGGTAGCTCGAGGAAAGAAGCTAGTAAAATAGAAGGCTCTTCGGCATCTTAGGACCTCCTCAGTTGATTAGTCGAGTATATTTACGTCGAGGGTACACTAGAGCAGTGAGTTTATCAGTACCTATTCGATTGAAGTAATTGTAAAAACAGCACACTGATGCAGCATTGCTGCAATTGGACAGGAGCTTGATAGTGAATAACTTCTAGACTTTGTTTGAGAAGGAGATCAGTGGGGTTTTAACTAGCACACATGTGACAACAATACTCCATTCATTGGCAGACATTGGATGGTGTATTTTAGAGATATATAATACTATCAGGTGTGAGATGTTTTCTAGGTCAGTGAAGGTAGCCCAGTTTCTTGGCAGCAACCGTGGCAATTTTTACTATGTATTTGTTCCAATTTATGTTTTGTGTGAATGTTAGGTCGAGGAATTTAACTTTTGACTCTCGTGTAGGGTTTTATTTGCCATAACAATCGGTGGTTGAAGACGTTTCTTGTAGTTGTTGAAGAAAAAAGAGCTTTGTCGTTGCAGTAGTAAATGTTACCATTCATTTGTAACTCCATTTAACTACAAACTGTTCGGCTTGACCGTTCGATCTCAGATGATTTACTGGTGTAGTAATATGTTCAATGTCCAAGGTAGTACAAACATCTTTAAATACATTTTCTGTGAACGCTTACCAGTGTCTGGGGGACCCCGAAACGACTGAAAGTTTCATCTAATGCACTGATGCTTCGGGTTTTCTGGGCAATATCAGTATCGTATATTTGGTATTCTCTTCTGTAATAACAGGGTTAACCGTACTTTATCCTACCAATCTAAGAAACGTTTTAGTAAATATCGTTCCAAATCGTCTGAAATATGCAGAAATGTTACGCAAGAAGCAGGTTTGTATACAAATTCATATAAAAAATTTGCAATTTCTTCGGCAGCCAAAACCTCTTTTTTTCATCGGTAGTCTGTTTCAGAATTTTTTTCGAAACTTTTCTGTTGTTGCAGTATATCTTGCTGTAACTCCTGATATGTTGTCAATTTTGTTGCATGCATTTCAATAATTCCGACTAATAGTTCCATATTAGAAATCATCAAGACTCCTCGACACAAAATAAATGTCTGTTATTTTTAAGAAAAAGTAATAGCAGTGATTGTACTATCATTAGTTACTAAAGAATATTGAACTTTTATCTCGTATAGTTCGTAGTTTATATCGAACAATTAAAGTATTCTTTACTTTTTAAAAACAACTGTTTGTTGGATGCATTCTTTTCTTTTGATTGTACCTTGTAGAGGTAAATTCTTTTTTGTTGTGTGAATTCGATTACCGAACCAGGTTTTCTGTTCATATCTTTAAATCAACGTCAGTCGGATTATTTCGTTCACAATTTGACTTGCATGTATTCACTGAATAAAATAAAGCACACGTATGACTGAATATATTCTAAAACTTGTTTTCGTCTCGAATCTGTGTTTACCAGTTCATATAGTTAACTTCATCATATCTTCTATTGGTTCGTTTTCGAAATTCTCGCTACCAGCTGATATAACTTAGTTAAAATTTATGATAACAAAATTAACCAGAATGTAAAGTGTTATTTCATACTCTTTAATTTTCGTACCTTCCCTTCCTCATCATGGATATATGTCGTCTCGATGTCGTCTAGTGGTTGAGCTCTTTCTTCGCTTCTATAGTGCCGTGAAAATCGCCGTCCGCGGTGTCTACAACAAAAACCTTCCTAAAACGATTCAGGAGGCGAACAATCTTTTAAATTATGATTAGTTTTATTCAGGCGTCAGTTTTCTGTCGCTCTTTGAGATGTTTTACTAAACGTTGAGGGAGGGATCAAATTACTACTTTATCATAGTTAATTCCTAGCTTAAGTACTTAGCCATTTGAGGAGGGGAGAAGAAGGAATATCATCTCTGTATTATCTTAGGCAAATAAATTCCCCTGTTCATTTCGGACTACATAGAGAAATAAGTCTGTTCAGCTTGTTTCCAAAAACCAGACGGGCAAAACTCAGTTTCCCACACAAAAGGCGTGACGTCACAGATCCCCTATGCGCAGGTGGCCTTTGACACTTGACCTGATGTCTCGTCAAATTGGTGGCCCCGCCAACGCTTGTGAGCTCCGACTGTGAGAACAGCCCTATTTTGTACTCGGTTGTACGGGTTCACCCGCACTAAATCGCACAAGCCAAACAAAACAATCCTCCACACATACGTATACTCAACATGCGTCCGGCATCAAAGGGCCATTAGCAAACATTCTCTGCCTCCTAATACAAAAAAATCATGGTGTTTTCTTTTTACACACCCCTCTGCAGGGTCTGGTCAGAAATAGTGATTAGCACGGCTGGACACATCTCTGCTATCCTCTTTACCCAGCTGCCTCTAATCGGCCCTATGACATTTCCTGGGATGTACGGAAATTCCCCTTGCGATCGATATCGGCTCAACGGCCATCCCTGTCAAAATAGATAATAGCACACGCTCGGTGTTACCCTGCCGCATGGTTGACCACTTGATCCCACGGGCATCTACACACGATACCTATGCACACAATTCACCACACACATCCATTAATCTCTAACAGAATACAGGGCAAAACAGAAAAACCCCATTTAAAAATTCGTATATCCCCTTTCTGGTCAACCATCCAATTTCTCTGTAAGATATGTCTTATCATACCATTCGACCGCTCCCGCTTTTTAACACGAACCCCAGAACGACCCCTTAGCTCCCTACACAAGATAACTCGTCCAATTCCCTCTGAGCCGGCTACACTGCACTTTGTATATCCCTTCCAAGGAGGTTCACCATAACTTTCGGGCCGGCGACTCGCCTTTCTCATATCCTTGTTCTAAGGAGCCCAATTCATTTCACATGATCCCGCCCAATTTTCACCACTAATTCCTACATGTTAATTGCTCTGACACCAGTTTAATCCGCCCCATGCCAAACACATATTTACTCACACCAACCTAATTTCACAATCATCCAGATTCGTTACGCCGCTGTGTTGCTCTCGTTGGTCCCACCGACCCACTAAAGCACAATGGCCACTCTGTGATCACTATTCCTATCAGCCTTTCCGTATGTGAAGGAATCTCCATCAAGCATCCAATTCGCTCCCTGCAAATAAGCTCTGCTTCATACTAGCTGGACAGAATACACCTCGTTAGCTGCAGAGAGGTACTCCATACTATGAAACATCACGAAAATTTAGCAATGTGACCCGCCGTCTGGGTCTCTGCAATCAACCTCTGACCACTTCCACTTCTCCGAGAGATAGAAAAAACAAAGCACACCCAGCTTCCACCTTTTTCTTTCTATTGTTCTGATTTGAATAACCTAGCCGACCATCACATAATGTTAATTGGTTAAACCGAAACACAAGTAAAATTAATCAAATAAGTCTCTCTCCTCGATACGATACACAAAATATATTTAAATAAAAACCAAATTTTAAACAATAAAATTGAGCAAAACATCTCCATTGCCGAAAACATAAAACAATACAAGAAATCCTCCACCTCATTCTCCTATATAATGCATAGTTTAAACATAGACAGAAAGTGTGTGTGTATGTGTGAAAATTCGTCACTGTCTTTTTCTCTTGTCTTTCTTTTTTTCTCTACAAAAGTTGATACATGCGTGTGTGCAATAGTACATTGTTTTTATTTTGTATTACCTTAATTACTAAGTGTATTTGTGCGTGTGCTATTGTTTTCCTATAGGATTGACCTAATACACTCAGAAACCGTCGAATACAGCCCACCATGCATATTACTGTTCTAAGTATATATATATATATATATATATATATATATATATATATATATATATATATATATATATATATATATATGAGAAAAAGAAACAATGTTTCAGGCAATATGTAAAAATAAAAATGGAATAAAGGATAAGCAATTGAACAACTAACAAAAATAAACTCAAAAACTCATGTTGTAAAGTTCAGCCGAGATATTTCGGTCGTTAAGATACGGCCATTTTCATTCGGTTGGTAAACTTTATTTCAAAACGGAAAAGTTTTCAAATTTATACAAAGAATGCGATTGGAAGAAAATGTCACGTGCAGAGAACAACAAAAAGGGAGTAAAGACGCGAGGAATGTTATGAAAAGAGAAAGAAAAAGAAGATGAAGAAGAGGAAGAAGAAAGAGAGACCAATCAACCAGTGTCTTTAGAACGTCAGTTGAAGAAGAAGAAAAAGAAGAAGAAGCGAGAACAAAAGAAAGAAAGAGTAAAATCGACATTTGACTGTCGAAAGCTACTGAAGAAGAAAAGAGAGAGAGAAAAAAAGAGAGTTTGTTGAATTGTTTATCCTTTATTCCATTTATATATATATATATATATATATATATATATATATATATATATATATATATATATATACTACAGCTAGTACAATTATCATCTTCGAGGGGAAGCATGTATCCAATCACAACAATCATTGAAAGCAATGGCTAATCAATTCGGGACGAAATTGTAAGTTTATATCATTCATTACCACAAGGCGATCATCGTTGTTGAGCGGGCTATGGGCATTCGTCATTCAAGCCTCGGGTAGTCAGGTCAAGAGCAGGTCGAAAAATGAGGTTTGCTGGCCTACACGAGCAGAGAGGCTGATCGGGAAAGTGATAGTCTGTGAGGGGGCGCTATTGAGAAACTATACGTGGAGTTACCAGCTAATGCTGTATAGCTACAGAATGCAAGCCAGTCACATTGATGTGCATTTAAATCCCCAGATATATGTAGTTGGGCACACGTGAAAAATGAGCATGCTGTATCTATGCTTTGAGAGTAAAAGTTGAACATAATACAGTCATGGGTATATGATATCCGTATGTGAAATGTAAGTATCTAACGCTGTGTTGTAAGATTAATCTAAAGCACACGTAGACTTGATCATTTGATTCTAGCCTATGTTATTTAATCAAAGGGAGGGTGGTTCGAACATTAACTCCTAGCGCGTGCATATGTGTGTACGAGTAAATACTCGTACACACATATGTACAGTGAAAAGTAATCAGTCCTATTAAAATGGTGTGAAGAGATTAAGGAGTGAGCTTTGTTTCACAAACTGCTAGTATATTCAGGGAGTTTACTAGCAGAAAGTGTTCTACGTAATTGATGTTGGTTCTAATCCTCCGTGTATTCGTGAATGCTAGTCTGAACGGCGGAGACACACTGTGTTTTTGTGTATGTCTGATTTAGGTGTGTTTCGTTTTTTTTGTATTGCTATTTTTGTTTCATATAGAGTGGGAAGGGCAAAGTGGAGTCTTGTTTAGTGCCAATAAGCAGTGGTATCTGTATGGGACCTTTTCAATGCGCAATATTGGACGTACAGTTACCCACGATTTGATGAAACTGCGTATTGAGCACTACCTAACAATCAGGGCTGCTGTACTAGCAGTTGTAAACAGCAACCAGGAAACACATAGATAGAGAGAAAAAGAGACGGCGTTCATTGATCCAGTCAGAAAACAAGACCAAACACTGGGTGTATGTGAGGTGTCCCTCCGCTTGTATTTCTGGCTAATAGACAAAAACGGGGTGCAATGACTGGACGATAAGCTGAGCCTATTTACACCTTAAATGTCACCAATAAAAAAGCGTCATTCAATAAAATAAAATATGTGAATTATAGGTATGTTTGTCATTTTTATTTCATTTGAAACGGGCGTGATAAAATATTATGAATCTGAAACTAGATATTTTTAATTAAAAAAAAGTATATTTATTCGACTTAACGTACAGAATGTTTGGTTTTGTTTGATTGTTTTTTCTTTACAGCATATAAAATCTGTTCGCTTCATTTACTGCCGAATCAGGTCATTTCTGTAAAGGTTCTTATGCTTCAAGTTTTTTATATGCCCAAGTATTTTTTCATGGTGCTAGACGAAAATTGTTGTTTTTGTGTTTTGCTTTTACTGAACAGAATTGCGCTTTGCAAAGTGAAATAAATTAAAAAAATAACCTACTTTTGTTGTTAAATTCTGGTTAGAAGCCTATATCTTCAGACAGTCTGATTTGGTAGCACCATATAACGTACAGAATGATCTGCGTGAAAACATATTCGCTAATTGCAAAGTGATCCTGAACGTTTTTAGATGTCTTTATAAATATATGATCATTGGTCGTATAGCTATGCAGCTCTATGTTAATACTAATTAACCTCCGTGTATTTGTGTTTGTTTAATTTACTATTAATCACTTTATGTACTATAATGCACAATTAAAGAGATTTTTTTAAATCGTAGTAAATAGTATTACATTTAAGATATAGTTAAATCACAGAATTGTATTGCCTATAATTATTTTCAGTTTCTTCGTAACTAAGTCAGCGATTTTAATATTTTCAATAGTTGATAAACTAATCAATAAGTCTGTGACGCATTGACATTTTAAAGGCATTTGGAATTATTGACTTTGTCAGAGATAAAGTAATTTTGTCTTTAAAGTTATTTACAGATTCTCATCTATTATAAGATTCACATTTTTACAGGTATTAACACCCGAAAAATGTACAGATAGAGATTTATGCAAAATTACCGTAACCAAATAGAGTTCTATAACAATCTGGTTACATTCAGATTTTACTAAGGCAACGGTGAACGTAACATTTAACTTTCAAAATTATTTTTAGTTAGAAAAAAGAACGGCATACGAAAGCGAAAGAAAATGGAAGTACAAAAAATTCCCGTGTTACACCCGGGAAGGTATATACAATCATTTGAGGAAATAGCCAATATAAACAAGAAAAAAGAAGGAATAAAATGGTATTTCAAGAAATCAGACGTAATAATAATTGCATCAGAAAACTTTTAAATATTTACATAGAGTAAATAGAACGATATTTTTCTAGTATTATTTTTAAAGGGGTTCCTGTATCGATGTAATATGCATTTTAATCTATACAGCTTCTTTACTGATATTTTGTTATAATTATAAATAGGTGGAATGACAAAAACATAATTTAATATTAAAAATAAATGAATAATCGTAATTGGAATATAAAATTGTTTATCGTATTTTTTAATGGAAATCGCTCCAGACAAGGCATGAAGCCACTTGATGTAAGTAGCTAAAATGAGATACTACTTCAAGGTCAAGAACTAGCGAACGATAAGTTGTATATGGATATATTCCGACCGAGAAAACAGTAATTCTTCCACTTTGTCAGAAACATATCTCATCGAATGTGCAGACTAAGGACTAACATAAGGGAATCGATAGTTAGGAAACTGCCGAAAGTACACCCAAGGCCCACTTTTTACTCTTCCCAAAGAGTCTGTTTACTTCCAATCTACGATCGTCCATTTTGTTATTATTGTTATACATAAATACATCCCTCAATCGACATGAACGCTTTTGGATTCGTTAGAGATATATTACAAGTGATAGTTAATTTATAGCGGGCATATGATATATTTTTCACGTATATTTACCCAAAAGATTACACCTTGCAACTGAGACGAAAGGGGCATGTATAAATAAGAATCACGATTAATAGGAACATCCTACGTAGGGGAGTTGTGCACCAAAAATGTTGTCCACATTACATTTGTATTTCTGTATTTTGGTATGGTCGAGGAAATAGAAAGCAAGGCTAGTCGTTTGAGGAAAACACTATTAGAGAAGTAAGCTTTCCGAAAATGGGATTTTGCTGATTGTCACATTGGTCGGAGGTATTTACTTTAAAGTGGTACAAGTGCTAGCATTTTTTTTCATTGAAGTACTTTAAAAGAACCTCTCTAAAGAAAGAGTAACTAATAGTTGGTGCATCAGTTCAGATGTAGCAACAATATGCCATGCATTGGCGAATGGTGGCTTTGTAAGATACTGGGAGGTATGAGACATTTTCCAGTCGAGTAGAGAGAAACTGCCGACTTCTAGCGGACCCGGTAACATTTAAGACTTTTTTAGAAATAATATCAAGCCGATTAGTTTTAATGTTAGACTCTGATGTAGAGTGCTATAAGTGGTTGGAAATATTTCTTATGATTATTAAAAAGAAGGAGATTTGTATTTTAAGGATTAAATGTAACTATTCATATTTGGCCTCATTCTACTACAGACTAGGCGTATTTTATTTATACATTTCAAAGGTAATATAACATACAAATATGCGATTAAAAAAGTAAAAAGGGAAACAGAAAATGACTGTAAAATTACATATAGACAGATCCTAGTAGGTAAAGCTAATACTTAATAAATTTATGAGATAAAATTAGTAATATTAATCGACGGAAGAGTAAAAAAAATATTAAGTTAACTCTAATTTATACCAAAGTTAAAATGGCAGAATATAATTTTCTGAATTATTTTAACGATTATTTTCTAATAGGATGTTGCTATATATAGTTACTACTTTTACTACGGATCTAGTATTAGTGAAACGTGCCTGTATTTATGATTACAATTTCGAAACGTCATCAAATAATAGCGACTAAAAATAATTTATTTCGTTAGAATTACATTGAAAAGTATTCAAATGGATCTACTTTGGTAATAATTCAAATTATTTATTTTATTTCATTCTTGAATTTTAACCAGTAATCATATTGATTTCGTTTAGCAATGTGTGGTTCTGCATGAAAAAGTTAGAAGCGTATAAAAGAACAAAGGAAAAAGAGAGATGAACATTTAAGCCAACTACCTACGACGAGTTAATGAGAAAACTCGTTGTTATTTTCAACGACATGTTACATGCAATCTGATGGTGTAGACAGGATTCCCTATTTAATGTTACAAATCACTCATTAGTGCTACATACAATGTAATGTGGAATAGGTATGAACCCTTAGCGCCGGCACTTAATGCAAACTCACCCACCCGGAAAATCAATGATACCCTTAAATACATTTAGGGAAACTGACAGAAAACACTAAACATATACTAAACTTTGTAAAGTTAATAGGTTGTCTCTTAAAAAACAACAATATAAAGGAATTATTATAAGCGTTGATGCAATAGATAAAATAACAGAGTTTATCCACTCTGTTATATCGCGTACGTTTATTAAACAAAAGATTGAAATAAACACTTCTGATAATCAGATAACTATCAAATATGATGAGATTTTTAATATTTATTAATTAATAGATGAATTAAAACTGAAAAGTTATACATTATTTACGAGATTTAATTTTCTGTCTCTTTAAGGAACGAAATAGCTTTTATTGTACCCATAGTCGAAACTCAGTGGTCATTTATACAAACTTGCCCCAAGAACATTAAATACCAGCTTCGTTAAAAAATATATATTCGTACATTCAGGGTGTCAACATTTTTTACAGCAGTACCTGAGTTTCGACGTTCAGTAAAACCAGACGATATAGACCATTTGATTGAAGAGAGATAATGATTTTAATAGCTTTGTTTTGAAATAAAATGAAAACATTATATTAATATTGATTTATTAATTAATAAATACTGCATTTTTTAATCGATCGAATAATTTCTCACATCAATGCTAATGGATATTCTTTTTTACTGTGTCATTCACATGCGTCTGAATTGGTTTACTATTTACAACATACACTTTGTCTTAGTTCTTCTCCAATGCTAACTCATATGAGAAAAAGAGAGAGAGGGGGGATAGAAAAAGAGAGAGAGGATAGCGAGAGAGAGAGAGACAGAGAGAGACAGAGAGAGAGACAGAGATAGATAGTGAGTTTGTATTGTGTAACGGCACTTTAACTTCTACCGCTCATTTAATGCCAATAATAGGTTCAATGTGTTTATAGCTTTTATTGTTTTATTTGTGATCTTTTTTTTTAAAGATTACCTCTTTTACAGGATTAAGTATTTCTTCAGGCACTGTGTCCTTAAATATGGTATATACGTGATCTACCTGATAGTATTTGAGATATATTTGTTGGAATACGTCACATTTTGTAAGAATGTGTTTGACTGTAAGGAGAACTTTAAATGTTTGACATTTCGGAGGATCTACTCCTTTTAGGTGGTGCGAATTTTTTATGTGTGTATGTCCGATCTTGATGCTACTCAATAATATATTCCACTTGCGATTGGTCAGTGGTTCTGTAGCTTCTGATGTTACTTCAGGTTAGTGCTTTTACAGTGTTTTTTGTGAACATGTCACATCTTATTTGCCATTTTAAACTCTAGATGAAGAGGGAGGAAGAGCGAAAGAAGGAGTGTCACAAAAAGAAAGTGGTTAACACATGTCGTATAGACATACATACGCACAGCGATTTTAAATATTTTTGTTTATAACATTTATATTTCATGAGGTATAATAATTTAAAGACAGATCAAACACTTATATTATTTTAATAAGCTAATGTAAACGGCTCTAATAGTTAGTTTAATATAATACGCGTAGATTTATAAAAAGAGACATAACGTGTATGAAACCATTTCTTATTGAAATTATTTCAAACGTAAGAAGCGATAAAGCATGAAACAGAAAAAAAGTTTTATCTTCGAATATTTCTGACCGAAATCGGTTCTTTTGATCTATAAACGGCCATTCGTTTTTAGCTGATTTCCTCTGATCAGTGGAGTGGACACTTTCAAGTCGGAGTAACGTAGGCTGGAAAATGATTGTCTATTTTTGGGATCATTAATGGTAATAAAACCGATCCTATTCAGTGAAATGTCTGTATTTGAACCAAATGAATGTCACCGAAAAGAAAGACTGAGACGAATATCGTCAAATCTGCAGTTGACGTATATAATTCTGACCGGTTGATTTCGTTTGTGCAACTGGGGCAACATAGATACATCGTGAAATTAATTCGGTCGTAGACAATTGCCACATGGGATATTCTTTAAAATAATCAAATCTATTTCAGACACGAGAGGGAAGGATGAATTAGGAGTACATAAATTATGAGAACAGTGCAAATGTTTGAGTCTACTATAAAACAACACCCCCCTGAAATACGCAAGGGACGACTAAATGATTTAAATAATTTAGTCAACACATCCACGTCAGCTATTGCTTACCATCTTATAAATAGTGCCGAATGTGCGTCGGCTTATCTAGTGACAGGTCTTCTGTCATTAGTAGATCACATTCGGTATTCCACCTTAAAATCCGTGAAGCAATATAAATTAGGTTTTTAAAACCCTCCCTTTGTAAACAAAAGGAGTGGATTCTAGGAATCAATGTGATCCACTTGTGACCCCCTCCACTTTTTTCCTAACCTTCTCACTGGTGTTCATTTCACTATTTTAAGTTTTGTTAATCGTAGTGCATGAATTATTTCCACTCTGATGAGTATTGACGAAAGCCGGCTTAGTAGATTTATGTATTGATGTTTACCCTCTCGTGTTTAACACTTTTCACTTTCATTCGAGCTTCCCCCTAAAATAAATGCCACACACGTCTATATTCCTTGCATAAATAACATTTTGTACCCCTAGAAATATATTTAAATAAGGAGTAGAGTAATTCATGTATCATGCACATAGATATCATAGATATAAGAACTACTGTTATAACGTCAAACGCCTGGGGTTACAACTTGGAATACAGTGGTCAAATTTCGTATGGTTCCACATTGTATTAAATGCTATACTAGGTCTGCATAGTACGTTATTATTGCCGAACATATGCGCTGCTTTATTGAGTCGTCTCACTCTCCACTGTTCTTCTCTATCTATAATGGTTACTTCGTCGTATAAGGGTAAATGTTTTTCTTTTTCCCTCCATATGTGGTCAGCCATACGCGATTTTTTAATATCTCAAAGTATTACGGCTTTCCGGCTTTCTTCTAGCCTGACATTAAGTGGGCGACATGTCTAACCTTTGTATATTTTCTCACACTTAGATAGGATCGCATACACGCGGTTCTTAGTCATACATTATTCCGTAGAAGGTTTGACTCTTACAAGATGCTTTTAGAGAGTAGAGTCACTCCTCAAGACGGTACCTTTCTTTACATTATGTCGATAGTGGGAGTTAAAATTTAGATACTGCCCAGTGAAAGTTAGCTTTCGATATACAGATATACCTACACCCCTGATCAGTACGAGTGATCACCACATTTCGGAAGAATACAGTTATTATCTTACTTTTCCATTATGAATTATAGATGGACGTCTATAGTTCAGATGGTCCAGTAATGTTTGAACATCTTCCTGGTGACGCCAGAGTATGAAGGTGTACTCCACATATCGTGGGCACATTGTTGGCTTTAGTTGTGTTGATCCATACGTCATTTATTCGAAATATTCTATGTACACATGAGGTAGTACTGGGGAAATAGTGATCCCATAGCTAGACCTTCTTCCTGTCGGTATATATCAGATCCCATCGATACATATGTAGATTCTACACAGAAGGTCAACATATCTATCAGATTATCAATTTAGATACAGGTACGTTCCTCAAGTGGTGTATCTGAAGTCAACTCTCCCGTACCACCGTCACAGTCTCCTCGGTGAGTACTTTCGTGTACAGACTCACTACATCTTAACTCACATAATAGTTGGAATGGATGGGAGCAGTGTTGATGTTTTCCCCACGAAATGAGCTGAATACTTTACATACGATGGAGATTTGCATGTGAGTGGGCTGATTATACCTACAATGAATCGACCCAATGGATAGCATACTGAACTTCGTACGCTGATAATGAGCCTTAATAGAATACCTTATTTGTAAATCTTAGGAATGTCGTATAGGGGTTGTATCTTGTTGTAATGCTGAACCAGCTGTCTATATTTTGCAGATGTATTAGATCCTTGCCCTTGCTTAGGATTTGTGACAGCTTCCTCTCTGTTTTCAAAGTCAGATTCTTTTTTACTTAACAGTTGCCTCCCGATCTGCCATTTTTTTTTTTGGAATATTCCGCTTAATCAATTGATACTGTAGCATTGCCTTTGTCTGCTGGTAGTATTGCGATGTTTAGTTTTGGAATCTTTGGATTATCGAGTACTTGTCTCACATTCCACATTTGCTCATCTCCTTGTGCTTGGGTTTATTCAAATCTGCCTCTTCTATTGGAGCTATAATATCTAAGGCCGGAATCCGCTTGATTATTTTGGTGAGGTTGGCATCTTTTCTCAGCACTGAGCTGACGTTTACTTGTGTTGACAATGGCTTTTATTGGTGAATAGTGAACACGGGGTCTTATGTCCTTAGATTTCAGATTTTCCTTAAATTCTTGATTATATTATATGTCCAGATATTTTTGAATGCGAATTTTATCATCAGTCAGTGATATGCTATCAAGGAAGGTGGCGAGCTCGTTTGAGATTTTAGTTTGTAAATGATGTTTCGTCCACCGACTGCTGTGGATTCTATCCTGGACGAGCTCATGCCCTAACACTTAGGATGAGAAATGTAGTCCGAATAACAAAAATTATGCAAATTTTCAATCCTCATCTGAAGAATTCAGAAATATAAAAAAAAATATTCCAAAAACGTTTTCCTAAGGATGCGTGACATTTCCTCTATTCTAATCTGCGCAACTGCTCTCTGATACACATATACTTTTCACTTTCTACGAGTTCGTCAACAAAATCAGACGCTAAATACACTTTTGCGACCACGAAGACATTTTCTTGTAATTTTCTCGCATGGTAAAATGATAGCTGTTTAATTCAGCGAAAGTCTCAGCCATATATTTCTGAAATAAAAGAAGATTTTATACATTTAATAAATATATATATATATATATATATATGTAAATAATGTTTTTTTATTATTGCAAAGTTCTATAATACAATTAAAAAAACGCCGTCTTAAGGATGTGTGAACCTTCATATATATATATATATATATATATATATATATATATATATATATATATATATATATATGTGTGTGTGTGTGTGTGTGTGTGTGTATATATATATAACTATGGTCATTAAAACACGATCACTAGCTAGGTCTGGGCAGCCCTCAGAACTAGTGAGTTCCCCTAGGGCTCACCACCCAAGGAGGTCAGGTATATCTCGACAGGGTAAAGCCGTTGTCATTAGTAACATTGAAGTTACTTGGGACTTGTCCGGCCGAAATAAGTTTTAAGGTTGCTCCTTGCGGAGCTTCATTATGTAAAACATGTAATATTCTAATACCATCTAAAGAATATAAATCAAATGTTACAGACAGAATGTATAAAATAGTAAATCATTCGGGGGAAGTTTTGTCATGTAAGTCTCAAAATCTAATTTATTTGTTATCATGTAAACATTGTAATTTACAATACGTAGGCGAAACCGTACTTTCTTTAAATAAACGCATGAATTTACATAGAACTAACACTAAAGGATGTCTCCATGTTATTAAACATTTTAAAGAAACCTGTAGTGAATCGTCCTTTTCAATACAAATTATTGAAAAATAACGGATATAATAGTTTTGGAAAAGTAGATAATAATATACTTAAAATACGTCAAAATAAAGAAGATGAAACAATTAAGAAACTACGAGTAATTTATCCTTATGGTCTAAATAGTAAAGTAAAGAAAAATAACTTACAAGATGAATTAGAAAATGTAGGGCGATTATATCCAGCTTTACCTCACTACGGTACTAGAGATAGGTCATATGTAAATAGAAACAGCAAAGAATCTGCTATTTCATGCGAGGAATTATTTGAAAAAACTAAAGATAGTATTATTAATAATGTTTCCGGTTCTTTCATTTACATTAGAAAACTTCTAAATCAAACAAAAAAGAAGGTACAGAAGGATATTGCATCTAAAATATTACTACAACCGGATATGATGTACAAAAAATAACTAACTCAATGGTATGAATATATAATGGATATAATCGATACTAAACTATATAAAACACCTGTTGTATATTAAAAAATACACCTAGAAATGTTTGTGTAGTTCTGTATGAAAATAAAGGATTAGATAATATAAATCTGCTTAAAATATTAAATAATCCAGAAATCCTACAACTTAAAATGGAGGGACAACATCCAATAGTAACATATAAACTTGGGCAAACCATACGAAATAATTTTTTTAATTATAAAAAACAGTAGAAAATATAAATACAAATGATTATAACGATGAAAATATTCCAGAATGCGAATGTAAGTCCTCCCCTTTGTGTAATAATGGCATAGGGCATGTAATTACCGGTAATTTATCGATAGTAAAAAATCCGAAGTTGAGAAAGCTCCTTACAAAAGGTCCAAACTACAGAGAACCTAAATGTCTAAATTATACAAAATGTATAAAAGAAATAAATAAAGCATTAGAAACCTTTAGTATATCCATGGTAAAAAAAGCACAATATTACATTCCACATTTGACGCATGGACAAATAATATACTCAGATTCGTAAATAAAAAGGTCGAACGTTTAAAAATCTGCAAACATCATAAACAGACGAATCCTCTCCTTAGAAATTTACAAATAATTATGGACCTTCAAATACTTTAAAATAAATTTGTAATAGTTCCTATTTATAAGGCAGCAAATAATATAGCTTTTATCTGTAAAAAATATTACATACAACGCTTATTGTTAGAAGTAGGAATTATAGGTATAGAATCAGATACTGATAACGTAAGTAATTGTAAAAAAGAAAATATTATTCTAAATAACAGCATTATTTGTGAAAATTAGGACTAAAATTAGATGAGAAAAATAATAAACTTCCATGCATGTATTGGATACCTAAAATGCATAAAAAACAGTTGGGTCTCGTTTTATTGTTACCTCTAAAATGTGTATTACTAAACCCGTGAGTAAGGCTATATCAAATGTGTTTAAATTAATGATTAATCAGATAAATAATTTTCATAATAAAAGAAAGTTTTATAGTAATATAAACCTATTTTTGGTAGTAAATAATTCATATCCAATAAAGAAAAACTAGATTATATAAATTCCCGTAAAAAGGCAAAATCAATTTCTACATATGATTTTAGTACCTTATATACTAAAATACCACATAATGAACTAATTAAAGAATTAGGTAACATTATAGATTTAGCTTTTGCCGGTGGTAAAGGTTAATACATAGATTTTTTCAAAATCTAAAGCCTTTTGGTGTAAGACTAAAAACAGTAAAACTGGTACTTAAAAAATGGCCTTAAAATACTTATAAGTCACCTGATTTAAGAAAATTATTTTAAAATAGGAAATAAAATAATAATACAAACAATAGGTAGTCCTATGGGTTTGGACCCTGCCCCCTTTTGGGCAAATCTCTATTTACATAGATATGAATACATATATATGTCATCATTAATAAAAAAAATGATATATCTAGAACGTATAATTACCACGGCTGCAGGAGGTTTATTGATGACCTTGTCTGTATAAATGATAGAGAGAAGTTTGAAAATAAATATCATTTAATATATTCTAGGGAGTTAAAATTAAATTATGAACATACAGGAATACATGCTACCTTTCTAGATTTAGATATACAAATTGAGGATGGTAGATTTATTTATAAAATATTTGATAAAAGAAATTAGTTTCACTTTCATATCGTTCGTATGCCGAATAAAAGTAGTACCTGTCCTATGTATATATTCTATGGGAGTATAATGTCCGAATTTCTAAGAATAGCCCGCGTTACCTTAAGATTAATGGTGTTTATACCTCCAGTCACATCATTAGTAATACGAATGCTTAAACAAGGTAGATATAAAAGTAAAATATTTAGACAATTAAATAAGACAATAACACGCTATCTATGAAATAAATAAAAAGAAATTGATAAAAGAAATCCAAAACTCTACTATAAAAATGTATAACATATGTAAATAGTCCATGATGAAATAAATAAATACATAAATGTATATATATATGTATATATGAAATATTTTTATAAATATATATTTTATATTTTAAAACATTTGCAGATAAAGAAAATGACCAAGAGGGAAAAAAAGTGGTTATTATAATGGAATCATCTAACTCTATGAAATAGATGTTCTGTAAAATAGTAAACTCAATTTGAAAGAAACAACACAGGTAAGGAGAAACTATATTTAATAACTTAAAAAACAAATCTGTAGGCAAGACTAAATCAAATATTTGTAAACTTTTAAAAAAATAATTATTAAATAGGGAGGTGGTGTCTGATCAACATTGCTGGGATGCCATGATAAAGACATACTGTTTTGTTTTTAAAATCCCGAAACAGTTTTCATGGTAAACTACTGACGATCCCTTATATAAAAACATATATAAAAATATATTTATATTAGTATAAATTCTTGGAAGTTAACTAATATAGTTATTGCAGTAGATTGATTCACTTTCTCGACAAACATCTTTAAAAAAAAAAAAATTTTCTATTTTTTTCTTTCCAGTTTTGAAGGTTAAAAAAACTTCCGATATATATATATATATATATATATATATATATATATATATATATATATATATATATATATAAGATATTGCGGCAAAAAATAGCAAAGTACCAGGAGGTGCTAAGGAGCGTGGTTAAGCCGTGGATTGACGACATCTTCACCATACGCTCTTACGTATTTCAGCAAGACTTTGCTCCTACACACAAGGCTAATACGACTCAGGCGTGGTTGTTTAAAATCTCCTTCCAACTTGTCGCCGGACTTCTGGTCGCTCTCTATACGCTAGTGCACCCATTTTGACTATTTCAGTTGAGGAAAGACCGCCATCAACACGGTAAACTCTCTGGCAGATGCCATCGTGTTAGTTTTTCCGCTATATACCAGGGCATGGTCGCCAAAGTGTGTGAAGTATTTCGAGCCCGCATTAAGATGGTCGTCTTCGTCGGCGGTGGTTAAATTGACAAATAATATAGTATGCAATTCTTACTGTTTCTACTAACACTGTCGGATCTCGCATATATAATTAGCTTTTTCGTTTTCTTTTTGTAAAATGTTTGATTTTGCTGCAACATCCTGTATATATAGTCATCTTCTAAGAGCTGTTTTGTTGTATCATGCGCCTTCACTGTTCACCGGCAAATAAATGCTCTACACTTATATGCAAGAAGATCATAACTGATTATAGCGCTCGGCCACCACGTGGGATTAAATGTCGTCATTCCCAGAGAGCTGTTTTCGCCTTCTACGGCTCAGAATGGCTATTAATAGGGACACTTTTAAGCCGGACTTCAAAATGCAACATATCGGAGAGCAGTAATGAATCTGTATTTGTACAAGAAATATGTGTGACGTAATATAGATATACATGTATTTTATTTTAATTGGCAGGAAGATCCGACGTTGCTTTGGATTGCATGTACATGTTTACTATGCTCATAAGATCATATTACTTAAATGCTTCCTTAATCCCGTTTCGCCCTTAATAAAGTCAGAAAAAGCTGAAATGTTGGAAGACCTTCTATTAGTGTGTTATACATATGCCTTAAATTTCATTGAAATCGAATATACGTATTTGAAGTTTTAAAGAGATTATGTTCCGATTGGTCACTTAGAATCGTTTGTAGGTATATATTCGGCACATAAAATGTAATCTAGAGATTCGAGACCACTCCATTGTGTTCCCCAGATTATTTCATACATATCATTTCAAATACAAATTATGATATATTTAAAGTTTAAGTGTCGTACTCACTCATAGCTTTATTAAATGTGCAAGTAGAGACATGTGACCTCTTCCATTGCCTTCCGCAGTAAATTTGCATCAGCCTAAATTTCTGACTTTTCTTTGTGCACAAACACTATCCACACAAATTTACACAACGAAAAAAGGTTTAATACATCTAAATGAATACATGCGAAATAGTTGTCTATTCATCCTAACTATGTGTATATCAAAACACTTTACGTGTATTTAATTCAATTGTACATTTAACTGTTTTCAAATAAATTATATATAGCCAACCAACCGCCGCGTAAACACATTCATCCCGATGCTTCATTAGCATAATAATTTTATAGAATCATTCTAATAAGTTAATATTCTGAACAATTAATTTCTGTTTTCGTTTCACAGTTTTCTTATATATATTCGAAGTGTTGGTAATATTAATGTTATTATTAGAAGTAGTAATATTAATTACAACGAGTTTATGAAAAGAAGTTTACGTTCGAAATGATTATTTTGAAATTCAAATAACTTCCGGTCACATTTTAAGCATGCGTCTGTTTACACGAATCAACAACTTAGACTAACTGGTATTATTTATTTTTTAAAATTACACTCCGCATTGAACGAAATAATTAACAAAGTTTTTCTTTAGATATATACTTTATTTTTAAAATTAAATTTGTTGTTGTTTTCGACAACGACAACGACGACGCAATGCTTTCGTCGTCGTTGTTATCGTCGTCGAAAATAACATGATTATATTTTCTATAATAAAGAAAGAAGAAAACTTCCTCACCCCTCTTAGCTTTTTAAATAATAAAGAAATGGATTCATATTTTTTTAACTTCTTTTTTCTGTCTTTTAAATGATTTTTTTTTATATCAAAACACCAATTGATTGTGGATGGTTATAGTTAAAACAATGTTTTTACTCAGACTTCTATAATTTTAACAACACACTTTGATAAATTTGAGATTAACACCCTCAGCTGAGTTTAAACAAAGTGAGTCTACTTTTTAGCTTCATTGTAACTTATTAGGATAGTAACTAATATATTTCTAACACTAACCCTGAGTCAGACAGTCAAGGTCGTAAAACATGTCTATCCCCCAAATAACGCACAAAATGTATCTCCAATAGCAAAAAAAATTGGTTAACTGCCATAAAACCCTAGAATTACCCGGATATAGAGGATTATTTTAAGTAAAATTTATATACAACACTGATGTGAAACTCTACATTCTAAATCATGTGTTGTTGTGTTCTACTGCCGCCATAATTTTCCGGGTATCCACAGGTAATTGCCTAAAAAAGTAGAATCATACTTTTAGGGGTGAAGGGAAGTAGCTGAGGGTGTTAATCTACAATAATACCAACACTTTTAATATTTTTTATTTATACATGGAAATCAAGGAATTTAATTATTTAGCTATTTATTACATTTTCACGCGAAAAATAACACCACTAAACCTAATTGCTTAAAATTAAAATAATAAAAGGAACGGACAGTTAAAAAATAAAAGATTTAACAAAATAAAATATGAGTAAATTTGCAGATTAACTCACTCCCCTAAACCCCCTCCCCCAATAAATATATTCTACTTTTTTAGGCGATTACGTGTGACCACCGTGGAAAATGGAAAGAAGGAAAACATATTTTAGAATTTAGAGTGATGGATAAGTTTCTTATATATTTAACCTAAATTGTACGTTATTCTATGCGTTATTTTCTTTCGTGGGAGTCTACATATTTAGGTGAGTACGTGCCAGTAGGATTTAGGGTTAGTGTTACAAACATATTAGTTAATTATACCCCCCCCCCATCAAATTAATTGCTGCCCGGAGGGCGGGTAGGTTTTGCTAGTATATATATATATATATATATATATATATATATATATATATATATATATATATATATATATATATATATATAAGTAGTATTGGTTGGTCGTCCATTTAAAGCATTGTTGGATATGTTAATAAAATTGATATGTAAGGCATTAACATTGCGAGATTGATTTATATGTGTATATATATATTTTTGTATATTAATCTTATATTTCTGAATAAATTCCATCTTCAGAGGTTACCAGTTATTGAGTCATTTTTTTTTAAAATCAAAAACAAGAATAACCAAACTTAATACTTTGTTACTTGATAAAACGTCTCTCCGCCCTGGTGGTGTTGGCGGCCATGATTCAAATGTAAAAAAAATATATAAATTAATCTCGCACTGTTAATGGCTTATATATCAATTTTATTAACATATCCAACAATGCTTTAAATGGACGACCAACCTATACTACTTAACCTACAGGAGCTAGCCAGGCTCTACGTCTGACACCTGAATTTGAATCATGGCCGCCAACACCACCAGGACGGAGAGACGTTTTATCAAGTGACAACGAAATAAGTTTGGTTATTTTTGTTTTTGATTAAAAAAAAATGACTCAATAACTGGTCACCTCTGAAGATGAATTTATTCCGAAATATAAGATTAATGTTAAAAAAAATATATACATATGAATTAATCTGCCATTGTTAATAGCTTACATACCAATTTTATTAATATATATATATATATATATATATATATATATATATATAGTAATCCAGGAAAAGTAAACATCAACGGTATTAAACTCCCTAGAATTTAAACAGTGCTCAAAATATAGCTTTTATATATAATATTATTTTTGTTCATACACACATATACGTAATCTGCGAGACTGGCATGTCGATGTTTTCGATCAACAGCTGTTAGAATCTGACCACGTGACTTTCCAATCTTAAATTTTAAATTTTTTATTCAATTACTTTTTTCTTCATATGATTTAAGGTAATGATCGGATTTACTTTATCTCCTGATAAGGTCTCAGTTCCTAAAAGCGGTTTATCGATAACAACGCCATATCAGTGTCGCAGATTATGTACACATCTGTATGATTAAAAATAATATATATATATATATATGCAACGTATTTTTATGTAGAACGCTCACTGACTGCTGCTTATAAAAATGTCCCCTTAGTGACATTATTTTTTCCCAACATTTCGTATCATTACCCATGTCGGCCTCATCGGTTAAATTCTCGGATTTGGATTTATTAAGAAACAAAGTTCGTTCCGAGGTTCGATCTGGGCGACACGCTGTAATAGTTTACTCTACACTGATTATTCTGCTAGGATGAAACGTATACGTATGTAGATATTAATTAAATATTTATTGTTAAATAATTATATATATATATATATATATATATATATATATATATATATATATATATATATATATATATATATATACATATATAAGAAGAATAATGTAGTTTGCTTAAAGGGTTGTGCGTAATATGTAATAATTATTGTTAGGAGGCGATGGCAATGCGTTGGTTTAGGGACACCGGCGGCACGTAAAATGATTAACACATGACAATAATGACAATATTTAGAAATCAATAATAATATTGTTAAATTATTATGGCAGTGATTATTATTATAATTATCATGTGTAGTGTTGAAAAGTGTTCTATTTAACTATCAGTGTTGGGGCTATGCGTGTGGTATTCAACGTAGCGTTCGTCCGATGGAGGAGGAGATGTAACTCGAATAGATTAAGCTGTGTTTGTTGGATTTATGTCCGTTGAAAGTATTAACTAATTTGACTCATTCCATTAATTCATTAATCATTTTTTGTCCATTCATTGTTTTATTTGTGTATTTAATATTATGATTATTTCATAAACAATTGTGTATCGTTCTTGACTGGGGGTTTGTATATGCTTCGTTTGGTAGGTTGTTATGGAAATAGTATCATAGTTTTATAGATTAAATTTGTGGATGTGTACAGTTCCATGAGTGTGTGTTTTTACATAGTTTCGATGTATGTATGCATCATTATTATTTATATTATTAGATTTTATCATGTGTAGTCGTGATATCTAATTTTTTAGGATTTCTAATTTATATCTGTAAAGATGGGCGTACATTTACAACCATGTGTTCGAACAAGCGACAGGGTTAAGTGGGTGTGGGTGTGCGTGCACCAGCGTCAGTCTACGGACCCATGGGTCAAAGTAAGTTATATTATGTATTTATTTAATTTGTTTATGATATTTATGTATAATACAGTAGGTAATCTATTGTTATAATGTGTAGTGTGATGCTTGGCATGTGTGGTTATACTAAGAATTTGAAATTGAGATTATCTCTGCTGTTTAATCCTGGATTAAATGTTCTGATTAGTATCGATTCTTTTAGTCTGATGTGGCTCTGGTCTTTCTCGGAAGCTAATATCCTGACTCGTTTGTCATTGGTGGGGTTGTGGCTATGTGCTATATGCTTTGGAAAGTTGATGCTTTGCTGGTTACGTGTTCTTTAATACGTATGCGCAATGGTCTCACAGTACTATCGATGCAGAATTTATTGCATACCGTACATTGTGTTTTATATATGGCATATGTGCGGTAGCATAACCATGTGTTGATGTGACAGTTTACAAGGGTGCACACGTTAGTGTTGAAGGGTGTTCTAGATTTAGATAGGTGTTGTCGCAGTGCTAGCACGGAGTGTGTGAGCTGAATGTGTAGGTGTTCCTTGTAAATGGGTTTGCGGATGGCCAAGGTTATTCTATTGCTAAAGTGTGTTATTCGTAGGAAGCAGGTATTAGAGAGAGTTTGCTGTGAATGTTTGATAAGTATCCTTTTGTGGTGTATGGTGTTTTAGGGTACTAATTCTGCTCGAGTATATGTTGCAAGTGTAGAATAGAAGTGGTATTGTCTGTTTCCGTGGTGCATTTGCTACAGACTGCATCCGCATATTTAACATTTCGTTTGTTCCTGTATTAAATGTATTAAGTCTAAAACAGACTCATCAAAAATTGCAGGCACAAACGAAAATTTAAATACATCAATCAAACATCAGATCAATTTTTTAATATTTATAATTTGTTAACTTTTTAACTATTCACATTTCCAACTTTCCAACTAATCATCCGAATAACATAGCGTACTTTCCCCCTGTACACCTGATAATATTATTAATGAACAATTCTTAACATATATCAAGAACTAGCATTAGATTTCACCGCTTCACTAATCCTCAATCTCCTCTACTCCAACACATTTTTCCTATCCACTTTTCCAATTATTAGCTAACCCCTCTTACATACTTATCCATCGCCTCTCTTATCTCTTTTTTACATACAATCCATTGACATTGTAGACGCAACGCTCCATCGACAATCCTTGCCTCATAGATGCCATAACTCTTACCTTTAAATTGCACTCCCCGGTTACTTCTATAATAGCCTATTACCACCCCCTTAAATCTATCTGTAATATCAATACACTATGTTATCACTTTGGTTGCATAGTCAATCCAATCCAACCCCATAAACCTTACACTAGAACTTCCTTGATGCAAAACATATTAACGCTGCTCCCAATCCTAACATCAGCCAGGGCTTTTTACCCCGCCTAATAAACCGGTATCGTCCGGGCCTTAGAGTCAGGATTTACGCCGGTCTACTGGGGGTTGTCTGGTCCTGTGCAGTCTTAGGAGGTGCACCCTCCCAGGCTTTGCCTCCCCTCTTTAGGGAGGAGTAAGTTTATTGCTTACTGTCTGAGGCGCCTCTACCGGGGAATGCCGACGGGGCTTCCCAGGCAATTTTTAAATGGCCAGAGTGCTCACCTCTCGAGCGCTGGCTTATCTAATCCCACTTTCCCGACTTTGTGTCACATCTTACCTTGTGGGAGGTAGATAAATAACATCTTAAAGTATCTTAATTAGTCACGCCCCTAATATTTCACTAACTGTGAAATCTATACATTATTTAAACATTAAACTTTGAAATGCTATAATTGCCCGGATAATTACATCTTAAACACGTAAATTCCAGATCTCCAACTGTCTGAGCCCTAATTCGAAATTTGAATGTTTTTAAACCTTCTGAATTATATATAATGTTGTCTAAAAAAACGTTTAAATACGGGGATATTCTCCCCCGTTCTCCGACCTGTCAACTTATTTACAAGAAACGCTTCTGTATTAGCTTTAATAAACCTCATATCCAACTCCTAACTGAAGTCATACCATGCCTGGCAAATAAACTAACAGTAATTTAATTATACTGTTGTTTACAAGCGATATGCTGTAACTAAACAAGCCCTTCTCTCACCTCATTCCTAACATCAGCAAAGCTCCCTCTGTCAAACCTTCTCCTCGAACATCCCTTCACTTACACCCGCCCCCCACTACACTGTTTCCTGTCCTCGTCTTTTACCAGAAAATTCTCTCTCAGACTTAAGGTTCGATTAAAGTAACTAACACCTATCAGCAGTGTATCAGTCTACTTGAAATATATATAATATTTTAAACTCAATTCCTTACACACTTTTATCATTCGCGGTCCACGGATATATTTTTTTCAATGGCCCTAATTCTCCAACTTACATCCTAATAAGCGCTGTTTTTAGCTACGGTTTAACTGAACATCATTCTGTTAGATTTACAACATTTTAACCATTTGTCCTATCCACTTTTTAAATTATTAGCTAACCCCTCTTACATACTTATTCATTGTGGACGCAACGCTCCATCGACAATCCTTGTCTCATCTTTAACTCTTTCGTCACCGGACAATTTGTCAACGGACATTTTCACAAATGGGCAGACTTATATTTTGATAACATTTTTACGTCCAAACTTTTTCATTCCATTACTTTATATTGTTTCTTTATTTTTTTTTAATTGTAAATTTTGGCCATTCCCCTGCCAACTTACCCATCTATGTAATGCCTCTGATGATAATATTATAACCTATTAAAAGCCTGGCTCAACGAAAGAAATAAGCATGTTTTTATCGAGTACACCTTGCATTGAACAATCGAAAATGAAATAGATGTGTCATTCGCACATCTTTATCTATGTTCCTTCACTTATCTTTAGCTCTAATGCAAAGTTCTCAATAAGTTCGTAGAACACTCTCGACTAGTCTTCTATCTGTGCCCGCTTCTAGGTACATATAGATCTTAATTTCCTTTAATTACGTGACAATTTCTGTTGGCCTAGTGGATATGGCGACTGCTTCCAGATTCTAGGCTGACTCTGTGAACCAGGTTCGCGCCTCCCGATGATCTGAGATTGTTACATTCCTGCACTGATGAGTGAAATAAGCTTGAAACGCTAGCGTCTGTAGGTATTATAATTTAATATTTATTTATATATATATATATATATATATATATATATATATAACTTTGTAAAGTTCGAAGACAAAACAACGCATACATTTTTATATAATAAATATTTTAAAAGAACTCAACTTCAACGACACACGCCTACTTGAGAGAATATTAACGTGTTCTGTTTCTTTCTTTTGTCGTGGCATGTTTACAATAGAAACATCTGTACGCTACTCTAACGGTGATTTTTAAAGGAAGTCAGTTTCACCGACACACGTCTGCCTGATAGAATATTAACGTTTTTTGTATCTTTTTTGGTCGTAGCATGTGTACAATAGAACAAGCTGTACGCTACTCGAACGGTGATTTTTGTAAAAATGTAATTGCCAAAGCGGTGGTGCTGGCTCGCGTGTTATGCATATGAAATACTATACTAATGTACAAAAGGGTTGTAATTTACAAAAATGTAAGCTTAGATGAAAAAACAACGTAGATACTTTTTAAACAAATATTTTTTTATTTAAGATGCACTTTGTTTACACGACGTACGTCTTCTTCAGAAATAGCAACATTTTCTTTTTCTTTTTGTCGTGCCATTTTGTACTAGAAAACTATGTTGCTCTTCCAACGGTGATTAGAAAAATGGTTTCGTCAAGTGCCATGAGTTTTAAAATATTTCAACAGTGTACAAGTATTGTGTAATTAAATATTTCTAAGTTCAGAAGACTAAACAACGCAGATTCTTTTTTATATTTTTAATAGATATGTATATATTTAAACTAACTTAGTTTCAGCAATTGTAATATTTTCTTTTTTTTGTCGCGACATGTTGTCACAAGAAATATCTTAAAGCTGTTCAAAATAAATATTTCATGAAAATATAGCTGTGTTGTTTTGGCTTCGAAACTTACATATTTTAAATTACAGAAGGCTTGCACACCGAGCAGACATTTATACTATTGTTTTCTCCATTTAATTTGTGCTCGCTATTACATTGTAAATGTTTTTCATTGTTGGTTTCTGAAGAATAGCGTGTAATTACGTTTAGTGGTTGACTTTTGCTCAGTGCGAAACAATTGTAAGATCATGGTCAATGTTCAATTGCAAAAGTATGTGTATACAGACTGAAATTTGGGTCATTGGAATTAAAATATTCACACTATATATGTATATATAGATATATATATATATATATATGTATACATTCATATATATATATATATATATATATATATATATATATATATATATATATATGTATATGTATATGTAATACGTAATTAGAGCTCAGTAGTAAGCTATGAAAATATATGTATGGCAATCAAGTTACTCAGAAGGTACCGCGTTTTATCCCCGGGGGGAATCTTCAGGCTATATATATATATATATATATATATATATATATATATATATATAATAACTTTATTTACACAGACATGTACAAAATCTGCGACACTGGCATGTCGATGTTATAGATCAACAGTTACTATAAACTGAGATCTCATCAGGCAGAGTTAGAATCCGATCTTAACCTCAGATCATATATGGCGATATATATGCTTCTACTAGAGTTACTGTTTTTTAGAACAGCGGATGCGGTGCCTTAACTGCTTGTCGCATTTGCATGTGACCAGTCGTCGGTTTCGAATCCTATTAGGAGAAAGCGAGGAAATAACTGGACATAAATAAGTGAATTACAAAAAACAGCCGAGAAAGCGATATGTAAACACGTTAGACGTAAAAGCAACAAACCGTTACAATTCTAGAAGAACGCTTGCAATATAAATTCCAATACGCAAAATTAATTTCATAATCGATCCATGTTTGGTTAAATGAAATTATGCTGCCTGAATACACAATACATATATATATATATATATATATATATATATATATGAATATATATATGAATATATATATATATATATATATATGAATATATATATATATGAATATATATATATATATATATGAATATGAATATATATATATATATATATATATATATGAATATGAGTATATATATATATGAATATATATATATGAATATATATATATATACATATATATGTGTGAATATGAATATATATATATATATATATATGTGAATATGAATATATATATGTGAATATATATATATGTGAATATATATATATATATATATATATATCCGAATATGAATACATATATATATGAATATATATATATATATATATATATATATATGAATATGAATATATATATATGAATATATATATATATATATATATGAATATGAATATATATATATATATGAATATGAATATATATATATGAACATATATATATATATGAATATATATATATATATATATGTTGTGGACCTTTGTAAAGCTGAATAAATGACACAGGAACACATGGTTTAAATGAACAAAGGTATATATTATATAATAGAAAGAAAGAGATACAAGGAGATGTTGCTCTCAACCGCCATTGCTGGTTTGCCTGGGAAGAAGAGAACAAGTGTCACGTGCTTCCCGTATTTATAAGGTGGACGAGTCCATTAGTTCTCTGTAGGTAGGTACAGCACCATAACACCCCCCTTCCAAGCTTTACCTCCTCAGGAGTCTTAATAACGTTTCCTTTTCGGATCTATCTCTAGGTAGTCCGGAGCCATTCGTTTTCTTTTTGGTTGTCGTTTACGTGTGACTACCTGGGGTGCTGGTAAGTTGAAGGTGTCATATATCACGTCCATCACGTCTTCTCCTTGTGGGGCGCTGTCAGTGTCATCTGACAGTCTTTTTCTGATCTGATTTAGATGTCTCTTATGCGAAAACCGTGGTCCTTTTATGATATAGACCATCGATCCGATCCTCTTTTCAATTGTACCGGGTTCCCAGAACGATGCATTGTTTTTGAACATCTTAAAATATACCCTATTTCCTGGGTTGTATGTTTTCTTCGGTGCCGTAGAGATTCGGTCATAATTATTATGTTTAGGTAATAATTTATCAAACACGGACTTCACATTCCGCGCAAACATCATCTCTGCGGGGGATAATGATGATGCTATGTTCATGTTTTTTGTAATTATATATACCTGTAAGAATTGTTGTAAAGCCTTCTCCTTAGGAGTATCACCGGCCTTTTTTAATGCTCTTTTTAATGTGTCTACGAAGCGTTCCACCTGGCCGTTTGACCTAGGATGATACGGGGGCGTCGTTATATGTCTGATTTGAAACGTCGCGCAGAACTCCTCAAAATCTGATGACGTGAACTGCGTCCCATTATCACTCACCAAACAATCCACTACCCCAAAACGGGCAAATAGTTCATGTAGGAATCTTATCGTAACCTCTGACGTGGGACTCTTGCAACGTAGTACCTCGGGCCACTTTGAAAAACTGTCGACTACGATTAAGTAGTAAAATCCTTCCAATGGTCCCGCGAAATCCACGTGAATTCTTTCCCACGGACGGTCGGTCTTTGGCCATGGGCTATGCTTTATATGCGGTGCTTTTGCCGCTAAGGCACAGCCTTTACAAAGCTTTACTGCTTTTTCAATGTCATTGTCCATACCTGGCCAGTACACAAAACTCCTCATTAACCCCTTCATCCTGGTTATCCCTGGATGGCCAACATGAAATTCTTTCAGAATTTGCTTTCGTAGTTTTTCTGGGATGACCACCCTTTCGTTATGCATGAGTACGTCATCACAGAGTAAGAAACTCTTTGCCGCATGTAAATCCTTATCTACCAATTTCATTTTTGTTCTGGTGATAAATTCATCCTCTTGAGCTTCTTTTTTTATCTCGTATAGTGTCACCGGGAGCTCTCTCACTGCGTTGCACAAAATCTCTTTAAAATCTCCTTCTGTTTGAAGAGACGCAATCACTGTGTCTTCTAGAGTCTCTCTCTGTTTTGGCACTAATCTCGACAATCCATCTGCATGATAGATTTTATTTGAATGCAAATGTTGCATTTTAAAGTTGTAGTTTAATAAGATAGTTCCCCATCTTTGTAGTCTATTAGCTGTATATACAGGTAGGCCTTTTTTAGATCCATAAATTGTAATTAGCGGCTTATGGTCTGTCTGTAAGGTAAATTGTCTACCATGTATGTATCGGTGAAACTTTGTTACTGCAAATATTATTGCTAGGGCTTCTTTCTCGATTTGAGAATACTGTTTTTCCGCTGGGAGCAAGGTCCTTGATGCATGTGCAATGGGTTTATGGGTTCCATCAGGCATTTTGTGTAGGATACATGCTCCTAAACCATATGAACTAGCGTCGCTAGCTACGATTATGTCCAATTCTGGATTCTAATGTGTTAGAAATAACTATGACGTAAGTCTTTCTATGATTTTATTAAATGCATCCTGACATTCAGGTGGCCATACCCAGGCTTTACCTTTTTTTAATAGCTCATTTAATGGAGCACGCAAATTATGCATTTCTGGGATAAAAAGTCTGGTAGTAATTTGCTAGGCCCAGAAAACTCTGTAATGTCATGACGTTTTCTGGCGCCGGCATGTTTTTTATTGCGGTAGCCCTTTCTCGGTCTGGTCTTCTGCCGTCCTTGTCGATCACATGACCCAGATATTTTATTTCCTTCAGGAAAAAATCACATTTTTCTTCTTTTACTTTGAACCCATAATCTTGGATTCTCGCAAACACTTGATTTACATGTTTTTGGTGTTGTTCGATATCTTTGCTGTTGATCAAGATGTCATCGAGATACGCTATTGCGAAATCGAGTCCGACCAGCATTGTGTCCATTACTTGTTGGAAAATGGCTGGCGCGACCTTAACTCCGAACGCTAATCTTTCGAATTTATATAAGCCACGATGTGTGTTTATACATAACAGCTTAGAACAATCTTTATCCACCGGTATTTGTAGGTATGCCTCACTTAGGTCTATTTTTGAAAAAAATCTTCCTCCATTTAAGCTTGTAAACACTTCTTCCGGGGTATGGAGTGGGTAGTGATAGTCCGCGAGGGCATTATTCAGTCCTGTTGAAAAATCTGCACATACACGAATCTCATTAGATTTTTTCTTTACATAAACCGTTGGTGCTGCCCACTGGCTGTGTTGTACTTTTGATAAAATACCCATCTTTACCAGTCGGTCTAATTCAGCGTTTATTTTTTCAATCTGGGCGAAGGGTACTTTCCTTTCTTTCCTAAATACCGGCAGTACATTTTCTTTTAGACGGAATTTTGCAGTCATTTTAGTGCAGCATCCAAGACCGCCAGAAAAAACCTCTGGAAACGAGTTTTTTAATTCTCGTTGTAGTTTTTCCGATTCTGTGGCGCGACTATTTATTTTTTTACAAAATGTATTTATCGGCAACTTCCATAAATCAAATGCCTGCATAAAATCTGAACCAAAAAGATTATTCGAATCCTTCAGTACCAGTAGTTTGAGTTTTTTAGTATTTCCCATTAGGGACACATTTGTGATTAATTCTCCTTCAAATGTAATTCTTTCACCAGTAACTGTGCTTGCCAGCCTGTTTGTTCTTGATAGAGTAGGTTTATTTAATCTCCTCCATGTATGTAAATTTATAATGGAGACGTCTGAACCAGAATCCAATTGCAATTTTATATTTTTATCCAGGATTTTCACCTGTACATATTTTCTTATGTTCCTGCAAGTTTCCTTCTTTGTCCTAGTGGCTTGAATCCGCATTTTATTTCCTCTGCCCGTTCTGCAGTGCGAACTTTTATGTCCAACTTTTTTGCATTTCATACAGGTTTTAAAACGGAATGGGCAATCATTGTACCAATGTGGATTACCACAGCGTGAACAAGGGCTTGGTGGCAATTTATTTATTTTTGTACTGGTTTGGTTTGTCTTTGTTACATCAAAATTATTATTTCTTATTTTTCTATAAGGTTGAGCTTTTGTTTTTTGATGTACCTTTTTTATGTGCGCAATGCCGGACAATTCAATGTCTTTTGAGTCCTGTTTTACATTTACAAATCTTTGACAGTCCTCAGCCAACTTTTGCAGCGTAAGGCTTGGTTCATTCTCTAATTTATTTAGAACTCTACGCCTTATCTCCGTGTCATTTCCTGAGATTAAACCTTGTACAAAAATTAGACACTTGAAATTATCTGCACTTAATTCAGCTAGTCTAAAATCGTCACAATGCTTGTTCACTATCGATGCAAAAGTAGCGTAATCTTCCTCATCTTTCTTTACCAGGTTCATGCACTTCCATCGTTTGTGGAATAGTGTAGTTCTTGGACTAAACAGTTCTGTCAATAAACCAACCGCTTCTATGAAAGTTAGCTCGCTGGTTTTCCGAGGCAAAATGAAATCCACGAATTTGGTATGTTCTGTGGTATTTAGTTTTCTAAGAAGGAGGCGTAGCTTCTTCGCATCACTCCAACCACCGCAGTCAATTTTATATAGGTCTTCATATCTTCGGAAATATTCTTCAAATGTATTATTTTCCGTGTATTAGTAATTATCAATACTGTTCCAAATTTCGTTCTGCGAAAACGTGTCGTCTTTTTCATTTTTTTGATCACTGCGCGATATTGTTTGTATCAGAAATTCCAATCTTTCATCATACTCTTTTTTGTGTAATAAAATATTTTGGTTCTGTTGTAATAAAAGCTTTTGAAATCTTTCCTCAGTTTGTTGTTGCTGGGAGATTTGGAATTTCGTTAGTTCGGCGATTATAGACTTAATATCTTCCATATTCAACCATTTAGTTTCTGATTTTATTTAGAAAATTAATATTTTCTTATTATCTTATGATTTTATAAGAGTTTTTTTCTTTAAATTAGCGTTTGCTAGGCGCCGTTTTAATTATGAAAAGATTATGAAACTTTTCCTTTTCTCTATATACGCGTATATTCACTTATTTTTTTTTATTTTTTTATTTTGAAAATTAATATTTTCTCGTTATTTAATGAATTTATAAGAAGTTCTTTTCTTTAAATTAGCGTTTGCAAGACGCTGAGTTTTAGTTATGAAAAGATTATGTAATGTTTTTTTCTTATACACGTTTTTAATTTTAACGAAAAGAAAAAAAAATCTGTTTCACAATTAATTCTTTCTGCATTTTAAAATATTTCAGTACAAGTCGGAAAAGAGAGAGAGAAAATAAAACTGACCTTTTTTTTATCGTGCGTCATTTTTTTTTTTTATGGAGTAACGCACGTGTGTCCATTTCATGTTTTTGTTTCATATCTGTTCTTAAAATGAAGCACGTGGTGTCGGTTTCATTTTTTTTTTGTGTGTGTGTGTTCGTCAAAAAAAAACTCGCTGTGACGTTTGTCTAAAAAAAACAATACTCGCTTAAGCTTGGTGTTCGGTATTTCTTTTTTTTTTTTTTTTTTTTTTTTTATTTTTTTTTTTAACTAGTTTTCCCAAACTACAAGAACGTGCACCCAATTTCAAGCTGTTTTTTTTTTCGATAAGCAGTTTTAAAACTTAGAACACAACAGGTCTATTTCAATTTTCTTTTTCTTAAAAGAAAACAATTTTCTCGCACTTAAGAATTCAACGTGTTTTTTTTTTCTTCAGTTGAGTTCTCTTTTCTTAACTCGACCGTACGGCAAAAACCTTTGTTTTTTTTTTTTGTTTTTTTTTTGCGTGCGGTTTCCTGCATTAACTTTGTGAGTGCATTTTCACGTGGTATTTTCAGTTTTTTTTTTTTTACCCAAGAGTTCGAATTGCCTCGTCGCCATTTGTTGTGGACCTTGGTAAAGCTGAATAAATGACACAGGAACACATGGTTTAAATGAACAAAGGTATATATTATATAATAGAAAGAAAGAGATACAAGGAGATGTTGCTCTCAACCGCCATTGCTGGTTTGCCTGGGAAGAAGAGAACAAGTGTCACGTGCTTCCCGTATTTATAAGGTGGACGAGTCCATTAGTTCTCTGTAGGTAGGTACAGCACCATAACAATATATATATATATGAATATATATATATATGAATATATATATATATATATATATATGAATATATATATATATGAATATATATACATATATATATGAATATATATATATATGAATATATATATATGTATATATATATATATAAATATGTGAATATGAATATATATATATATATATATATATGAATATATATATATATATATATATATGAATATATATATATATATATATATATATATGAATATATATATATATAATATATATATATATGAATATATATATATGAATATATATATATGAATATATATATATGAATATATATATATATGAATATATATATATGAATATATATATATATATGAACCTATATATATGAATATATATATATGAATATATATATATATATGAATATATATATATATATATATGAATATATATATATGAATATATATATATGAATATATATATATGAATATATATATATACATATATATATATATGAGTATGTATATATGTATGAATATATATATATATATATATATATATATATATGGATATGTATATATATATGAATATATATATATATGAATATATATATATATATATATATATTTATATATATATATGAATATATATATATATATATTTATATATATATATATATGAATATATATATATATATATGAATATATATATATATATATATGAATATATATATGAAGGAGAATGGAAAGGAATTAGAGAAAGCAAAAGCCAAATCAAAATTCAATTCAAAAGTTCAAAGCAAGGTATATTCCGCAAAAAGGCAATTTATTCAAGTTTAATTTTCCTTAAGCCAGGCTTTTCAAAGATCAAAATCTTATCATCAGAGGAAGTCGCTGGGATAGATAAGTTGGCAATGGCCAAGATTTAAAATTTGAAAAAATGAAATAAAAGTTGTAGGGAAAGAAACGCAGGGCAAAATTGTGCCAGGGTGCAAGCAAATGTCCGATTGCCAAAAAGTCCGGTGTCGAAGAGTCCAGCGGAGAGAATAAGATGTAGATAGGTAGGTCGTTAGAGGCACGAGAAGTAATGAGAGAGGTTTCAAAGTTAAATTCCAAGAAGCCACAACTTCAGGTACGCCTGCCTGCATCATCGAATGTACCTCTTAATGGACTTTTTACCCTTTTTGGATTTTCTATTTTCGTCGTACCTGAAGTTGTGGCTTCTTGGAATTTAACTTTGAAACCTCTCTCATTACTTCTCGTGCCTCTACCTATTTACATCTTATTCTCTCTGCTGGACTCTTCGACACCGGACTTTTTGGCACAATTTTGCCCTGCGTTTCTTTCCCTACAACTTTTATTTCATTTTTTCAAATTTTAAATCTTGGCTATTGCCAACTTATCTATCCCAGCGACTTCCTCTGATGATAAGATTTTGATCTTTGAAAAGCCTGGCTTAAGGAAAATTTAACTTGAATAAATTGCCTTTTTGCGGAATATACCTTGCTTTGAACTTTTGAATTGAATTTTGATTTGGCTTTTGCTTTCTCTAATTCCTTTTCATTCTCCTTCATTTCTACCTGCTCTATCATGGATATTGAGCTGTATACTCTTCAAAATAGGGTTTTACCTTTCCTAAAAGTTCGCTTTTAGTACACCTCTTTATGAATATATATATGTATATATGTATATATATATCGAATGGTTCAGACAGTAAAGATTTCGGCCTGACCATTAGCCTTCCAAAGACCAAAATACTGTCCCTGGGCTCAACAGGCAAGCCCTCTATCAAAATTGACAACTTTGAGCTAGATGTTGTTGAAGACTTCCCATATCTTGGCTCAAACATCTCGGATTCTCTCTCGTTGGATACGGAAATCAACAAAAAGATTTGGTAAAGCAGCAGGTACCTTGTCTAAGCTAAAGGGTCGAGTCTGGGAAAACTCCTTACTCAAAGCCAGCACAAAAATGTCAGTGTACAATGCTTGCATTATAAGCGTCCTGCTGTATGGCAGTGAGACATAGACACCCTATGCTAAACAAGAGGAAACGTTGCAGATATTTCATCTTAGAAGCCTGCGTTTCATCCTAGGTATCAGATGGGAAGACAAAAAGACAACAATTGAGGTGCTTGAAATAGCTGGTATGAAATCCATGTACACACTACTGAGGCAACGCCGACTGAGATGGCTTGGCCACGTTCACAGAATGGCTGATGGCAGAATTCCCAAAGATCTCCTTTATGGAGAGTTAAAAGAAGGAGAGAGAGACCATGGCCGCCCTCTTCTAAGATACAGGGATGTCTGCAAGAGAGACATGAAGGCCATTGACATCGATCCATCATCTTGGGAAAGCCTTGCCTCTGACAGGGATAAATGGAAAAAAAACCTCAAACGACAGCTTGACATCGGGGAGGCAAAGTGGAAAATAAAAGCAGCTGAAAAGCGTGCAAGGAGGAAAGAAAGGGCAAAAGCAAGTGAGCTTCCTCATCAACCCTCCCACTACATATGTGACAACTGTGGCAGAGACTGCAAGGCCCACATAGGTCTTCTCAGCCACAGCAAGAAATGCCCTGATCAGGCCAGTATGCCCCTTGGAATATTGACCCCACTGACGGGATTCTAAAGACTGGAACTAGCCAACAAGATCTGCAAGTGTCATTCATGGTCCGACACGACCGACGAAGGCCTACTACTATATATATATATATATATATATATATATATATAAATATATATATATATATATATATGAATATATATATATATATATGAATATATATATATATATATGAATATATATATATATATATGAATATATATATGAATATATATATATATATATATATATATGAATATATATATATATATGAATATATATATATATATATATATATATGAATATATATATATATATATATATGAATATATATATATATATATGAATATATATATATATATATGAATATATATATATATGAATATATATATATATATGAATATATGTATATATATATATGAATATATATATGAATATATATATATGAATATATATATATATATATATATATAAATATATCAATATATATGAATATATATATATATGAATATATATATATATATATAAATATATATATATATGAATATATATATAAATATATGAATATATATATATGAATATATATATATATATATGAATATATATATATATATATGAATATATATATATATATGAATACATATATATATATATATGAATATATATATATATGATTATATATATATATATGAATATATATATATATGAATATATATATATATATGAATATATATATATATATATATATATATATGAATATATATATGAATATATATATATATATATGAATATATATATGAATATATATATATATGAATATATTTATATATGAATATATATATATATGAATATATATATATATATATATGAATATATATATGAATATATATATATATATATGAATATATATATATATATGAATATATATATATATGAATATATATATATATGAATATATATATATATGAATATATATATGAATATATATATATGAATATATATATATATGAATATATATATATATATATGAATATATATATATGTATATAAATATATATATATGAATATATATATGTATATAAATATATATATATATTCATATATATATATCATATATATATATATATATATGAATATATATATATATGTATATATATATATGAATATATATATATATTCATATATATATATGAATATATATATATGAATACATATATATATATGTATATATATATGAATATATATATGAATATATATATATGAATATATATATATGAATATATATATATATGAATATATATGAATATATATATATATGAATATATATATATGAATATATATATATATATGAATATATATATATGTGAATATGAATATATATATATATATGAATATATATATATATATATGAATATATATATATATGTATATATATATATATATTTATATATATATGAATATATGTATATATATATGAATATATATGTATGAATATATATATATATATATATGAATATATATATATATACATATATATGAATATGTATATATATATGAATATGTATATATATATATATTTATATATATAAATATATGCATATATATATATATTAATATATATATATATATGAATATACATATATATATATATATTTATATATATATATATGAATATACATATATATATGAATATATATATATATATGAATATATATATATATGAATATATATATATATATATGAATATATATATGTATATATGTATATATATATATATATATATATATTCATATATGAATATAGATATGTATATATATAAATAGATATATATATATATGAATATATATATATATATGAATATATATATATATATATAGAATATATATATATATATATATATGAATATATATATATATATATATGAATATATATATATATATATGAATATATATATATATATATGAATATATATATATATATATGAATATATATATATATATGAATATATATATATATTTATATATATATGAATATATATATATATATGAATATATATATATATGAATATTTATATATTCTCATATATATATATATATATATAAATATATATATATATATATTAATATATATATATATATGAATATATATATATATGAATATATATATATATATATGAATATATATATATGAATATATATATGAATATATATATATATATATATATGAATATATATATATATATGAATATATATATATATATATGAATATATATATATATATGAATATATATATATATATGTATATAAATATATATTTATTCATATATATATATGGATATATATATATATATATGAATATATATATATATATATATATATATATATGAATATATATATATATATTGATATATATATATATATATATATATGAATATATATGTATATATATATTGATATATATATATGTATGAATATATATATATGAATATATATATATATATATGAATATATATATATATATATGAATATATATATATAGATATATATATATATATATATATGAAGATATATATATGAATATATATATATATATGAATATATATATATATATATATATATTCATATATATATATATATCTGAATATATAGGAATATAGGTATATATATATAAGAATATATATATATATATATGAATATATATATATATATGAATATATATATATATATATGAATATATATATATGAATATATATATGAATATATATATATATGAATATATATATATATGAATATATATATATATATATATGCATATATATATGCATATATATATATGAATATATATATATATGTATATATATATATCTATGAATATATATATATATGAATATATATATATATATATATATGAATATATGTATATATATATGAATATATATATATATATTAATATATATATATATGAATACATATATATGAATATATATATATATATATGAATATATATATATATGAATATATATATATGAATATATATATACATGAATATATATATATATATTTATATATATGAATATATATATGAATATATATATATATATAGGAGAATATATATATATATATATATATATATATGAGAATATATATATATATATATATATATATATATATATATGAGAATATATATATATGAGAATAAATATATATATACATATATATATGAGAATAAATATATATATATATATATATATATATGAGAATAAATATATATATATATATATATATGAGAATAAATATGTATACATATATATATATATATATTTAGTTCTATCTGAATGTCTTGATATTTACATCCGCTGATCTCATCGTGAATATAACTTACTTTCTCTGTTATAACGTTACATCAAAAAGCTTAGGTTCCTGCTTACGGATTTTAGGTTTTCATTGTGAACCGGGTTCGCGCCCCGTGACCCTGTGAGATTGTCATTTTCCAACACCGAGGGAAGCCGAAAGCGTAACTAACTAATAAAAGGATCATACCTTCGATATTAATGTCTATAGTCTGGCGTGCGTACATATTTCCAGGCAAGGCGTCATAGTACGGGTGTAAAAGTCTTGTTCAGCGCTCTTAGTAGCCACGACTACTACTTTTCTTTATCAACTCATATGTAAGCCCAATATTTCGATGTACTTTCATGACATTATTCTTAAAATTGTCATCCCCAGGAAGTCTTACAATAAAGCGTAAACGTTGATAAATATATTAAAAAGATATTTTTGGTTTTTCCTGTTTCATTTCCCATTACGTCGGATTACTCTCATCCTCATTTCTTATATATATATATATATATATATATATATATATATATATATATATATGTGTGTAAATATATACATATATTACAATAAGATCACAGCTTATAAGGCACAAAAGAAACTCAAGAATAAAGGTTAAATAGTTTGATTCGTAGACATCGCGATCACTGGCATGATGCTTGTCACAAGTCAGAAACCTTTTTTACATTGGAATTGAAGACGACCATTTTTTTAGTAGCATCGCAGCTGTGTGTTCCACAGATGGACAGTTCTAGAAAATAAACTTTTTTCCATGGTAGTTTCGTTTCGTCGCGCAGAGGGAGAAAGGGGAATTAATTAAAGTTGTAGTAGCTAGGCGGGTTATAGTTGTGAATGTTATTTGAAGGGGGGGGGCATATATTTTAGCTTAGTCGAACACCTGCCATCAAAATAACGTTAGAGCAAAGGAAGACTAGCTACATCTCTTCTGTGTGAGAGTTACACTAATGGAGGAGCAAAATACATCCTCGACTAGATTTCGAAGTCGGTTTCGGACTCTGTCAAGGCAGGAAAGGGTGCTCTTAGCAGTACCTCTCCATATGCGACGGTACTCTATCTTAAAACTGGTTTGACTCTTGTACAGTTAGAGGATGGCGTCGGGCGTGAATAACTTGCTGGAGCGGTAGAATGATCCAACCATTTGGCCAACCGTCTTAGCAACATAATGTATGTAAGTCTTCCATTTTAAGTCTGAAGAGAAGGTCAGTATCGAGAGCTTATCAAAGCAGTGGGTGTCCTTAAGGGGCGAGCCGTTTATTTCAACTGTGACAAGGTGGTACTCGGAGCGTCGATGGTGAAAGCAGAAGACCTTGTTATTGGACGCATTCAATGTAACCAGCCCCGGTTCCCCTTATTGCACCACTTGCTCCAGGTCGGAAGAGCGACAGTCAGAAAGAAACTGATCATGAATGTTCTTCGAAGTGTTTCATCAGCATAAATATCGACGAATAAACTTAGGATGTTGCTTGGGAGATCATTGATGAAAATCAGGAAGATGGTTGGCCCAAGAATGGAATCCTGAAGCATGCCAGTGTTAATACTCTGTGATTCAGAATTCTGTCCATCAACGACTACTTTTATAAATTAATCAGAGAGAAATGATTTGATCGTTGAGAGTACATTTCCAGATATTCCATAGCGAGGTTGTGAAGTACACCTTCATGCAAAACCTTACACAAAGCCTTTGGTATGATAAGAGCTATTACTCTAGAAATAAAGTCCCCGCCAATTCATTCACTGATACTGTGTGATATTACAATTAGTATATCAGCTGTTGATCTAGCACGGCGAAAGTCATAGTGCTTGTCGCTGAGTAGGATGTTTTCGCTTGGTTCATCACATATACAGTACATATATATATATATATATATATATATATATATATATATATATATATATATATAGATATAGATATATATAGATATATAGATATAGATATATATAATGTGTGTGTTTGTCTGTGTGTGCACTCGTTTTTATGATGTGTTTTGACAGTGAAAAAAATACAATTTTAATTCATTCCGGTTTCTGAACTTCATTGCTCTAAATATTCAACTCATCAAATATAATAAAATGCATTAAAACATATAAGTAGCATACATTTATGTATATTATAATTATAAACATTAGACATTCTTGGAATATACTTTATGTAAGCCTCATTAATAAAAAAAGTGTATTTGTATGTGTCTGTTTGTACTTATGCGGTTTAGTTTGTCCGTTTTCTTGAGGGTAAACAGTTTAGTTTTATTTTATATGAAAATAAAATTGCTATCGTAAACAATACAGTGTATACCATTAATAAATACGAGTTGCTATTTCACAGCTGAGAATTCGGAGTCCCATGTTTTCCGAGAGTATTAGTACTTAAGTTACCCTGATATATACACATATATATATATATATATATATATATATATATATATATATATATATATATAATATATATATATTAGCAAGACAAGTTCCCTCTGGTCGCATATCTTTGCTAAGCGCGGAAGGTGAACTTATTATTAACGAATATAATAATACACTGACTCCAAAAGATGAGATCACGACTAAGAGCATAATATTTTGACGAACTAACACCCCCTTAAAAAAGGAGTATTGCTAGGAAGATATCATGACAACAGAATACATAGTACACAAACCCAACATATGCTACATTACCCCTCCTCACACGAAGAATATAATATTGTTGAACTTTATCTCCAGTTTCGTTAAATTTTTGAGGCAATGCCTGGACGGACGGTGTTAAGACACAGAAACTGTTACTATACTGTCCCCACTAATAAAACTATGATACACTCTTCATTAGGTATTTTAATTTATTCAAAAATGCCTAGTCATAAACAAATATTTGTTATTGTTCCTTGGCATTTTAATGTTACTGATGTATTCTCTATCATCCTTTACCGATTGTTTCTACTAAAGGTCCCTCGGCTCCAAGTTTTTCTTCTTCTCTAGAACAGAAAGAGATACTGGGTTCGAAGACAGGTGAGTATACAATGTCCGGTAACATAGGCGTGAGTATATTCGACTTGACCTGTCATCGATACTAGTGTTGGATAGTGACCCTATGGAAAAGAACGTATCTGTTGAGGCAGGTTTGACTGGCGAGAATTGTAGCGGAGTCACCGCGTGCAAGTTTGGTGCGACGGTTTTCTCACGGTTCGGGTGACAGTGACGAGACCCGGAGGGTCAAAGTTTAGGTCACACCTGGTGTTGATCACGAGATTTCGTGACGTCAGTTTTCCCCCATAGGAAAACGAGATTGAGATTCGATAGTTCTCGACTGGAAGCCGACGAGAGAACACGCTTAGTCATGTAGCGATACAAGCTAAGTGATTTCGGATCCACCAAAGTTAGGGCCAAACGATATCCCCCTCTTCCTCCCTCGCAAGTGATTAGATGATTAACTTAGGAAATTAACTAACGTAGCTTCTCTCTCTCTGCGACAACGAACTCTCAGTGTCGACAAGAATACCAATAAATTCGTCTAAATTAAACAGAAAACGAAGCCTTGTCATATTGTATTGTGTACGGGGAGATTTGATTTCAGCCCACGAAGTAACTGCCGGGATCGTGAAAGGAAACGAGGATTATGGCGACGGCAGCGGGCTAACGATAGCAGTCGCGACAAAGCAGGCGACAACGAAGCACAACAAGGTAGTACGAACAGTTTAATACAACGGCAAGACAGTGAAGAAAAGGAGACAAGGTTAGTACGAATAGTATTCATGCGATTTAGAAAAAGCAAGGGAAACGGCCTATCGTCCCATTTAGAAGTGATGCCGTTCGTATTGGATCAACAGACGAAGAGTTCTACGACGACAAGAGATTATGACACAACGTATTAAGAACTTGTAAATCTAACAGTAGCTTTCCTGAGTCGAACATTGACAGAGGAATCTGTGTATAATGCCGCCGTCGATATTAATTCCACGGCCTCTACCTCGATCATTCGGTAGGACGTTAGCGAATCGCAGTTCTTGAAGTGTGCCGCGCCGGGCTTAAAGGCTTCCTTGGTCCATTGACCTTTCCCAGTCTTCTAGAATAGAACTTTACAGGGGATTACTGAGGAGGAGCAGCTGACGATCCGTCCGTCGAATGGTCTGGTTGGTCGGAAGAGGAAACCCGCTCTGAATGGAGTTAAGCGCGAGGGGCAAGTACTCTTAACAACATTGAATTTTCTCTGACATGGTGATGTACTCGGAACGCGAAACCCCTCAACACCATACAACACAGTTCCGGAATGAATGTCTTACCCAAGTGTCCTCGTTGCGACAAGTTAGAAGAAGAAATACCTGATCACGCTTCCTTCCAATACCGCGAACTCCAGCGGTACTGGGATTATCTCAAGAACGTGACGACCAGTATCGTCCCGATCATCTCCTGTCGTTAAACCTCTTCTACGTAATCGAAAACATCCGGTCGCCGTCGGACGGAAAAAAAGAGAAATGCTGTTTGTCGCTATCCTGACACTATGGTGGTTTGGACTCGTCTGAGAGATAACCAGGGGTTTGACTCTTATGCTGATCAGGATGTGATTGTTCTTTAAGCACAAGCCGAAGGTCAAGATAACATATAATAGAAACAAGATTACATTCATCTGTTTTTTGAACAAATGGCGGATACAAGTAGCATGCTCGTGTGTACGAAAATGAGTCAAATATGAGTACGTGTACCCTACCTGAGCATTGCACATGTGGTTTATCGTTCTATCGGACCCCAGCCCTTCTGGTAAGTTTAGCATCGTAGCTAGTCGAATGAATGAGGGTACCGCACCCTTTGATAAAATCAATACTCCAAGATACCGACCTCTACTTTCATTTTTTTTTTGTCTTTGGACTCTCCTAAATGCATGTATCTTGGAAGAAACCCACTCACTCTCTAAACTCTATCCCCGTTTTTTTCTCCTACTTAGATCTCATTCCCATTTAGAGATTTACCTGCTTGTTTTCGTTTCTTACCAACGCGGAAAACATTAGGTAGATGGTCTATTATTTTGTTTTTCTTTCCTCACATTTTATATTAATTAATGTCTGTATACATAACCATCTTTATAAAAAAGAAAAAAACCAAACGTATTGAAAATATCTTAAGTAGGGCGATCTACAAAGTATATGTGGTATGGGGTGACTGAGATGGTTATATACATACAGTTTTTTAAATGCAGATGTTGTATAATAGAATTAAATAAACATAAGCTGGTTCGATGTCAATATTGTTAGTATAGGTGATAAGACTTACACATGTATATATATATATATAAGTATATACATATATATATATATAATAATATAAAATGAAGTAATAAAATAAGGTGCCAATCAAATTTTATTATAATTCAAGGTTCAAGCAAAGTATCTTAAAGTCTTTAGCTCATGAGTTTTCAAAGATAAGTCTGCTCTTCAGAGGACCATTACCGCAGTTATATACTACAGAAAATAACATAACACTTTGAAAATATATTAAAAAATATATACAAAAATACATAAAAATATACAACATCAAATATATAAACCCCAAAACACACTTTTTTGTTAAATCTATACAATCCATCCAAGTCATACATTTTAAAAAACATAATCAGGAAATAAGTCCAGAAGGTTGACTGAAGAATAATCCAGGTGAGGAGTGACAGTCCAAATACGAGAAATTGAAAGAGCTGAAAAAGTTGTTTATATATATATATATATATATATATATATATATATATATATATATATACACATTTGTATAGGTGTGTGTTTATAGTGTTGTAAGTTTCATCCCATGAAGCGACCGTGATTATAAGATAGTGCTCAGTAACAAGTACAGCTGTATTAAAGTATAATTATGTTTACTTATACAAACAGTTTTGACTACATATGTGCATACATGTTTTAGCTACGACTTTTTTCAAAGTCACGATTCCTCAGACCAGCAGTACCGTAAAAACTAGAGATCTCTTATGTTGATAGCCGGAGGAAGCTATCTCCAGTAAAAACGTGACACTGAAACACGTATGAACTCATGCAGCCAAAAACGTATCTACAAATAAAATGTATACTTATGTATAAATATCTCCCTTCCTCTCTCTCTCTCTCTCTCTCATATATATACATATATATATATATATATATATATATATATATATATATATAGAGAGAGAGAGAGAGAGAGAGAGAGAGAAGAGGGTAGTGCAATATCAGTGCAGTTCATACGAGAGAAAAGTATATATGTGTTGTGAAGTTGTCCAACAGTGAATAATAAATAAAGGAAGTCAAGTTGAGGGTTGGTTTAACAAGTGTATTAACAAAGTAATAAAGTGACTAGCACTTGGCTAGACAGTTACAATACTGTGCTTTGTCTTCTCTGTGTCTCTGGTGACTCGCACTATTTATAGTGACAACCGGTGCAGTTTCTCCTGTGTAAGAACGGCCGGTGTAACACCCCTCTTTGAAAATATCCCCTCTGGGGATTAATAACGTTTTTTTTTTTATTTCAGCTTGAATGGCTGCTATCAACATATCCTCCAATGGTTTTGTCTGCTTAGGTATCAATCTTGATAACCCGTCTGCCTGACCAAATTTCTTAGATAGTACATACTCCATTTGAAAATTGTAGTTAAGAAAATTGGTACCCCATCTTTGGAGTCTATTCGCAGTGTGTTGTGGTAGTCCATTTTTCGATCCGAAAATCGTTAATAAGGGTTTGTGGTCCGTTTGTAACAGAAATTGTCTACCGTGCAGGAAACGATGCAATTTCTTTACCGCGAATATAATGCTTAGAGCCTCTTTCTCAATTTGAGAGTATTTGGTTTCAGCTGGTAGAAGTGTTCGGGATGCATGGGCTATGGATTTTAATTTTCCATCATCCATTTTGTGCAATATGCATGCTCCTATACCATAGTTGCTGGCATCGCTTGCAACTACAATATCACGCTTAGGATTATAATGTGCCAGAAACAAGTCAGACGTTAAGATATCTTTAATTTTCTGAAACGCTTGTTCGCACTCTTGCGTCCAGACCAATTTGTGGTCCTTCTTTAACAGTTCATTTAAGGGTGATCTTAGTTCATGCATGTTTGGTACGAACACATTGTAGTAATTCGCAAACCCTAAGAAGCTTTATAAAGATGCAGTATATTCTGGAGCAAGCATGTTCCTTATCGCCATTGCCCTATCTGGGTCTGTCCTTCTTCCTTGCTCATCGATGATTTGCCCTAAGTATTTTATTTTTCCATGAAAAAGTACATTTCTCATCTTTGATTTTAAACCCATAATCCTGGATTTTTTAATACTTGGTTTACATGAGTCTTGTGTTGTTCTTTGCTAACGCTGTTTATTAACACATCGTTCAGGTACCCTACTGCGAAATCCAACCCATTTAACATCGTGTCCATAATTTGTTGAAAAATCGCAGGGGCGACCTTGACCCCAAAAGGAAATCGGTTAAATTTGTATAATCCCTTATGGGTTTTGATACATAGCATATTGGAACACTCTTCATCGACAGGGAGTTTAAGTTAAGCGTCGCTGAGGTCGATTTTAGAAAAATATTTTCCTCCACTCAGTTTCGCAAATATTTCTTCAGGGCTTGGAAGAGGGTAATGGTGATCTTTTAATGCCTTGTTCAAGCCTGTGGAAAAGTCAGCCAAAACCCGAATCTCCTTGTCCTTTTTTTTAACATAAACTGTAGGTGAAACCCACTCACTGTTATCAAATTTTATAAATGACAGCCATGTTCTCGAGCCTTTCTAATTTACCGTCTATTTGCTCTATAGCGGCGTATGGAACATTTCTCTTCTTTCTGAACACAGGTAGTTCATTTGTTTTTACTTCAAACTTTGCTACCGCTTTCGTACACCTTCCAAGACCGCCTGAAAATACGTCTGGAAAATTTTCTTTTAATACCCTCTTGAGTTGTTCTGTCTCCACATTCGACTCCACAACCTTTCGGAAAAAAGGAGCTTAAAGGCAGATCCGATAGGCTAAACTTTTCAATCAGATCAGTTCCTAAAAAGTTATTCGATTTTCGCATAACAAAAATTTTGACTTTTACGGTCTTATTCTGGAAAGAAATATTCGTCAATAATTCCACTTCGAAGGTTATTTTTTCACCACTGACGCTTCTCGCCGTTTTTCTTGTGATATGATCATAGTAGGTCTCCCAAGCTTCTTCCATGTCTGTACATTAATGATGGAAATGTCAGACCCACTAGCAAGCTGTAGTCTTACTTTTTTAAAGCATTTTGACCTGTACATATTTCCGGATATTTTGTTATTCAGGTTCAATTTTTGTCAGTTTAATGGCTGTCTTTCTACCAGATTGTTTTCCTACAACGTGATGCCTTATGTCCTTTCTGGTGGAAGTTGTCACATTGTTTGAATATGTAGGGGCACTCATTGTACCAATGGTTATCTCCACACCTCCAACACGGTCCAGGTGGATCTTTTTCATGTTTTTTTCTCTGGTTATTCATTGAAGTCAATTTTTTCTTCTGATGGATTTTTTTAATGTGCGACACTCCGTTTTCCTCTATGTCACGACTGTCATGTTTCAACGCAACAAAACGTTCACAGTCTTCCGCTAAGTTTTGTATTGTTAGACATGGCTCATTTTCGAGTTTATTTAAAACACGACGTCTGTCTTCAGAGTCTTTATTTAAGATCAGACCTTGCAAGAATATTAGACATTTAAAATTATCCGATGATAATCCCTCTAATTTAAAATCGTCGCAAAGTTTATTTACTATACTTGCATACGTAATGTAGTCGTCTTCCTCTCTTCTAGTCACATTCATGCGCTTATATCTCCTGTGGAAAAGAGAAGTTTTTGTAGAAAACAGTTCTGTTAGTAAAGTAACTGCCTCCCGGAAGTTCAACTCACTGGTCTTTTTTGGAAGGATAAAATTCACGAACTTTGTATGCTCGGCAGCTCCTAATTTTCTTAGCAAAAATCTAACTTTTTTAGAGTATGTCCATGTACTGCAGTCCGATACAAAAATATCCTCATATCTTCTATAGAAGTGAGAAAAAGTGACATCGTCTTCTGTATTATAATTGAAAATTTCGATAACGCTCCACACAGCTGTCTGGGAGAATGCATTATGATTCTCGTTTGCTTTCGTTAACTGTGTTGCCTCCAGAAATTTTCTCTGTTCCTCCTGTGTTTTCATCAAGAGTTCTTCGAAGTGTTTCTGCTGTTGTAGCAGTCTTTCTTGGAATCTTTCTTCTCGTGTTGTCGCCAGCTCTTTATGTTAAGCATGCATTTTTCTTTGGGTTTTTTCTGTTCCAACAACTCTCTTTTAAATTTCTCCTCAATTTCAACTTGTTTTCTTTGAAGTTCCATTTGTTGTTCAACTTGCTGTCTTTGTAACGCAACATTTTGTTCCGTTTGGAATTTAAGTAATTGAAAAAGAGAATCTTTGAATTCAGTGTCCATCATTCACGGATTCCAATTATGCACCACACAATTTACACTTGTAAAAATAAATCAGTTTTCCCCACAACGTTCTTAATATAATTAGTTTGCTCAACTAATACACAAAAGAAGAAATAGATTATTTCTCAGTAAAAAAAATTCAGTTCTTTTGTTTAAAAAACAAAACTAAGACAATTTTTGTTTATATATATATATGTGTACGTAGTTTTACAAAACCAAGTCAGTCGCTATAAGCCTAATAAGACTAGTTTCATGGGAAATCTTTTTAACCCCTTTTCATTTTGAAAAATGCGACTTGCTTATTTAACAGTTCTTTGTTAGAAGCACAAATGACTTAAGCGAATATATGTTTTCACTGTCCGTCCTTTGCTCTCGACAATTTTGTGGCAGACCGTTTTAATAAATAGTCAATCCGGATCTTGCTCAAATATCAGATGTTGTCCTAATAATAACGACAAACTTACACAATATCTGTAATAGTTGACGCGGATAACATTTATCTTAACGAGGCAGTGACACTTGAAGAGAAAAAAATAATGGTATCAGTGTATTCAATTATTTCAATAATTGAAAATGTCTTTCGCGTTTTCTAGTTTTCGATATTTGGTAGCAAGTTTTGAGTTTGTGTTTTTTTTTTTTTTTTTTTCGCTTAACTACTCAGTAGTTAATTTGCTGTGTATCCTTGCGAATCCAAATAGCTGACGAAGATGGGTTTTTTTTCGTGAAGATCTTGCGAATCACTTTGGGTGATTTTTTGTTGCAGTGAAATCGTTTCGATTCCTCGTCGCCAATCTGTTGTGAAGTTGTCCAACAGTAATTAATAAATAAAGGAAGTCAAGTCGAGGGTTGGTTTAACAAGTGTATTAACAAAGTAAGAAAGTGACTAGCACTTGGCTAGACAGTTACAAGACTGTGCTTTGTCTTCTCTGTGTCTCTGGTGACTCGCACTATTTATAGTGACAACCGGTGCAGTTTCTCCTGTGTAAGAACGGCCGGTGTAACAATATGTAAAGGGGTAAGGCTACCAACATTTGTAAAAAGTTTTTTTCAACATTTATTTACTATTTTGTTATTTTATCATTTTATAATCTTATCATTTCATATAAAGCGTTTCAAGAGTGGTGCGCTCTCGTCAGATGTGTAAATCCATTTGAAGAAATGTCTTCCGATTTGAAAGAGTGTTGTTTAGAGGAAAGGTGTTATATGTAGCTTTTTCTGTCGACACTTTTCTTTTTCACGTCATATCTCTTCTTCTTGGGTTCCCTGTATTGTTCATTTAAACAGTGTTACTTGCCGCGGTGGTTATTCTTTCTGTGTTCCATTTACTATATTAATTCTTATTTGTGTCATTTACAGTTTTCTATAATTATCAGTCGTTTTCCACCGTTTTTTTACGTAGAGTCGCTTATTATCATCATCCTTCAGGTGTAGATTATTTTTCAATGTTATTAGTTAACTAGTATTCTGATCAAGATGCCTCAATTCTTCTTGTATCCAGCCTATGAATTGACTAGAATATTTTACTTGTGATACTGTCAATGCGCTTATATCTTTTATTTAATTCATACTATATAATTTAGTTTCTATGAATTGTATTGTTCTTCTAAGCAAATCTTTTCGAATATTCTCTTTAATTTTGTTATTTCAGAACTCCCAAATATGTGTAGGTAGGTTCGCCTAGTGTCCTAGTACTCTTGGTTTGATAGTTCCATACCACCTGCTACCTCGTGTTTTCCCCTTTCTCATCTCAAAGAGTACGCACTTTTCCATTCCGAATTCGATTTGGATGGCCTGACTGAGGATTCTGGTATCGTTTACCAGAATGTCCTATTCCTTTACGCCTTTCGCAAATAGCTTAAGGTCGTCCATATACATGGAGGAGTTTATACTTTCGTCTGTATTAGTTAACTTATATCTACCATTGCATTTCCAAAACATGTTGTTGTGTAGCTCATGCCTATTATGAACAGTAGAAGTGATAGAGAATCTCATTGGAATATGTTTTTGTATTCTTATCTCTTATTTCAGCTGTCAGTTCCAGTGCGCATGTTCGCATTGCTTTCTTAATCAAATTGATAACCGTGTTTGATAGTTTGTACATCTTGTAGCACTAAATCATGCATTCTTGAGGGATCCTTTCGTAAGATTTATTTTAGTCGATCGATGTCGTCGCCATGTTATTTTTTCTGTGTCTGTACCTCTTCCAGGATCATTTTATCTATGTATAAAAAAGTGTGCCTCCCTTTTTCCAGCATTCTTTCTGTTCCTCATGAAGTCGCCCACAATTATTAAAGGAGTAGTAGATTAATTCTCTCAGTTGTGCTGTTAGGATTCCCTATACGGTTGGTAAACATGTCATTGGTCTGCAGTTGCTGGTTTTACGGTGTATTTTTGTATTAATGTGTTTTTCCCTTTGGCTATATAGTCTAGTACGTCTGTTTCATGCATTCGTCTTCTCAGACTTTGAATTTGTCTTTCGTATAGAGTCATACATTTTTTGAACAAGTATGCATGTAGTCCATCGTGACATGGTGCTTTCTAGTTTGCCATTTTTTAGGCTGGTCTTGATTGTTTTCTCGTCAATGTTTTTCCTGTTCGTTCTTCAATTTGTTTAAGACCGTGTTTCAGCTTTTTTCAGCCATTCAGTATTTTTGTTGTTTCCTTCTTGTTTACTCATTATTATCATCATCACCATTATAATTATTTGTACTCACGAGGAGTTATCACACAGGTCTTCAGTGATTGCTCACCTACAGCTGGTGGTATTCCCTAGAGTCTGAGTATCCCCAGATGTCCAGTATTCTCCATCTCTTTTGATATCCACCGCAAATAACCTTGCAGTATCGCAACCGCCGTTTATCATTGATTTCTCGCTGGTAAGGACCATTGGTTTTCTATGGGATTTGGGTGGCAATAAGCATCTTAAAGGTCCCAGTACTATCTGCACTTTTAGTGAAGGTCTGGTTAGTGCTGTCCGTCCTCGGACTTCTCATCCTCCTTGACCGTATGCAAATATTTAGGCTGCTACCATTTTTTATTCCTCATTTATTTCTTTTTTTAATTTTCTTTCTTTTTTAAATTTTATTTGGGGGGGGAGGGGGCGAGGGGAGCTCATGAAGTGATTTGTCTTGCATTTTCTGTTCTTTTGTTTGTGTGGTGGTGTTCTTTCTGTGGTTTTGTTTTCTTTGTGTTGTAGATTCCATGTGACCTTTCGTAGCTTATGCGGATTGGTTTCCGCATTCAATTATTTTTTCTAAGATTGCAGCTGTTTTGATCATTGCCGTTCTTTGTATAGTTTCAATGATCCCTTTGATTCCAATTTCTCACAGTCTTTTTCCCAGTTTTTTGGGGGGTGTTCCTAGTGCTCCTACGATTATTGGTATTATACTGACTTTCTTCATGCTCTATTTTCCTTTCAGTTCTCTAGCTAGTTCCGTGTTTTGGCTTCGTTTGTCTGTTTATTTGATCTTCACTCTGTGGTCTGCTGGAACAACGAAGTCTACGATTTGGCAAGATTTGTCCTTTTTGTTGATTATTATAAAATCCTATCTCTTTGCTTGTATGAGTTTGTCTATTAGTATATCAATGTCCCAGATAGGTCTGTTTTTCGTTTTCCAGTACTGTTTCTGATTTATGGTTGTACCATTTGTCTGCGTATTCGAAATTTAATTGTTTGCACAGTTTCCGGTGTATTGATTTCCTCCCACCGTGATGCCTGTTCTTGTATCCTTTTTGAGCAAGTTGGCTACATTCACTTATTATAGTATTTCATGTTTCGTCTCTTTGTCGACACAGTCTGCATTTACTGTTTTCCCTGGGTTTATCTATTTAAGCTTAAATGAAGTGTGCCCTGATTTCATTGCCCTATGTAGTCATCAGTAAATATTCCGTTTCTCTGTTCAAGTGCCCTTTTCTTAGCCATGCCCAGCTATTTGCGTTGTTTTTTTCTCTTGTACATTATAATTATAATAATAACAATTATTATTATTATTATTATTATTATTATTATTATTATTATTATTATTATTATTTCTCTCATCAAGTTTACAACTGATCGCACACTAGTACAGAAAGGTTAACTAAAGCCTAAATGACAGCACTTTTACAAAATCTTCAGTATTCCTCGCTTGTGTTTTATCACGAGAGGAATATATGAATTTCTTTGAACCCATTGCACTGGTGTATAATAGTCAGTCTTGACGAGCTCTTCTTTCCTTTTTCCCACTTGTAGTCTACTGGTATATGGTGGTTATTGAGTGGGCGAACTGCTTGAGCAACATTCATAAAAACATTTCCGGTGATTAAAATACTAAGACTAAATCCATTAATTTAATGTAAAGAAAATACTCGTTTAAATGGGGGCTCACATACAGTCACGCCGACGAGAGAGGGACAAGTGTACTCTTATCTTTCCCAATCTACGTCCCTATATATGAGTCACTGGAGCCACTAATTAATAATCCCCTTTAATAAATGCATGTTTACTCTTTGATGAAGTAATTCCAATAAGGCTTAAGTTTGTTATCTTTTCTCATTCCCACAATGGAATGTTCCTGTTTCCCCAGCCCCTTTCTAGTCGAGTCTGGATGTTGCTATCCCTTTTTCAATCATTACATCCTCCCACACAATCTGTAGTACCAATCGACGTTAGTATAATTATTATTATCAACAGCAGTAGTAGCAGTAATATTAATATTAGTAGTATGTGTCGTAATCGTGGCAGTGGTATTATTTTTATTCTAATCCTTTCTTCATCTTTTTCCGATTTTCCCGATTAGTAGTCATTATGGATTTTACGGTTCAGAGAGTTCTTTTAAAATCGAACACGCACAAACGTTTAATATGTTAATATATGATACCAATAGAGAAAAGTAGTGATCTTTAATTACCTTTGGTACGATGTACACGACTGTTATTTTTGAATTGACGTTTTATTTCCTTAAATTTCATATTTAATGTTTTAAATAATGATTAATATTCATAAACGTTCAATATCATTAATTTTAATGTTCGATGTGTTCTTTTTTGAAGTATCAATAACTTATTAGTAGCATGTAATGGCTGAAAGAACTCAAGTCCTGGACTAATCCTTTAACTAGCGGGTATGAATTCGAAAGTCTTTTAATTACATTTATATCACCAAATCACCTCTGACAGTTGATAACCGCTCGGGAGTTTGAGAGATGGAAAGATATCTCACCGGTGTTAGAATGAGGGCCAATCAAGTTAGTGACCGGCTGACTGACCAAATGTAAAAGGAAATCAATCTATTAGGAATTTCGCCTTAAAACAATATCTATATTTATATGATGTAGTATCGCTAAACACACGGGCTAGAACACACAAACACAAATATATACACATGTGCATTTATATACTATTTTTATATATATATATATATATATATATATATATATATATAATTAACTTGTTACCAATATCCAGGGGGTATGAATCCGAAGGAAGTTGAAACCGGGTTTATGAGAGTGCTCAATGAAAATTCAGAGCAAAATATATTAACACCATTAAACTTCTTTTATAAAATGATTCCACTAGTATTGATCTTAGTATAATATAATCACAATTAAAAAATATTATCACAACAAAATTCACTACAAATAATGACAAGCCATAAATAACTACATTAAAATAGAATGGGAATAGAATACAGAAGTAGCAATCAATACCCTAAATTAAAATTATCAAACATTTTTATCTACATGATAATTACCTATTATAACAAAAATGGCAGTTATAAATATGATTATAATTCTATTCTCATTTTAAGTTTAACTCAGCCTGACCCCCCCCCCCCCGGCGCCCCGGCTGGAATTGAAGGCACTATGGCCCAGACACGAGAAAACCTCCCACGCAATTTTTTGAAACATGACTTGTTGGGGTTCCCACTCCCTTCTCATGTCTCATGTCCCGCGCATAGGAAGAGCTCCATCTCTGTCCCCCCTCCCCCCACCCAATGCATCTTCAATTTCCTGTTGAGGTGAATTCAAGATCTATGCCATTTGATTCCATTGTAGCCTGAAGAAGTTGACGCTATTTGCAAGTGTTAACGAAACAGAATATGTTTTGTCGCAAGTAATGGAATAAAACCATTAACAATATATATATATATATATATATATATATAGAGAGAGAGAGAGAGAGGGGCGAGAGAGATCATATAGACACACGCATATATAAATACCATACATACACGTCCCATACATAAAACCCCTTTAAGAAATTAAAGTTGAGCAGGGATATTAAAAACAAACTGTCATTGGCTGTAAGCAAGGTTCCGATAACGTCTGCTTACCCGTCTATACTGTCTTCTATTTTATGTTTAAACATAACTAGAACTTACTTTCTCCTGTATCACGTGATAGTTACTGATCGTCGTGGGGATAGAATAAAAACCTTAGTTGAATATGTCAACCGCGTCTGCACTCTGCGAGCGTATAGAATTGTAGCTTCTTACACTGATGAGAGCGTAAGCTTAAAACACTGGCGTATGTAAGTATCAATAATTTAATATTTATTTGTAAATAATATATATATATATATATATATATATATATATATATATATATATATGATGTTGTAAATTTTAATTTTTTTTCTGTAGATAGCGTCTAGTATTTTAATTTTATACACAAATGGTTTCGGAATGTTTATATTAATGTCATTGACTAAAATTTTTCTTTAAACAGAGGAAGGTCAAGTATGATTTTGTAGATGTTGGTAAATTGAGCTAGAGTTCTAATTAGTAACATTAAAATTATACATTCCGAAACAAATTTAAAAAAAAATTAAAAATACTCGAAGCTATCTACATAAAAACACAACAACTAAAAATTAATAACATTATATATGAAACTATTGGTAACATTTATAAAGCCTTAACGTAATGCAATTTTGTTATGTAATGTCATCCAGGGTTGCTGAATTTAAAATCGGGAACGACTTACTGGACCAATGCGGAAAACGTTCTAAATCGCGTTTCTCCACCGTCTTTTCAAAATTCTCTGATTTCTCCAGCTGTTTTGTTCCTTTGCTTTTGAAACCTGAGGATGATTTGACGAAGGATCGAAAACGTTCGTGAAACGTGTGAAACCTATGGAATATTTAGTAATGTTTTTGAATGTTAATACAAAAAACGACTATCAGAAAAATATATATATACATATACATTTAAAAATATATGTTATATCAGTTCATAATAATTTACACCCAAACAGTATCATTTGGTTTGCAATTATATAAAAGAATCTGTAAAGTCGACAAGATATATATATATATATATATATATATATATATATATATATATATATATATATATATATACATATATATATATATATTGATGTGGGCTGGTTATAAAGAGTACTCACCCAAAATAATTAATTGAATGATGTCCAGTAATGAAGAAACATTCATCGTCAGTTAGAAAGGTATTGATTCCATTAAGAAAAGATCTGAACAACGCGGACAGAAGATCATAATTCAGATTTGTCAACGTCTTCACAAGAAATGCAGGCAGCGTTGGATAAACCCCAAAATACATAAAAATAGACCGTAACAAACAGGTCCACCCATGATGAAATTCTATCCCGTGCAAGCCGCCCTTTATGTGTGTTTAACTTTAAGGAACATTGTCTTTTTTGTGGTTCTGGAGCAACATCTGATAGAAAAAAAAGATGTTTCCCATGTAGAAACTATTAGATTTAAGGACAGAGTGTTAAAAGTTTGTGAGAAAGTCCGAAGATATGATGGCTGCCCATCCATTGTTTCAGGTAGAATAAGTTCTATAGCTGACATTGTTTCAGAAGAAGCACGTTATCACAGAACATGTTTTTCAAACTTTAATTCCAATAAAAACATTCCTTGGGCATTCTCTTCTGCTGATTGTTCTAAGAAACAAAACCTTGGTAGTCCAGAAGATTCAGAGAGAACGAAGGCATTTTGCTCCTCGTCATTTTGCCGCAAATATTTATTTGCGGCAAAATGACGAGGAGCAACTCACCATTGTTGATCTTGTTAAACAAAAGTGGAAGCAATTCTTGAGGATACTGGCGTTGAACCATACAGTCTCTTATACATGAAATCTCGATTGTTAGAATATTTCAAAGACAAAATGATTGTGACTGAAATTAATGGGAAACATAATTTTGTTTCATTCTTAAGTACAGCAAATTGGATTCTCCATGAATTCTATGCACAGAGCCGCTCAACAGACAATTCAGAATCAGAGTGTATTAGAATCATAGAGTCGGCAGCCAAGCTTATCAAGAATTACATTAAAAGTATCCAGACAAGTTCAGAATATTACCCGTCTAAAAATGATCTTGAACAGGATGCGATTCTTGAATATGTTCCTAAAACATTGTGGATATTTCTCTGGAAGATATTTGCAGGCAAAAACAATTATTTGAAAGTTGCATCAGTTGGTCAAGCGATAATGCAGACTGCTTGACCCAGAGTTCTCATTGCACCTGGCAGTTTATTTAGCAGTGAAAATGCATGACCAATTTTGATCGATGTTCTTAATTGACACTCTGAATAAGCATGGCTTCTTATCATCTTACTCGGAAGTCCAGAAATTCGAAAGAACTGCTGTTCTTGTTCATGGCACTGAAACTCTCTCCCCTGTTGAAACTGCATTTGTGCAGTTTGTTGCTGATAATGTGGGGCATAATGTAAGGAGTATTGATGGATTCAACACATTCCACGGTATGGGCATTATAGCATCTTTTACGACCGGGAAAGATAAAGCAAAACCAGTTCAAACGATTCAGGTCCTTTCAGAAGATATAATAAGGGTTAGAAGGATCAACATCAAGTATCTAGATTCACAGCACACCAACAAACCACCAGTGACATTTAAAGATCTCCAACCCAAGAAAGTTGTCGATTCCACTGCTAATGGTGAGATCCTTTCGGAGGTTTCACTAATTACACAGCCTTTCAGACCCGCATAGTCAGACCTTATGCAGTCAGTGCACAAAGGAATATATCCTGGAAACTCAGCCACCGTCATTTTGCCAATGATCGACCTGGACGCTGGTAACTCAACCTGCGTGTACTCAACGTGATTTTAGTGATTTTGCCAGGAAAATCAACATTGCTTCAATTCTAATATTCGATCAACAACTTTGGTACAAAGCAATGGTGATAGTCGAGTCACGGCCTAGTTCACGCCCCCTTAAATCATTTGTCTTGTGACTTGGTGGGCTCCATACACAGATGAGATTTCTGGGGTTAATTGGTCATTTGATGACAGGTTCTGGATTGCAGGAACTTTTTGAACTTGTGTGTGTTGAGAACACAGTCAAGCAGATGCTAAGTGGCAAAGTAATTGCAAGAGCCATTCGTGCTCTGAATGATGTATTGTTAGTTTGCCAGTTCCACATGTCACTGATGGTGATCAACCCAATACTGATGTAGAAGAGCCATTTCCTCAAAATAAACCCCTGAAGGAAGCTCAGGGGCTATTGAAACGTCTCGTTGATGAGACTGATATATTGAATAATGTTCTGTCGTCAAAGTCTATGATCAGGGTTGCCCTGATAATCAACCATGTAAAAGATGCGATGGTTGACCAGCGAACAGCAACATTGTGGATTCAATACCTTGATATGGTGAAGATCCTGCAATTGTTTATAAAGACAAAGTGCACCGGGAACTTTGAATTGCACGTTTATGATGTAAGGAAAATGCTGTCAATATTCCCTGCAGCAGGACACATATATATGCAAAGTCCGCCTATTTCTACTTGCAGCAAATAGAGGTGCTACCAGAAAGCCGTCCTGAATTGTACCAGAAAACTTCCAAAGTATGCCATGTGATTAGACAGAATGATTGATACGTACCTGGCTTGTCGACTGAGCTGGTTATTGAGCAGGTGCTTATGAGAAGCATGAATACGTCTGGCAGATGAATGGACGAAATTCAACGATTGGTGTCGACGCTATCACTGCCAGCGTGCGCTGAAATTAAATTTACAATGCAAGAACTAGCAGGCATTCGTTATGGAACTAGTGACCAGCACCAGGAGACTACTTCTGCAAGAAAAGAGCGAGATGTGAGGAATACATGAAAGCTTCTTGCGTTTCCCCAGACATATGACCCTTTCACGGAAGATCCGTCAATTCACAGCATTTTAAGTGGAGTAACTGGATACAAAAAGGTAAATGTGGACAGAACAACATTTATAGGAGAGATAATCATAACTTCAATGGTTGGAGAAAATGTCCACGAGTAGACATTTAAAAGAAATATCAGGCAATTACATTTGGGTCAAAGGTTTCGCCCAGCAAAGATGTAGCAGTTGAGAATGATCCTCAACTCCTATTCCAAAGACTGTGTGTGGTATCTACCAATGAAGTCTCAACTCAGCAGCAGCAAGAACATTTTCAGTATGAGCTTTGTGGTTACCATCCTACACTTTTTTTTATTTCGGACTACCGCGAGAGGTAAAAAAACGGTTTTGCCAGACGCAATATGGAAACTGGCTTCTCCTGTACAATCAGGTCTACAGTCTTCAGATCTACATAATATCTTACATGGTGGAGCACTACTTCAACTCCTCTCATGGTAAAACTTTCACACATTTGATGAGTTAATGCCCAATACCGCAGATATGCCACAACTAGATATGGAAAAGCATACATTGTTTTTGATGGGTATAGAAGTGGTCCATCTATTAAAGACGCGACTCACCGACGGCGGGCAGGGGGCTCTGTTGCTGTATATGTGTCACTGCCCCGTTAATTGTGTTCAAATCAAGGGGTGTTTTCCTAGCTCATCAAGTAAATAAACAATTATTCACTAACTTGTTGGGAAAGAGTTTGGAGGAAGCAACTTGTAAAGTAGTCCATGTATCTAGAGACGCTGACATATTAATTGTGAAGACTTCTCTAGAACTGTCACAGACAGGAGAAACCATTTTCATAGCAGATGACACTGACCTATTTGTCCTTCTATGTTATCAAACCAATAGAGGTGATGGTTACAACATCTTCTTCACGCCACAACCAAAAGTGTTAAGGACTGAAACATCAAATACATTATAAAATCGTTCGGAGAGGTGATCTGTTCCAACACTCTTTTAATCCATGCACTATTGGGTTGTGATTCTTCATCCAGTGTTTATGGAATGGAAAGGCAGCATCCCGTCGAAGGGTGATGAACAATACAAACTTCCTTAAACTGGCAGATGTGTTTGGCAAACATAGCAGTGCAGAAAGGAGTTATTGAATCTGGAAAGAATGCTTTAGTGTCCTGTACAATCGTAATGATGGGGAAAACATCAATCATCTCCGACTGAGGCGCTGTAAGGAAAATGTTGCAAAAAGCTGAAAGTATGTTGGGGCCAAATCATTGCCATCACCAAGAGCAGCTACGAAACGTGGAAACATGCTAAACATGACAAGTGGGAATGAAAACTTTCAAAGGGTAAATTACAATCAATCAAGACAGACTTGCCAGTTGGTCTTGTAAATTTGTTTGCTATACTTACGTGTAACTGTACTTCAGGGTGTACTACAGCAAGATTCAGTTGCAGGAAACATGGCATTGACTGTTTAAACTTGTCTGGTAATTGCAAAAGTCTCCACTGCAGCAACTCACACATCCAGATCTTGATGATGATTACGTTACCTTTAACTAGTTATTGACAAGAAATGTTATTTGGTCCGTTTATGAACTTGTTCTGTGGTGCTTATACAAGAGCCTTGCCCCAGGATTCGACAAACTGACAATTCCTTTATTGTAAATTGTACGTATTTTTACCTATTTATTATACAATAGCAGGAATTAATGTGACAATTGTTGCCTTGAAAAAAAGCTATTTAGTCGTTTTTTTACAATTTATATTCATATTTGTATTAGGAATTTAAAAAAACATGAAAACAATGGCAGATGCTAGTCATAGTCTGGTGTTGGTTTATTATTAAGCATATCGCTACTTATCATTACAATTTAAAACACGAAGAAAATGTCAAGCTGTATTGAGGTGGGTCCTATGTGAGTTGTGATGCAACACATATTTGTTATATATAATTTTAAAAGTTTTTTATGTCAGGAAAAACGTTTATTTTGTCAGTAATTGTCAGGAATAAATTACATACTTGTCAGCAAATGTCAGGAATTCTATGTCTCGAAATTTAATATCGCTAAGTTGGATGTTAAGGATGGCAACCTCTGACCCCTCTTCGCAAGGCTAATCTTGGTAAACATGTTTTATCTGAAAGAGAGGGTATTTATGTCCAATATACAAGTTTAACACCTTTGTTAGCAATTTCTTTGAACTGGACTAATAGATATATCTGGAAAATACAGACGTTACCGAAATGTTGTTTATTATATTTGTTGGCCCACAGAAAAAGAATTATGAGCGCTAAAAGTTTTAATACACAATTAAACATTTTACAAAACATGATTAGTAGATTTATATTCAAAATTTAATGTTAACATTTTATTTTTTGTCGTGATATTCTGAATAATTTGTTCAGCTGACAAATTATGAAAAAGAATTCGTGAATATTTACTGAATATTAGAAAGTTCGATCACGATTACGGATGTTTTGACAGGCCGAAAGCAGGCTTGAACTTTAATTCAAATAATGGCGATGGGCAAAGGCTTGTACCTGCAAGTTGATTCCCGATCATCCTGATGCCTGTTGGTTAAGTACGATTTGGGGGCCAATAGCTTCACTCGTCTCCACGCTAAGTTGTTTGAGTTCAATTAAATCAGCTGTTGCCTGTTTCACTTATTTCCTTTTTTCCTGACATGTAGTCGTAGACGTATCTTTTTCGCGATATTCTTAACTATCTTAAATCACGACTTACAAATGAAACGGCTTAATCAACCCCTTGCTGTAAGTACAGGAGCGATATCATATGGAGAATATATGCCTTCGTTAATCAGAAACTAAAGATAAGAGCGTGGATATATTGGTTTTCAGACGAAGCTCCAGCTTCTTTTATTTTAATTTAAACGTTTAATGAAAATAACAAATAATAAATCAACAATATATTCTCTCTTCTTATTTACTTCTTCCTAACGTTTAACAGATTTTCCGTAAACCGTTAGTAGAAATAGAAATACAGCAACAAATGTAAAAGAACTAAGCCCAAAAAGATGTTTAAAATGTCTATTTTTCTTAATTGACCTTCCATTTTTATGATCTGCAGATAAAAATAAATTATCTTAAATTATGTCATGAAAACAAATGAAATAGATTACAAAATGATTCAATATTCAAATCTTGAAAATACAGATTCTGAAAACACAATCTATTCTATAACTGAAAAAAACAACAACAACAACGGTATAACTAAGTTACCAACCCTAATATTTATTAACGATGAACCAAATGCTTTGAAAAATTTAATAGAGAGATGTCAATATCAGAACCCACATACTACTACTACTACTACTACTACTACTACTACTACTATTTGAGAAATAAATTGTGTCAAGTTTTTTATTAATAAATACCACTGCCGATGTGTCTATCGAGGGGCACTCAGTTTTATGTGTTTAAGTGCGTGTGTTCATGTCAATCGTTTTGTGTCCTCCCGGTTGACAAAATTCGCCAGCTGGTCGGAAGTGCTCATTCTATACGATGACAGAAACAGCTTCCGCGACGCGGTCTATAGCACTCATTACTCAAACCGCAGCCTTGACAGACAGCCAGTCGACAAGGCCACCTCACCTGATCAGGAAAACAATTAAATAAAGATTTAATGGGTCAAGGGAAACAAGGAAGGCTTAAAACTGTCATATAGAGATAATATATTAATGGCTATAGCCTCACATCCGGCAGACGCCACGCACACCAACACGCGACCTACCAATGTCGACTGATATTTTTTTTCAAATGTTAAATGTTATCCTAACAAAAATCGCTAATTGAATTGCAATTTCTCTGCTGACACCCGCATCGTTTTTAATATTAATTCGTTTTTGATTAATTATTTCAATTTTATATTAATTTTCTAAATGCCATCTCGACATTTAAATTTCCAGTTTCGTTGTAGAATATAGCCATTCTTCTGTCTTCAGTAACTGCCAGTTACCCTGAGATGCAGTAAGAGTACAATCTCCAGCCACATTCTTCTACTGGCATTGTGTATTTCGAGTGGCAATAAAAAGTCCAGCTAAACTGAAAACAATGTTTGAATAAGCAACAGAAAAATGTTATTCTCCAGTTCTATATCAGTTGTTCTGCCAATACTTGAAAGTCTAGCTTATCCTACTTTTTAACTCATAGTCAGAAGGTGCTATGTAGATACACATCTTTCGAATCGTAAATTTGATTTAAAACCGCACGTAACATTTATTATAAAAGATGCCTGTTTAAAAAGAGTAAAAGATAGATGAAAGGATATAGTCGGTAAAATATTAGAATGGTGCACCTTTTAAATACTAATTCGTTGTTTATTAATTATTTCAGTTTTTAATTAATTATCTAAATACAATCTATATTTATTATTTCGGCGTATGATATAGTTATCATCAGTCTTGTTAAGCACACATACACAGTTTATTTCCAGTTGCGAGAAGTTCAAGTCTACTTGAAACAATGTCTAAATAAGCAGGGAAGATATTTTTTAGTCTTATATAAGTTGTTTTACCGGGACTTAATAGTCTAGTCCCTATATTATTGCTTCCCCACGAGAACATCATATGGCACAAGGTCGCTTTTAGTGTTGTGGAATTCCATCTTATACAATAATGTTTTATGAAAAATAAAATATCCTCATCTTAGACCGAGTACAGATAAGAAAAAGTCTAGTATCAGAACAGACACTACATTTTGCTCCTAGACAAAAGTCAAATGGTGTACAATTTATCCTACTATTAAACGCATAACTGTAGGACGGTATATAAATACACAATTATCTGAAGCGCATCAGTAAATACTGTGCTCACATAGCAGTTTGTATGAAATTTGATTCGTTAAAAAGGAACAAAAAATAAACACAATTATGTAATTGATAAAATGTTTGAAAACGGTAGTTTGCTGAAAAAATGAGAATAATACATCATAGAGTGAAATCTGATTCCGTGAAATATCATTTCATGTGTACTTCTAAAACTGTGAGGATGTTTCCTGTTTGTCTTAGTGTACAGTGGATGACGTCATCGTTCGCTAAATCTTCATTTTCTGATCGTCATAATTTAAGAGAGTAACTGGATTCATTAGATGTCGTCATGATTTTGTGCTGTCATAATGGGGGGGGGCATAACTGGGAACTGTAGATGACGTCGCAAAACAATGAAGTTTCAAAATGATGACACCCTACATCAAATCAGATAGAAGATGATGTTCGACTACCTTTATCTAGAAATCCTTGGCTGGAATGGTTACGGGTCATCTATTAAACAAACGTATATACCCCTAGAGTGTTAGTTTCTATTTTTAAATTAATATATATATATATATATATATATATATATATATATATATATATATATATCTTGACATACTAAGTATAGGTTTAGTTATGTAGAAGATTGATTTGTGAAGAACGTTAGATTTTTTAAATTGGAAGTAGAGACTACAATTAAGAAGCCGCTTCTACAAAAAAACAATAGTATATTGTTTAACAAAATTGGAAAGAGTATGTATAATTAGCAAAGTAAGCTGTATAAAAACGAGATTTAAGGAAGTATAGAAATGGAACGGTTAGCGTAGGTACGATTTTAGACACATGAGAGTTCAACTCCGAATAATAAGTTGTGACAGGAACCTTTTTCTCAGAGGCCTAAATAGGGAAAACTATGTAAAATAAAATTAAATGGGTCGGAACATATTTTTTCCAAAGTATTTGTCTTGAAGTTATGAGTTCTAGATATAAAAAGAATTAGATAACTACATGATTAGAGTATAAACATAAAGGGGGGTTGGCTGGTGATATTTGAACGTCATCGTAGCTAAAGGGTACTAAGCGAATAATCAGGTAACTGTTTCAATTTTACTCTTTTTTATTTACGCAATTATTTCGTCCATATTTGATTAAGTGTTTTTTTTTTTCATGAATATATATGCATTGTAAATTTACTCTTTCTTTACTATCTTGAGGATGATTGGTATATATATATATATATATATATATATATATATATATATATATATATATATATATATATATATTAGAAATACTAGTATAAGCAATAATGATGGCATTAGTTTTAAATTTTAATTAAGTGTATTTCTCCTCGGGGACCCCCACGCACACACAATAAGTAAGGTTTACAAAACACAAAATAATGTCCCCCACGTTACTGTTTTCTAGAATAAATACTTCATAATTCATAATGATATGTTAAATAGTTTAGGATTTTACAAAACACATATATAATATTGACGTACACATGCGTACATATTATTTGAAAAATGTATTACTTTATATAACTCATTCTTTGATGTAGAGAATTTCTATTTCGTTTTTTTGTTTTAAATATCTTTTGAGGGGGCAGGTGTGAGTTCGGTTGGGCGTACTCCAAAATGGTAAAGTTTACAACATAAGCAATAATATGCGATGATACTCACCGTGTCGCCGAAACTATATATTCCTTAATAAATAATGCTCAATTCATAAAAAGTAAAACTTAAAAAAGTGTATATATTAGAACTCTGTAATTGTTTACATTTACAAAATGAAATAATTTGCCTATATTACCTACTGTATTTATTAGAATATGGATTTCAAAATCCATATTGATCTGTACATTAGTTTAGCGGATGGCCGTCTACAGACACACACGCGTACACACACACATATATATATATATGCTTATCTCGGCATTGTTTCCAGTCGTCTTGTATTACTACTTTCCATTGGAATCAAGCAATGCCGACTCAGGCGAGCGGTTGTTTGGACTGCGCAACTCTTGCAATTAAAATTCACGCGCGGGCAGCCCCTGGCGGGGCACTCATACGTCGAAATCGACGGGAGAGTCGAGCATATATATATATATATATATATATATATATATAGTCATCCATATACAGACTGTTTCGCTGTTTCACAGAATGTGTGCGTATAAATACGCATATCTAACTTTTATATATATATATCCATACATAATTGAATACGAGTAAAAATTAAAATCTTAATTCATCTGTTTTATTTGAAAGTATGCTGAGTCATTTGCAAGTATCACAGTATTAGTGTTATAGTATCAGAGCTTACTTTAAAATAAACTCATTTAAATACACTAGAACAAAGTTATATTGTTATTAGTACCTGTTTCAATGTGGAATTCTGAACGTAAATAAATTAGTGAGAAGTCTGTGTTATCTTCTGTCAATTGTAAGTGTAATACACCACAATTGCTAAATTTATAAATAAACACAAGACAAAACATAAGCAAGGTTTATCACATCATACAAAAATGTAAAAGTCCTCGAGACTCATACAAAACGGTAACTTATCGGATAACGAAGAGTTCCGGGCTAGTAAATTTAGTTTCAGTGATTAAAGGAAATAATGGGTGTTGTACTTACTCTTCAGTATGATTATCCCTTAGATATTCAGGACAACTAGAGAAGAGATTTGAAAAGAAAAGAAAAAAACGAATTACAGAGGCGCGAAATTGATGATTTCTCTCAAGTATTTTTTTTATTCCTGTTATCTTTTCTTATTTTAGTTGTAAACTTAATATTGAATTTAAAATAATTCAAATCAAGAATAAATAGAATATGGTTATCATTGGAACTGCAACTGGAAGACAAACATATTATAATATTAAAAAGACGAAATGAGTATAGCAGGTTATATTTGTGAACAGCTATTGAATATCAAAGCGTAGCCGTGCGATACACTTGTTCGTTCGTTTGACGCGTTGTGGGACCGAAAACTTTCGAAGACCCATCCTGAAATTACGAAGATCTTTCGCAAGGCGTTTGATTGTACTGAAACATTAAGGAAATTAATAGCTCTTATTGCTTGATGAACAAACCAAACAGTTGTACATTGAATTCAATATAACACCCTGAAATTGACAGTTTACCCTTGTATTATGATAAACGCTATGGTTGTGTAGAATGAAAAAACAATACCTCAGTGTGTTTTAACTACCCATTTTTTAAACATAATTCCAACGTACTGTTCAACTCACTACTATTTAAATTCTCATTTACAAAAATTATACTACCAATCATTATGGCGTCACCTTTCACGATATTCTCATTTTCTCTTTTCTGTTCACACGTTTTTGCCACATTTGACCATTTGCCGTTGTCATATGATAATTTTTCCAGTTTACACTTGAATGCTTATAGACACATTCAAACGGGAAAATAACAAATTATATCACACTTGCCAAATTACCCACCTTCAGTATATGGCTCTCTAATAAAATGAGCTTTAATTAGACACAGAATGAATTGCGTTCGTAAGATAGTTGAATAAGGTTGTGTAAGCTTAATAGTTATGAGATTGGACTAAGAAAGCGTAGCTGAGGCAGAATTTTACTAGCAGGCTACGCAAACGATGTTCAATTGAACAAAGCAAGTAATATAGTAGATAGTATGCTAGATCTACCTTACATATACAATAGGTAATAGAATTCAATATCATCAAGGATGTGAGCTTATGTTTATGTGAGCTCATTGCATATGCTGTGATCGCCCGCTCGTTGTCTTCGTCTTCATTCGGTGCTTGATTTCGACATCGGCCGTAGTTTCAATCATGTTGTCTCGTTCACTATTGTAGCAAACGAATTTCCCTCCCAAATAAAATTACAAAAATAAATGTTTTATTTTGTGAAGTTCTAAATGATACATTGTTTCTCTACCAAAATAGAGGCTTGAATTCCGAAAAACAGTCCCTTTCGAGCGAATAAATTAACAAGATAAGTGTTTCTTAAAATCCTGACTGTACTCTGAGCCCAACAGAATAAAACATATTTTTGTGACAAAACATGAACAGTCCGTTAGGCACATTTGTTTTTCTGAGACCAACAAAAACAAAAATCAGCCTTTGCTTTTTTGATTCGAATATATATAGATATAACTTAGACGCCCATTACCGCGAGGCTACTATAGATTGATCAGCTGTTAATGTATAGAAATAATAATTTACTGACCAGTGGTCTATCAGTTGAAGTTGACATAACTTAAGAGTCATCTCAAGTGAATCGCTTTCTTACCATTAAACTGTTTTTAAGAGGACATGACTATTTCAAAATTGTATCGCATTTTATAGGTGGTAAGATATTCATTCGGATATTTTTTCCACCGCAGATCTGTCGTTCGTTATACACATACATTGCACCAGTTCTGAATGTGCATCGCAATGCACGTTGACGATTACTTATTCTTTTAAGAAATCCTCTCTAAAATTTCGTTAAGATTCGATGGCTTGAATTGATTTTTTTTACTTATCAATTGTAATGCAACCACAATTCATGATTGATTAATTAATTGATTCTGATTTATTTGGCATTTGTTTCCAGATTAAACCGTGTAATCACAAAATATATCACATAATGATTCGAAGTATTCCAAGATAAGGTAATGCTTTGGGCGCGACATTTGTCAGCCGTTTCCGGTATCTACCAAACAATCGACATCTCCCATTAGTGATAATTAATATCAGTATTAATTTTGAAGGATTTTGTTGAAATGTTATAGTTCATATTATTTAGGCATAATGTTCTTACGTTGTCGCATTGATGTTTACTCCTCTGAAATAAACGCTTTTCAAAAGACTTAAAATGTATCCTTCAATTATGTATTTACGTAAAGAAAATTACCGAACCCACCTCAATGTTATGATGTCCGATTTTCCAAGTTATTTTTATCGCAAATATTGAGAATGAAATGTTTCATTAATTTTTACTATTCTAACTATTTTTACTATTTTTACTAAAAATATTTCATGTTCGTAGATGCATTGCCACATTCCAAACACATTTAAAATGTGAGATCGTCTGATTGCAAAATGGTGATTAATGCTTCATCTGCTGTTGCTTACGTAAACAATTTCGACATTACCCATTTTAAAATGAATGTTTCCAGAATTAAACGGTGTCGCCCGTCAACTAAAACAGTATACTTTTAAATACATACATTTCAAAAGGTGATATTCGTTTAATGCACGTGACGGCAGTTACTTTTTACGGTACGAAAATGAGAATATTTATAGTTCTAAAAATAATTAAATTACCACACTTTTAAATTAGTAAATAAATTAATAAATAATTAAAGAGGCATATTCCTTTGATTTAAATACTATTTAACTGACGATAATAATTATTTTCCAGAGGGAAGCGTCCTTCTTCTTAATAGTATTGACCCTACCATACATTTATTGTTTCAAAATTAATATGAATATGAAGAGTAGATTATGCAAATTGATGTAATAAGCACTGTTGAATTTTCGTAGAATCCCGATAATAATTAATACTATTGTTTCTTACTCACTAGATGGTTTTACGCAGTTTATTGGCACTTTATTTCAGTCTGAATGACAACAAGCCTCCTTAGCCCACTAGTATTCTATGATTCTTAGAATTATTATTTTAACTTACTTTGCCTTTAGAAAATGACAGTGGTTTAGTGGATAACGACACGGACTGACGACCTGGATGCGCCAAGTCCGAATACAATCGATTTCATATAATCATATTAACTTATGGAGGTTCGAAACTCTTACGTGGTTTTTCCTGCCAGAATGCCGACAATTGAATCAAACCGATCAACAAAGTTGTACTATTCTGATTCATACGAATTTACCTTACTTAATTTGCTTTTTTTCATTCGCCATTTACCATTGAATTTTACTGATTACGACCGATGTTTTATGTGGGACTTTAGTGACAATAACGCTCATTAAAATTCCTGATCTAATAATGTCGCGGTAGACAAAGTCTAGATGATGCTACCCATCATAGGTCATTCTATCTCTAGGACACTTTACGACCATTCCCTCTTGTATTAACAGATATTGGTGCCTCTGCGATTCGGCGTCTATATAACAGTACGATCAGACAATTTTGAGTTCGTACGTCCTTCATCATCCACCATCCCTTTTTTTAAATATGGGATCGCCCGATCGCTGACAATACAATGCAATATTTTGTTTTAATTGTGTTTCATATGAACCTCGAACTAACTTACCATTTCTGTGTCTTTGGACTAGGGTTAACGCGTAGTATATTTTATGTCTAAAAATTGGTACACGTTACCCTCCCTGACAAGCGGTCGTGTCACACAATAATATCATGTGCTCTGCGTTCGCGCAAAACGTACATAGAATTGAAACTCTTGCTATGGTTTTGTGGGTAGATATGCTTAATCAGATATATTCTGCGACTACATTCCCAGAGTGATTAAATAAGTATGGTTCTGTTTGAACAATAGTAGTGAAACAATATCGAATGGCCTGCATTCTCGACGGAATAGTAATATCCTACAAAATCTTTTTAAGCATAACAATAGACAGGATGAAAAGTACAATTTTCTCAAACGTCACTCTATCGGTGTGATATAACAACGAGCTGAGGCGTGCACCTCTTAGTCTTTCCTATCATCTATTACCGATCCGCAGTATTACCACTGGCGGTTGTCTTTAGTTATGTCTGTACTTAACGTCTGAATGAAGGAGATGAGGATGCCCGAATTGTGAAGTCATCGGCATACCGAGAGGCTCACATTCCTAAGCCGAGCTTTGATATAAATGTCTTAGTGGGGTCTTGAGAAGGCTTTTTCAACCTTATTCCTGACTACCTCGTTAAAGGCTGACGTGAACCAAGCGGGCAATCGCAGTTCTTCAATAAATGTCGTACTGCTCTCTAATTACTGCCGATTCAAGTGACCTTGCACGGTCTAGAAAGGTGCTATATCGAAAGCTAGTTGCGGGGACCGCTTCAGGTCCGCTGGGAGAGACACTAGAATGGTCGAGGAAAGAGATATGCACTCAGTGAAGTTGGGCGTAAGACCGGGGACATTTCCATAACTCTGAGTTTTCTCTGACCTGGCGATTGGTCCGGAGTGCGCTGCCCCTTAATGACAAAGTATTCAAAGCTAAAACTAACGTAACATCTGTTTGCCTGCGCTGCACAGATGTGGAGGAAGAAACAGTCATACACGCCTTCTTCAATTTCCGCGAGCTATTTGAAGTGTGTGTACTCGGCAACAGCTCGCATCGTCCTCAATAATTTGGCACACCTTGATGTAACATTGGTATTGTACAATTTGACTCCTCCGTGGCCCATTTAGAAACGAATTGTGTTCTCACGATCTTAGCCGTAGCTAGACTTGCTGTGTTGATGTCACAATTCGACATGTTGAATGGGGAATCACCTTTTGATTAGTCAGATTTAGCACGTTTAACATCAGCTTAAAGTCAAAATCAGATGTGATAGGAAGAGATTACACTCTGCACTATTTCAAAAGAAGCTTTACACATCGTTAGCTTATGTGAGTTTTGGCACACCATGTTTGAGTACGTGCTCCCCGCCTAGCCATTCTGCACACCGACATGAGGGCTTATCAGATCCTATCCCACGAAACAGTCTTTTAACTAGCGATGTTAATGAGCCTTGACCCCTTTGTTTACTTTATTTTCGGTATTATAGACACTACGAGATGTCTTGTTCTCATTTTTATTTTGCCCCTTTCCCCACCCCCAAAATGGTACATCACACAACTCATACCTCTTAATCATATCCACCTTATTTATTTTATCCCTAAATAATAACCCACTTTTTTCTCCCCATTTGTTTTTATACTTCGAAACAACCCGGAAACCAATGAGCAACTTATACCTAGAAAGATTTGGGAGGGCCCTACTAACCACTTCACCAAGCATTTTATTTCTCAGAAATTTGTTTTTTTGTTATATTTTGGTTTTCTTAGCACAGCCTACCCGAACCGATAAATGTTTATATCAATTTGTTTGTGAATAAAAAGCGCAAACCATTAGGATGATATTAAGTAGGTTTTATCCATAGAGTGAATATGGTATTTAGGTAATTGAAACTAGTTTAGTTAATAAACCAAGAGAACAGCAGCCGATCCCCATTCTACCTAACCCTTTTTGGCCATGTGCCACATCTTATTTAATTTTTTTTACATTACTGTAAACTATTTTATAAAATTATAAAGATTAATAAAACAACTTTTACTCTCCGTATTGATTTTTTAAATAATATTCATAAACTATTATATATTTCATCTTATATAATATTTACTCGAATATATACACATTACACAGAAATAATATCGTTATTAATACACATTTTTTAAAGTAGAAAATGATATCGATTCCTTTTACGATGCAATGATTTTATTGATTTGCTTCATAAATTAGTTGGAGAATTAATCGGTTGAATATCCTTTTAATGGATATAGTCTAATTATATTAAGACGGCGAACAGTATCGGAATTTCGGTCAATGCAGATGGACTTGTGAAGACACACATGCATGCAAGCGAATAATTATTTTCGGTATTCATTTATTGATTCAAAATGTATGTTACTAAATTGATTTTTTTTTCATTTTATTTCATCATTTGTAATTCCTTAATGAAACTATTTTTTTATAAGATTTTCCGATAAATTTAAAATTCTTTAAAGAGATCAAATGTATAACGATACTTTATTTACATTCTAACTTTTAATAGTTTTCACACATCTTAAACGTTTCTTGTACACTATCAGCTAAACATCAAGGGTCTTATTTTTTATGAGGAATAAAATAGTTAATGCAACGATGAAGAGTTTATGAATCTTTGCATAAAGAAAAATACTTCAAGCAAAAGTGTTGATGTTGATATGTTTTTATAATGGAGAAATAGACTGTCATATGATCTTAATCGTAAACTCTTAAAAAAGCTAACGAAGTTTCAATACTCTTCCTTTTACAAAGTGTTATTATTATCTATAAAATAATGCGCGAAAGTATTTTCATGTTCGTAAGTACGTTATCTCCTTCCACCTTTTGAAAAAAGATGGAATTGACGATGACTGAAGACATTTAAAATGTTATCATATGAAGCTGCGTCGAACGGTACACTTTCTTGATCTTCGGGATAGGATCAAAGTGTAGTACTGTGCTGATCAAAGATGCTACAATAATATCAGAGTCGTCCTTCTAACAAGACATTCACAGAATACAAATATATCACAACCCCTACACAGATCTTGCTAATATACTTCTAAATAGACACCATAGAATACATATATATATGTATATATATATATATATATATATATATATGTGTGTGTGTGTGTGTGGGTGTGTGTGTGTGTGTGTGTATGTTTCAAAAAAGACAAACGGAAAGCAGGAGAAAAACAAAAAAACAAGAGATTTGACCAGTTTCGTTCGTATTATCGGAGTCTTCTGAGGACGTTTGATTATACGAACGAAACCGGTCAAATCTCTTGTTTTTTTGTTTTTCTCCTGCAATCTAACCTGTTTGCCGTTTGTCTTTATTCAAACATTTTGTCTACCACGGCATTTCATTTTCATGACTTATCGTGTACCTTACCACGTATATATATAGCCTATAACTCTATAAAGACATCATTTTCTCATGCATGGACTATTGCACCATCTAGTAGTCTCCTTATCTTTGGCAGCGTACAAAAAGAGTATCTTACCTAAGATGGTCCGCATTGTCTATCAAGCTTCAGCTCCTGTCTTATCGCCGCAATGGTGTATCCTTGTGCTTGTTTTACAAAAGATTTACACAGAAGGTGATCCGATAAAATTACCACACTTGTAACCCTGAACGTAAATATTTAGGGCACACCTGACTAGCAGCAAAATTCCATCCTTTCAGTGTAAGAGTCCATAGATTGCAATACACCTTCTACTTTAATAGTGTATTTCCTCGGGCTGCTTGCAGTTTGAATTCGCTCAGTTCTCCCAGTTTAAGCGAGTGCACCAACATGCAGAAATGTAAATTGTATGTCTTCTTAATAACAATAGCTCCTTAAGTCTCAGTCACAATATGTTTTAAAAATGTGTTCTTCAAAAAGATACACTATTATGTTATGTAAGGGGTTGCCCTGATTACAAAACATATGCTTTTCATTTATAAATCTCATTACAAACGTGCCACTAACTAATTGTATTTACATATAAATAACCATAATATAATAGAGTGCCGGGACCATGCGAGTAATTCCGGTTTATTAAATTACTGGTATACATTTGGGAACCGCACTGTAAAAGCCAACAAATAATAAATATCACTTTCACACGAATCTATAAAGATTATTTGTATGCTGAGGATCTGGGGAGAGATTCTTTTGAGTTATTTGCAGCTGGAAAGATCAGGGTAATAGCCAGGAATTAGCTCGACGGCAGAGGCAAATCAGTTTGACTATAGGAAAAGTCTGGACCACGAGAACGATCTGGGCTCTTGTATATATACCCTGATTAAGTAATGCACAAGTTGCGGCCGATAATGTTAAGAAAGAGAGCAGGTTATGTTGCAAGTTTGTGAGTGAGGCAAGTACTATTTGGCTGCACAAAGTTATCTTGGCTTGGTATATAAGGCGTGACCGAGGTCGAATTTAGGAAATAAAGCAGTGCACAAGAAGACTTGGTTGCAGTTTAAAGAGTTAGGAGGAAATAACTGCCGTTTGCCTTACTCCACTCGAATAAATTTTAACCCCGGAGAAAGAAAAACCTTTCCATGTTAGCTGTCCATGTACTTAACGAGTTCACGCGTCCAAGTTGAAATCCAAATGCTTCACCTAGAAATTGAGGCAATTACCAATCTGCCTTACGATATAATTTAAGTTTATGTAATACAAGGTTCAAGAAAATATAAATATGGTTATATTTAACATAAATTAAGAAGATCGTTGTGTTGTTAATACCCTGAACTGCCGGCCTCATTTACTGCGTTTTTTAAATGTTTACTTATACATCTACTCACTCAATTAATGTACAACGCGGGGCTACTCAGGTCTGTATCTTTTTCCAAATAATTACAACGTAGAGGAGGTACTGTCCGGTCGATGCAAATGATTAGACTAGACCAGTTTTCTTCACCGGATTAAAACTTACTCAGCTGCTGTCCCGTGAAGACGGCCGAAATTCGGTGACGCAACATCAATCAACTATTGGGATGGCGGTAATAAATAGTAACCGTGAGGCATTAAATAGTCACAAGTATTGGTTTCCGTGTGCACGGATCAACTCTTTATGATTACCCCACACAAGAAAAGAACTAAGATTTTTAGTTTCTGCAAACTTAGATAGACCCATGCTGATTACAACAAATTAGTTAGAAACATCACAATTGGTGCCGTTCTAAGGGATAGCAATATTTGGTGATTACAACAAATTAGTATAATATGTCAAGTGCGGTTAACGTGAATATATCGAACCAAAAGCTGAAAGTGGCAGAACAAAAAAAGGCGAGAAAATATAATTAAAAATAACAAGCAGAACACGTAAGGGAGTTCAATTAAATGTATTTGAAAAAAAGGGGGACAATCTATGAGAATTACATATAGAAAAATAGAAAGAAGATAAGCGGAGAGCTGATTAAAACCAGAAACGAACTTTACTCGATCGACTGACCAGTTTTGAAAAGCTCAAGAAGGAGAAAAAAGCTTCGGATAGAAGGCAATTTGAGCGGATCGACAAGACGCAAGTCGCTGCACTATTTGGCTTTCTTTTGTTGTTGGTGTTTCTTCACTTAGATTACCTTGAAGGGGCTGTATAGGGTCCTAGTGTATTAGTTAGAAACAGTGGATCAATATGAAATACATTCACTCAACTTTGAACGGAGTTGAGAGGCAGTGTGTACAATTAATGTTTTACTTTTGCTGTTTTGGGTCGTGAGCGATCAGGGAAATATAAGAAAAACGAGATCTGGAGTGATATAATATGCAATAACATATAAGAATCTGGAACCTGGTAGAGGAAGTCAAAGTGCAATCGTTTAAGGGGGTACCCGAGGAACTTCAGAAATATGTGGCTGGGATTTTGAAAAAAGGATAATCTTCGGTCTAGAAGACAAGTAGTCATATTGGCTCATGTAAGAGCGATATGATTGACTTCCAAGTTTATCGGATAACCCGAAGCAAAGTTTAGCCGACTTCGAGAACAGTTCATGAGGTTGTTATCTAGGCTAAAGTAGAGGCAGTACCTCCCGGTGGTTTGTACAGGAGGAAGGGTGAGACAAGAAACCTCAACTTGTTGAAGCCTCGAGTTTAGGCCATAGATTACGGAGAAGTTTCACCAGATTAGTCATGTACGTATGGTTAAGACATACGAGCTTATTGGTAAGAATTATTACTGGCTTGGGTTATATGACGAAGTAATCAGTTATGTAACGGCGTATTTTATCTGTCAGGTGCAGAACCGAAAACAGTGAACGGCTTAACTGATAGAGGTAGATTTGCCAAAAAGTTAATATGGATATTTCGGTACCATATGAAAAGACAACTCAAGGTAACAAAGATACCCTTAGGGGTGTACGCTTGAGAACGAATAAGCCGTGATCATTTGTTCTACCAAATTAGAAAGCGCTGACAGGGCTATATCTGATATTAAGGGGTTGCTGGTCACCTACAATTAATCAGAAAATATGAATCAGGTTATGAGACACTGAAAGGATAGCACATACAATACGTTACCACTTCGATTGGCCATCCCCAAAGTAACGTTAAGATAGAGCTGTTTCAACCAGACTATTGCCAATGTATTGGCTAAACTGACCGACGGTAAGCAGGGGAATTGGGATGCCTACGTGGCTCAGGCCCTGGAAGGTGTTATGTTCGCGACGAACGAGACTTTAAAGTTCGCACCGTATTATTTGTATTTCGAGCGAGCCGTTGTAATACCCGTCAACAACTTGCTGAAACCTCGGAGAAGTCTACCATAGATTTTAGAACAGCAGCATCATATTTTTTACTCAAGTCAGACGAAGTTTCACGAGGGCACAGAATAAAAGGAATGCAGGGAGGTTAGGTTGGACTGGTAGATGGACCTTATTCTATACGACCATAGAGCAGGCTCGTTCAGTGTATTTTCGTATTTGAGTCCAGGTGTCAGGAAAAGTAACGCTGATTCACGCTGATGACTCAAATGTGGTCCAGTTACAGAGTTGGTAGGAAATATAGAGGAACATACTGAAAAAAGTGACTCTTGTTTGTCCGGAGAACGGGAAACGATAAATAGATATTATGGAGAAAGGAAGTGGTGTTAATCAACAATGTGAGGCATGCGAAGCGGATGCTGAAGAAAGGGATGCTCACCGGTAAGGGCAAAACGTTACAGAGATCCTCAGAGCCGACTGATGTATAGTCGAGTGCGTGGGAGGATTAGGCAAGGACACACACTGATTGAAATAGAACTGTCATAGAAGCTACGGTTGAGAAGAACCGCGCGCCGATACTTTCAAGGAAACGAAAAATAGTAAGATAAATATCGACAGCAGTAATGCATTGGACGCGGCTTGCAACCTTGTTTCCGGTGTCTCAATGTGGAGGGTTGGTGGTACGCTGGAACGTTGATAGTTGTGCCGCAGGCTAAACTGTAGGTGGTTTCTGACTGAAAATTATAGAGAATAATTAAGAGAAGCGATCGTCTGTGATCGATTCTTCTTTCCATCTATTTACAGCCAAATACGGTAGATGGTAGTTAATGTGACTGATGGTGACTAGCGGAGTAGAAACATGGTAGCATAGTTGGAACACAGTGGTCAAAAATGCCATCGGGGTTGGGCTCACCAGGTCGAAGTTGCTCATTATTGTGATGATCAATCTTGGTGATATAAAACCAGATCCTTGATGGAGTTATTTGATCATAGATGAAGGGGCCGCACAGATACAGCTTCCTCTCGAAAATTCCGGTTTCTTATACAAGGACTAGGAATGTGTCTATATCTTAAGATTGTATTCGTCAACTCTGGCTTAAAATTCACCACGGGATATTGGAATATTCAGAATATAAATTCTAGTTCAAAGGCGAGTGAGCATTTTGTTTGAATGAGGTATCGTTCAGTCAGATTATAAAATATCTTCTACCTAGTTATTACCGGCTACATTAGTAAGCGAATTAGTTTATTGCTGGTACCTGAGCCGGCTCTATCGTAAAATGCCATAGTGTCTCTTTTCGACTAGTGCATCCTCCCTGAATACCCCCTCAAGCTCGCTGCAACCTCCGCTATTACGCTAAACCGAATTCATATTAATCCTTGCTGAAATTTCTAACACACGTATTCCCTATAAAAAGACTGAGAAATTCCTCCAAAATGAAGGCGAAAACGTATTTTGTCACACATATGTACAAGTAAATGCGTGTCTCCTCCAAACATGCAATATAACATAATTATGAAGCACATTTCGAAACAACTGTTCACAACGTTTCAGCCGATGTAACTTCCAATCTTTTTCAAGTGTGTTTCATTGAACTCATGACCCTGTATCTTGACCTCGGTAACCCATATGAAATTTTAAACGGATCCCTTTTTTAATCCACGAAAATGAACCTTAAACCTCGGACAGACTTGCGCAATTTCACGCGGCGCAAATAATATAAGTGCAAATAAATAAGCCGTTCTCAGTGAAAGTCTTTTGGATATTAAAGTTTCAATCCTAAGTACGGACAATACTAAGAATACAATTAGGAGTTACTTTAAACTCTTACCCTGTCATAGCTGACAGAACGAGAGGAAGCTACCCCGTCAATTAAATAAAGGTTTAATTTTTAATTCCGTACAGGTTCCTGAATTCTACGAAATGAACATGAAGAAGGTCGGAGGGTAAATCATCCAAGATGGAAACAGTAGCCCGAATTATACTAATAATACAAAATAACTCATTATCTAAAAAAATATAAAAAATAATAAGCGGTGATATTTAACGCAATATTTACTGCACGTAATATTTCGACTATTGGTTTAAAACATAAAGACACCATTCTATTAGAAATTGTATCTCAAATTAATATTTTTTCTTAAAAAATCTTTACTCTGTATTTATCATTTTTTAAATATTTCTAATCAAGACACACTGAAGATAGAGTGAGGAGGAGGTCACCCATTCATTGAGAAATATCTTACGTGTAGTGAACCCACTGATAATAATAAAGTAGTTTTAATTTGTTGAATCGCCGTTGACCTTAACTTAATCACAAGTGCTTCATTTGAAGTAAATAATAGCACAGTAAAGTGTAATTTATCAAATCATGAGATGCATTAGCTGATTATCATTAGTGACCAAATCAAGAATCTCACTTTCAATCTGGCCTACATTATACGAACTAAATGGTTTATCAAATTCCAGGAAATGTTTTCATCGTGCGAAATAAAACACATCTCGATACACAACGGACACGGATGAAACATTATTAATTAGAAACGAACGCTTTCATCTCACTAACGATGTCAAAGATCACAATTAATTTAAGCAAATGCATCTAATAAATAAAATAAACTTATTTCATGCGTAAGTACGAGACTTTAAAAGATCTAGTGGATTTAAACAAAACGTGACGTACAGATATGCTATGTAAACCCGGTGCGTCAAAAGCATAGACGGTGTTCCGCTGATCTCGAATTGCTAGTTTCTCTTCGTTAAATGAATGAGTTATTTTTGCTGGGTGTTTTTATATACACGGCTAGCTAGTTAACCAATCATATTCTTTGTTGTTCTCTCAGCCAATCGTTGGGCTTCCTGCGAACAAAGGTATATTTGGTGTTGCTTCATATATCCTGTTCTATTGTTCTGTGTTCTATAGATTGGCCTATATCCTGTTTTCTTTGGTGTGTCAATATAATGAGTGAATTTATCTTACCACGTGGTTCCTTGTATTTCTATGTTAGGTTTTAATTTTTTAATTGTTAAGTATTTGTTTTTTTGTTTTTTGTTTTTTTATTTATTTATATATTTTTTTACTTATTCGTTTATTAATCTTTGTATTTATTTATCGTTAGCCTAATGTAAGTTTATTTTGGTGTAAGTTGCTGTTTGATATCTCACTTCTACAGTTTAATAGATTTCGGGTATCTTTAAAGTTTAGGATTTAAATTTATATACATATATATATATATATATATATATATATATATATATATATATATATATATATATAAAGTTATCAGTGAACAAATATATGTCTTAATTTAGGAATATTTAGAAAAATAATTATAGAAGGGATACATTTTACTAAGACATAAATAACGTCACGTGGCCAAAATTGATGTATTCTTAAAATTGAAAAACTATCTCTGAGAGGATATATTGCCAGATATTTTTTCTCGCGCAGGCGCTCTGAGCCTACACCACGACCTTCATGATTGGACCTGAACTTGGATTACGTTGCCCTCACAGCATCCTTTTAATGACGCCTAAACTCCAGTTTGATCCTGGCAATAAGCTCATTTTGGGGGTTGATGTCGCTACTTTTAGTGTATGTCTCAACTGCGTTTAACTCATAATAGTTCATGTGTTTTCAATCATTTGAGTTGGCGACTAGATGTTGAGAGTTATTATTCCGATTTTTATGAAAATGCATTACATGATTTTAGTTCTAAAATATATAAAAAATGTTAGGTTTAATATAGCGAGACAATCATTTTTATACTAATAAAACCAGTAACCATGGGTCACATGTAATGCAACTCTGAAATATTCGGATTTTAAAATGATATGTTGTGTCTTTATTATGCCATCTATTTTTTTTTTAACATATTTCACTCCAAACAAAACAGGCCGCTACTGTTGACGTAAGTGGCTATTGAGAATTAGTGTGTAGGTTTTGGATGTCATCCTAAGTTGGGATCTGTGTAGCGAGATGTCTGTTTACATTAGTTTTAAACGTCTGCATGTCAGTACAGTCGGGAAAAATGGAGCAGGGAGGGAGATCCAGAGGCCGGCAGCACGAGGCAAGAAGCTATTGAAGTAGAAGGCCCTCCGGCATCTGGGGGCTTCCACAGTGAATGGATGAGATTTAGCTGATTGTCGAGTTGGTCTAGTGGATTTACGTCGAGGGTGTACCAAAGCTGGCAGTTCATCGGAGCGCAATACATTAATGTATGGCAAAAAAGTTACAAGAGTGCAACATTGCGGCGATTTAGTAGGGGCTAGACCTTGATGGATAATGAGAAGCCTTATTAGGTTGCGACTCTTTTTTGGACCTTGTCTAAGAGGAAGAGAGTAGTGGATAATGCACCAGCACAGATATGGCAACAATACTCCATGCATTGGCGGAGTGTGGCTTTCTAGAAATATAGGATAATGTAAAGTGTGAGGAGTTTACTAGCGCAGTAGAGGAAGCCCACATTCCTTGCTGTCTTGGCAATGTGTTTAATGTATTTGTTCCAATCCATGTTACCTGTGAATATTAGGCCGAAGAGTATGCATGTTGAACTCTCAGGTATGGAGTTATTAGCCATGACAATCGGTGGTTGAAGAGGTTTCTTGTAGATAGTGAAGGAAATGAGCTTTGTCTTTATGGAATTAAAAGTTACCAACCATTTATGACCCCGAGCCACTACAGCCTGGAGGTCATTTTTTAAGGATTCAATCATTAACTCGGATATGTTCGCGTTCATTTTGCCCACATAACGAGAGTAAAGCGCGGTGTTGTCAGCAAATATACCTATATTAAACTTGCTGTAATCAGGGAGATACTTTATGAAAATCAGGAACAATATAGGTCCAAGCATGGATCCCTCGGTTACACCAGCATGCATGTAATGTTGTTTAGATGAACGCCCATCGAGGATAAACTAGATCGTATTTTTGTGAGGAAGGATTAATTATATTAAATGTTTGTCTTGTAATAGTATATGCGTGCATTTCTAGGAGACGCCATTAATATCATACCTTGTAAACGGCCTTGGATATATCAAGCGCTACTGCCCTAGCTTTACCTGCCTTCCCAGTATATGATATATACGTTCAAAGATAACCGTTAGGATATCTGCAATAGATCCTGATTGTCTAAATCCATACTGGCGATCAGAAAGAAGTGTAGCTTTAATTAAGTGCCAGACTACTGCTAGAATGATTAAGGATTAACAGATTTTCGGAAAGATCAGGAGTAGACTGATTGGGCGGTAGTTCTTAGGATCAATTCTATCCCCAGAATTATTAAAGACTGGTACCACAGAGGCAATCTTTTAGCTATCGGGGAAGAAAGATTAACCAAGGACTTTGTTGTAGAGTTTAGAGAGGGCGAATGCTACTTCTGCAGAGCATTTTTATTACTATTAAAGGTATACGATCAGCACCTGAAAGCATTGGAGGTGTCAGGGTTTTATTTATTATGGCCCTGACCTGTGATTGAGTGATGACCAGGTATTCAAGTTGTTCTTAGGTCCACAATAGGAATCTAGAGAGGGGGTTGTTTGCTAAATCCTTCATGGAGGTAAAAGTTAAACGCTGGAAAAGTAGTTCAGCCTCATCAGTTTCCGTGCGAGCAACATCATTGTTGTTTGATAGCGGGGCAATCGTAGAGTGCCCATTGTTTACCACAATATTGTAGATTTTCCAGAAATCGCGACTACCTAGTTACTATGACTAAATCCGTGTTTTGGTTATCTCTGTATACGTTTATTTTGCTTCACCTATTACTGCCTTATAATTATTGCTTGACTCAAATTTCTACTTATTTGCAGTTGACTCATGGCGGCCGGATTTTCGGAATGTTTGCTGCAATGGTAGCTTCACATTTCGAGTTGAACCATCGAATAGGGTAGAGTGTGCCTAAGAATATTCGCATGAGGGCATAGACTTCAATGCCTTCTTTGACCCATTCGGTTAACTCAGTTGCACACTGATCAACAGGGAGTGAGACTTTTTCACTTCATGGGGCGTCGCTGATGTGATCTCTGATAGACTGAAAATCAGCCTACACGAAGTATCCAGTTGTTTTCAGTAAAGGCTCATCAGATTTTTGACGGGTGATATAAATAATTACCGCAATGTTATTCCCGAGCGGGCTATAAGCTTTCGTAACACAATCCGCGGGCAGTGAGGTCAAGAACAGGTCCTGCTTGTCTACTTGAATGCGGATGCAAGTCGGGAAATCGACAGTCTAAGTGAGCTTATATGTAAAGTTGCCGGATGCGTCAGTAACTCTGGATAATACCAACCAGCAACGGTGGTGTTAATTAAAATGACAAAATACATGTATCTGGGCATTCTAGTGTTATGATAGTTCTCTATCTATGCTTTCAGAGGCAGAGTTTGGCAGGGTGCAGTCCTGGGTCGAGGGTGAACGGTAACAGAAATATAACTAACGTACGCTCTATTGTAAAGTCAATCTAAAGCACATGTAAGCTTGATTATCTTATTCTAACCTATGTTCTCTAGTTAGGGGGAGGGTGTTCTGAACATAAATTTCTTGCTTGTGCATATTTTTGGCAGGGTCTTAACGGTAGGGGTTGGAGGTAGTCAGTTATGTATTTTCACGAAAGGTCTTCATTCCTTTTTTGCTTCCTTTAGCATAACACTAAATGAAACAAAATATCGTCCACATTTTCATACAATTACTTCTATAAGCTTTATTTTAAAATTCGTTATGATCAGTTAATGTGTTCAATTGGGAGTCATGTACATACAAATAAACAAACATATAGACACACATAACCTTATCAAAAACTAGTAAAATGGTTGTAAGCATAAAATATAGAATTAATTTTAAATTTTAAATGGTTAACGCAAAAATAATGTGCGTATGTTATTTACCCTGTTGCCAAGAATACAAATTGCATAATACATAATAGTTAAATACAATACGTTAGGATTTTACAAACCACGTACATATTAATTACGCCCATGTGCGCACATAACTATAAAAAATGTATAACTTTTTTATATAACTCCCAATTTAATGTAGAGCAATTAAACCTGTTGCATCAAACTTATTTTAAAAGTGTGTTGGGTATGGGTTTGGAATTGCGCACGTTATTAATGATAAAGTTAACAAATAAAAATAATGTACTGATGTTACTCAGCGAGCTGCTAAAGAAATATATTCCTGAGTTCATAATTATCGGTTAATAAAGAAAGAAATACAGCTTTAAATATATATATATATATATATATATATATATAAGTATTAAATACAATATATGTATTATCATATATCATCAGATCCTTTTACTTTGTAGTCTCCTTTGAAGATTCAGCTCAATGTTTGTCAATTATTGATAACAGAGCAAAATATAGAACAGTTTTTTTTTATTATATTCCAATAACCATGGTTTGTTTTATTACCTTTATTTTTATTTTTATTTTTTTCACATTTCCAAAAATTCCAAATTTCTGTGAGATATATATATATATAAGTATTAAATACAATATATGTATTATCATATATCATCAGATCCTTTTAATTTGTAGTCTCCTTTGAAGATTCAGCTCAATGTTTGTCAATTATTGATAACAGAGCAAAATATAGAACAGTTTTTTTTTATTATATTCCAATAACCATGGTTTGTTTTATTACCTTTATTTTTATTTTTATTTTTTTCACATTTCCAAAAATTTCATCAGAAAAAGTTCACAAATAATAAGAGTTCTTAGATTAGAGTGTCTTGAAAAACACCCACCTCATACATCAGTTTCATTTTAAGGTGAAAATAAACAAAAGAACAAACAAAGATTTTAGAGCAAACACTCACATGTGTACGGTCAAACTAATCAGCCATTTTGATTTTTTTTGATTTTTTTTAATTTTCGTTCAAAGCTAGTATCTCCCCCAAAAAAATAGTGCAGTCAGTTTAAAAACTTAAATTCGGTAATATTTGCTAAAATATTTAATATGTACTATAATTTATTTATAAAGTTCCAGTTTATTTGAAGATCATTTTTTTTATTCAAGTAACCTGAATGTTTATTGTGCGAAACTCATTTAAGCAAATCATTATAGAGCTAGTCTCAATGTGTCAAACCGTCCATTCAATCAACTATTAAAAAAGTTTTTTTCTACACAAGTGTTTATATGGAATTTATATAGTATTTATTAGTAAACCCTTTCTAACAATATTGAGACAAGCTTACCTTCCCAGAAATTCATCACTCAAGTAGTAAGCCACTAGTTAAAATGCGAAACTAAGGGGGTTATATTTACGGCGAAATATATCCTCCATATTTAGCAAGATTACGATTTCGAAATATAGAATGGGCATTATATATTTATTTATTTATTTAATTTTTTAAAGTGTTCTAAGGATTCAAAAATAGTTTAACGGGGATCTGTACCTTAAACATTAATTTTTACTGTTTTATTTCTAAATCGTACTATCAAGGGAATTGCTAAGACAAATATACGAATGTAAACAATTAGAGTCTTACATTAATATTTCCATCTATTATTTAGTCGTTTTTCTCCCTTCCTTTAAGTATCATTATGCTTATTAATATACATTCACAAATATGCTTAGTATCCATCAATAAATTCATACGAACCACACATATATACATATACACACACATATACACATATATATATATACAAATATATATATATATATATATATATATATATATATACATAAAGACACGCACATGCATGTATACACCTACACAACCGCTCACACACATATCGAAATATTTCTTCAGTGTATGTACGATAAAAAACAAGTATTTCTTTTACTTCTAAAACTAAGAAATTAAGTGCAAATAAGCTAAAAATAAACAGGAATGATCTAATTCCTATTTTAGTCACGTTAATTGTTTAGAGTGAATTGGGTTTTTAAACCCAATTCACTCTAAACAATTAACGTGACTAAAATAGGAATTAGATCATTCCTGTTTATTTTTCTACGATGAAGGTTTTTTTTAAAATCTAATATTAGGTTGTACCTACTCTTACACTTATCTATCAACATGCCTACCTGCATACATACATTAAGAGATCCGAACCAAATAAAAAGGTACAATCAACATCTTCAAAAAACTCCACAAACAACCACAACAGAAATGATTGTATTTCAACAGACTCTAAATATTTGTGTTAAGTAATATGATATCAAAATCGTTTCCCATAAATAGAAAGCTTAACATCGAAGTTCAGTTATAATATGTTTGTATCTTTTCATTGCTTAAGGTTCTAATATAAGTGAATCGGAACTATTATGCTCAACATCCAAACCTCCGACATACATATATATGCACACATAGATACATACACACACAATATATATGTACATATCCGAATAAACAAACATACACATGCATACACCATATATATACACATATATACACACATTATTTATTTATCTATTTATTTATTTTATTTCTTCATTAATCTATTGGACATTTATTTCGCATAATATTTAAGATGATACTAGTGTTATTATTTTATACTTCTACCAAAGGGATATCTTACTTACTATTTACCATTTCTCATCTAATTAATACAGATCGAAAAATCCCCGATGAAAAAACCTATTTCAATTACTTATTGATGTTCTCATAATCTAGCCTTCTTACTATTTTTTATTATAAGTCAGATACAATTTTAATTACTTCGGTTATTTTAGATAATAAGTGATGTGCTCTATTTCTAAATGTTTTATATTGATGTATTAGTACTCAGTTATCTAGTATTCGGTTTATGTTTTTGTATTGTCAAGAAATTCTTATATTGTTCCTAAACATTAGTTACTTACATACTCTTGTTGATGAAAAGGGTTACCAGCACAGGTATTTTATATGGGTCTGTAGCGGGATAAGATGTATGCGGTTCTATGTAAGCAGTTCTGAATCACATCCTGTCTTTTATTTAATAAATTATCTTTAGACATAACTATATTGTAGGATTCTAGAATACAGAGGTTGCATCTCTTAGATTTGTTAGGTCTATATTTCCCTGCTCTACCTAGTATAGACCATTTTAGGTTGTATTATATGTTTTTGCTATTTAGTTCTCTTACATGCTTAGCTAAAGTCGTAGGAATCTTTTTTGAATTTGTATTAGGTTCTTTAAAAGAGTGTATATTGTTTCGATATATGTCCTTAAAACTACAGCCCGTCGAACCAATGTATGTTTTAATTCTGTGTTCTTCTATAACGTTACACGTATACACTATATCTGAGGTTAAACAATTCCCCTCTAAAGGGCATTGGCTGATGTTTCTACAGTTACATTGGGAGTTATTATTCTGATTCTGAACTGTGCTTGTATCTAAGTTATTATTCTTTTTGATTTTCGTGTTATTTGAACTTACTATAGTTGATGTGAAGTTTATCGAAGTTTAAAAGGATAGCTAAACTGTATTCTTATTTATAAGTTTGCCTAGTCTACTATCTCTAGGAAAATTTCTCTCGATAATTTGGTAAAATTGTCTAGGTATATATATATTCCCATTTTACTCACCGTATTTTTTGGAATATATATTCCAAATTAAAAATGATTCGTTCATTAGCTTAACAGATAGTCATGCATATCTATATATATATATATATGAAGGTTTAAAACTAAAAGTCAACTTTTAGAGAATTAGACCTATTGTGGGATGAGGAAATCTCAATATACTGGATAGGGCAAAAATAAGATATTGATCTGTTTCCATTACAGGTCTTACTATTTTTCATTACTCCCCTTATATATATATATATATATATATATATATATATATATATATATATATATATATATATATATATATATGTGTATATATATATATATATATATATATATATATACTCAACTTTTTAAATATGTATATATGTGTATGTGTGTTTCCGGTATGTGTTTGCGTTTGTAATGTTTTCCACTGAATAATCTAGATTTTCAGTTTTAGTCAGACCCACTTACAGACAAACAGAGAAACGATCCGTATTAAGGATTGTCCAAGCAGATGCGTCTGAAGTTTACGCAAACATCAAGAAGAAAGATGTACTCTCGGTAAACATTTGTTCAGATATTGAAGTGGGTGTTTTGATAAAATCTAAGCTGGCCTGCAAAAACAGAAACAACTGTTTTTCAAAAATTCGACTAAGAATTTAAGTAGGATCTCAGATGTGTCCAGCAATATGGCTACATCAATCAACTCTATTCAAGCGACTAGAATGATACTTTATCGCTAATGTCTCATCTTCCGGCTCTCCTTGATCACTGAATAAACATTTTCTCTGAATGCAATTATACGCCGTTTTAGGTAGCATGAAGCTTATCCATAAGTGCTTTCCAAATATCTAGACATATTATCTTTTCCTTTTTATCATGTTTTGAATCGTGTTCTTTGCAGATTGAAATTTATGAGGATCCAGGAAGATTTTGTTTGCATATCAACTTGTAGATGGAAATAATTATTCGACAGTTCTTTACGCGAAATCTGATGTGTAATGCCCTTCCCCAAAAAACAGATTTAAAAAATAAAAATCAGACTTGTATGATTGAAGATGGGCAACATTACCTATCATTTATTGCAACCTCTCCTGATCACTTACCTACTCTAATAGTGGCCTTTTGGCTAAGATCAAAGTGTAGTATCTGTTCCGATGGATACTGCACCGCATAGACTGGTATTGTCTAGGCCTTCGGGGCTTGATTTACGCCGGTCTATGGGTCTGTCCTGTGCAGTTCTAGGAGGTCCACCCTCTCAGGCTTCGCCTCCCCTCTTTGGGGAGGGGTAAGTTTATTGCTTACTGCCTGAGGCGCCCTTACCGGGGAATGCCGACGGAGCTGCCCAGGCAATTTTTAAACCCCACTTTTCCGACCCGACCTTGGGTCACATCTTACTTGTGGGAGTAAGATAAAAACTGGCCTTGTGCCTAACTCCTGGAGAGGAGTAAATCAATACTCTAATAGTATATATTATTCTACACACTCCCGAAAGTAATAGAAAACCATTTTTTATGAAAATCAACCTATTAAAGCTATTTAAGGCCGCAAACTAACTTTCATTTTGTCAATCACTCCGGGGCATAAATTCAGTATAATCAAAATATGTTACATGTATTTATTTATTTATCTAAACTCAGACATTTATGATTGCGGCTAGTCAAAGGAATCTATCTTGTGCACTAACCCAGTCTAATAATAATCCTTTTACTTAAATTTACCAATAAAAAAGAAAAGCAAATGTTAGTAGAATCAGACTTTTATAGATAGGGTGGTCACAAACAACGTATATTTTCTCCATCACTTCTGTACAATAACCCAGTCAAACAGAACTCTGTAACATAAAGGTATCTATAATTAATCATCAATTTAAAATTACGCATGGCCAAAATATTATACCATTTCTCCTAGACACTTACTCAGTCTTATAGTAATCCTTCGTAAACATTTATCCTTAAAAAAATAATTTTATAAACATCAGACACTTATAGATTGAGTGGGCTAAAACTACGTATCTTATTTCTTACATGGACACTAACATAGCCTAATAGAAATGTTTCATATGAACGAAATCTATGAAAATCAGACGTGTATAGTTATAGATGGCCGAAAAATGTATCATTGTTTTCAATCATTCCTGAACATTAATCCAGTCTAATATAAATATTTACTTGCATTTCTTTCTCAAATAAGACATTAATTGATACGGATGGAACAATCAACCGATCATATTCTTCCATCTCTCCTAGACAGTAACCAAGTCTAATAGAAGTATTTTACATGTAGCTAATTAATAACCAGAGAGTCCTTTTAACGGATGATCAAAATACTTAACACTAAAAAATGTTAATAGTAATCCTTTACCTGCATGTGACCCCCTTCACCGAAAAAACATTTTTTTTTAATTAAAATCATACTTTTTTTCAGTTAGAGAGGGCCGAAACAACACATCATGTTCCCACATATTTCATAAACATCACCCAGTCTAATGCAAATATTTGACTAATATTTCTTTATAGAATAATACATTTATATATACGTAGGGAGCACACAACCGATCGTTTTCCTCTATCAATCCTGGACAATAACCGAATCTAATCAAAATATTTTAGACGTATTTATGATAAAACGACTAATAGATACGGAGTGTCTTACAACGTCTCACTTTCCTCCATTACTCATATACACTAACCCAGTCTAATATAAATATTTTGTTTGTATCTCTTTATGAAATCAGACATTCCGAAACAACGTGTATGGTTTATCCGTCTCTCATAGACACTAACCCAGTCTAATATGAATATTTTTTGTATTGCTTCATGAAATCAGACATTTCAAAACAACGTATATGTTTCCTCTGTCTCGCATAGACACTAACCTCGTCTAATATAAATATTTTGTTCGTGTTTCTTCATGACAGAATGTTTTTCAATTTCTCATGGTAACTTAACTATACTAATAGTAAACCCGCCCCTTCGAAAACATTTTTTAAATAAATATTGGACTTTTATAGTTACGGAGGATCAAAACAACATATTATTTCCCTCCATCTCTCATGGACACTGACCCAGTTTTGTATACGTCGTTTACATGTATGCATTTATTTGTTTAAAATCAGATAATGACCTAATCTAATACAAGATTTTTACCAACATTTACAAAAATAACTATTTTTTATGGAAATCAAGATTGTAAATACGAGGTCTCAAATAACGTATTATGCTCCTCCATCTCAGCTGGACAGTAACATAGTTTTATAGTGATAGCTTTTATTATGCCCGTATTTATTTATTAAAACCATACTTTTATATAGTACCGGATGGCGAAAACAACCTACATATTTGTTGCCATATCTCTTGGACACTACACTAATTTAATAGTAATACTTTCTAAACATTTTCCACCAACAAATATTTGATGAACTTTTTTAGATATGGACACCAACCCAGTCTAAAAGTAATTATTTACAAGCATTCATATATAAAAATAATATTTGTATAGCTGCTGATAATTTTTCCACCATTTCTTTCGGAACAACCAAGTCCTACGGAAATATTTTACACATTTATAGATGGGAGTAATACTTTCATAGTTACGAATGACTCAAATAACCGATCATTTACTCCGATTCTCCTTGATACTAAGCCACTCTAATACTAATCCTGTGCAAGCAGTTATTTATAAAAATCATACTTACATAGTTACGGATTGTCTACACATTCTAAAGTATTTCTTTGTGTATGTTTTATTAGCATTTATAAAAATCAAAACTTCATAGCTTTAAACAATATTTATTCCTGATAGCTACAGGACACTATTCCAGTCTAATAATACCAAATGGTGCTGTCTGACATTTTGAGAGCATTCTTATTGTTTTCCTGATAACTTGTTCCGAACAGTGTACATCTAGTGTTCTATCTATTTTTTGATCTTCTGATTATTAAGTAGTCTTCATTAAGACCACATCTAAGCCAAAGGAGACCTCGGATTTTATTTTTCAATAGGCGATTGGAATAGTTCTAGATATTTCACTTCGGAAATTCGTCTACATTTAATTTTCAATAAGCTGTATTATCGCGTCTGACATATCCGACCGTTTAACTGTTGATGTTAATCATCTTTAAAAATTTACAAAACGGATCACAGTATAGTAAAGGTTTATTTTATAAAATAACATCTGCCACAAATAGGTTACCCAGTTTACATTCCATAGGTATTATTTCAATATTATCAACCAAATAGAGGGGGTAGGAAAATAACAAAGATGATAATGAACTTATATACGTCTTCTACTTTAACCATTATTAACAGCCAGAGAATACTACCCTCAGCATCTGATAAAGTCACTACTTTTGCAAAGCATTTTGCTACAAACTACCCACTTTCGATCAGAGCCACCATCTTCTTGTATTTCTCGTTATGAATGTAAATATTCTTAGTGATATACGTATATCGATCCGGGGCGTTGCTATACTTATCACGAGCTTAATCCATGCAATGCAACTGGTATTGACAACATTCCTATATTTTTGCATAGAAACGCGCTAGGGGAATTTCTTCTATCGTGACAAAATTACACACTAATTGATTAAACGACGAATGCTGGCTATCTCGTTGTAAAAACCTTGTTGGTCTTACAAGTATTTTAAATAACGGTAAACAGTGCTCTGCGTCAAAGTACATAGCAATTACTCTCCTATTCGACGTGTGAATGTCTGATAAATTAATCTATTCTTAACCACCACAGCAAAAAAATCTATTTAGCGACGAAAATACTGATTTAGAAACGTAAACTGATGATGTTTCCATCATATATGGCATAGGATATAGATACTTTGTTGCTAGATCTCGGAATATCAAGGTCAATGTAAGTATCTTGCACAAAGGGTTGTTTCCGAAACTTATTTTCTGTAGAATATCTATTAATGTATTCGACATCATTGTACCCCCCCCTTTTCACTGATAGGTCTATAAAAGTAATCGTTGATTGGCATACGTTTGAAGCACATGGCGTCAATCCCGGCATGCCTTAAAAAACTTTCATTGCCCCAACCCTAACCCCTTATCTCAATATTCCAGATAATATTATAAGATTACTTGATCTACACAGACGACACAACTGTGTTTAACAGAAAAATTGCAGAGCACTGCTGATCAAATTTTCGCTGACTCTGATTCTCCGATCTGTAGTCCGGGGTGCAAATAAAGATAGTAGTTGGTAGTATTTTACACTTCTAAACACAGTTTCTCTTCCATTATCAACAACACCTGATTCTTTGGTTTGTCCAAGCTGAAATAAATAAACCGCTCTATGAGGACGCTTCTCGGTAAAAAAAAAATATGCCAACGACTAACGTACAATACAAATCTAAACGGGAAGGCATAGTTGCATCCAATATATACCTCATGTCGGTAGTAAAAGTGTTGGATCATTCAACCGCAATATTAATATCCGTCTACTGACGAAATAACATACCTATATAAGTGTCCCAAACGTCGTAAGATTGCGTACTGCTACCACACCTAGGGAGGGGCCGCTCAGAATACTTCAAAATCGACACATTAATCTAGTGGGAGTGTGGCATATCATTTTCCATACATACACTTTTTCTCAGAAGAGATGTTGCTCGTCTCTCTCTACTTTATCGTTATTTCTATAGAAGGTTCTTGCGTTCCAGTATATGGATGTTACTTGTAAGACATTAACGGTAATAACTCGCCTTACTACTTTAACGGAAAAAAAATAATGTATATTCTTCATCCATGTGCTTAGCGTTAGGCGAAGTTTATTATAGACATAGTTTTTTTTACCTGGGCTACTCATGTCGGAAAGATATTAACGGGAGCTGCTCCCCTGCCGATTACAATATAGTACTCTTCACATCTTATGTGAACCAATACAGGAACGTCCCAAAATTAGTTCAATTTCGGCTATCAGCAATTCTATCTCCTTAACCTTTATCCTCGAGTGCTTGACAAGTGGTAATAAAGCGGTATAAATCAATGTATATATATATATATATATATATATATATATATATATATATATATATATATATACAGTTGATATTTATATGTGACGCTAAAACACGTGTCCTCAAATCTGTTTAAACTTGAAAAAATGGCGACAGTAGCAGAAGAAGAAACGAAGAAAATAATCAATCGAAAAAGAAAGTTAAAAAAAGACTAACGTATTCGTATCGCCCGCTCTGAGGATTGAACCTACAACCTTCAGGTGGTTGTTAGTTTGAACTGAAATCTTCTTAGTACTATATCCACTGCGCAACCGGTCCTGAAGTACAATTCAGTTCTAAATGACATTTAGCTAAAGGTTGAAGCTTCAATCCTCAGTGCGAGCGATACAAAGAATTGCGAATTACTGAAGACTTCTTACCAGTAATAGCGCATAGAGCGAGAGCATGCTACCCTCGTGGATTAAATAAAGGGTTCCGTTTGAAATTTCGTCCAGATTCCCGAGTTGGACAGAAAGATTCCCAACTTCGACAAAGTACACCTGAAGAAGGTCGGAGGTTACATCGGCCGAAACGTTGTGATAAAAACACCCAAGATGAGAACAGTAGTCCGAATATACCAACTTCTACAAATTGTCAACCCTCATCTAAAAAATTCCGAAACCATATATCGTGTTTTAAGTAAACATTCTTAACTTAACTAACATATCAACACGCGAATGGTGAACATTTATGATTTTTCTTTTCGTTTAATTTTAAAACTTCTGAATATATACAGTGATAGTATTTCAAGATTGTCATTTGCTCGAGAACTGACAATTATCTTATTTACGAACTGGGTGTTTGTAAAAGGTGTTAAACATAGTGACTCAATAAAGACAAACTGAAGAAAAAGAAAAATGTTTGCTTTTATTTTATATATATATATATATATATATATATATATATATATATATATATATATATATATATATATAAGTATTATTAATAAATAACCAAATACTTTTATATCTATAGACGCACACATATATATATATATATATATATATATATATATATATATATATATATGTGTGTGTGTGTGTGTGTGTGTGTGTTTCGCGTTTTTATGTTACGCTCGTAAGTATGGAATTACGACCGCAACGCCGGTCGGACGGCTCGAAACCTGAATCCACGTACTATTATCTCAGTATTCTAACCATTCGTGCCATCGGCCCGATGACGCTTGTAACTCGGGAGCAATGCTTTGTATATTAACGTAAAATCAAGTAGTGTGATTCTAAATAGCATTCAATCTTCCAAAGAGTAAACATCATTCAACAGTCCATAATGGCAATGAATCATCAGTATATATATATATATATATATATATATATATATATATATATATATATATATATATATATAGTAAGCTTTCAAAATATATTTATGGCAATTAAGCTACACAGAGTCTCCCGCGTTTCCTCCCCGGGGGAATCTTCAGGTTAACATGCATTTTAGCCTGAAGATTCCCCTCAGACATGAAACGCGGTAGCCTCTGTGTAGCTTAATTGCCATAAATATATTTTCATAGCTTACTACATATCGAGCACTGTTGAAGTAAATATGAAAATTGATACACGAAAATTATATCTCCTCATGAAATTTATGTAAGATGACACTTTTATATGTTGTTCTGTTACGTTTAATTTTATCATGATCATTTTCTTTGATTCTACAAATCTATGTAATACATTATATCCGACTTTCGTTCTACCGCGTTTGCTTTTAAAAGCAGTTATTGCCGCGTTCAGAAATTTATTAAAAACGGTTATCCATTCTACATGCCACTTGCCCTCAATATTAAATATAATTTTCCGATGCGTCTAACAATCTATCTTGAACCTCTATCAATATGTTGTTCAATCACCCGTACGTTTTAAATATCAGTTTTAGATTAGTTTACAAATTTATGTAAGATACTTTACCAGCCGTTTTTTCTACCTGCCTTGTATTAAATAGTATTTATCGATTCGTAAACACATCTCCATAATTTTATTATAAATAGCATTAACATATGCGCCCGTCGATCTAAGCACGACGAACTCCTTGGTGTTTCCAAATCACGTACCCACAAATCTATTTGAGAGGTTTTATTTATCTGTCTTTCTACGATAGTCAATTTTCAAATATCAGCTTTAGTTACGTCCACGAACATATGTAAACCCCTTTGTGTATCGTTCTATTAGGGGTAAGTTGTAATAAGTATTTTAGATGTATATCAATGTGTCGTGTTTCTTGACCTAAGTTGGAAATACTACTTTTCGATTTGATTCGTCTACAAATCATTCAAGAAGCTATATGATATGGGAACTTACCTATACGGACTACTTCCACTTACCGTAAATTCTAGGAGCACCTGCTTCTAAGTTTTGGATCATACCCTGCCGGACAGGAACTGGGCCATTGTTGTGTCCCTTTTATCTTTCGGGCTGAGGCTTACTGCTTTAGTCGCCCGGCCCGGGGAATGCCGACTGTGCTGACATGGAATTTTTAAGAGACTAGAGTGCTCTTTCGTTAGGGAGGCTTGCTTGGCTCTCATCTCTGTCTACATTTGTGTTGCATCGTCATGCGCTGAGAAAGAAGTAACTACTTGGTAACACCGGTCTATATTTACAGTCAAGACTGGCGTACAACCACCCTTACTCTCTCTAGTATAATACTTTTTTCAATAGACTTGTTTTCTCTAAATTCTGAGTTCGTGCTTTCCTTCAAAACCCTTAACAGACTCACAACAACTGGCGATTAGGTACCGTAAGAGATTCTTGAGAACCTCAACTAGCGAGGAAGTATATTATTTTTTTTGTTTCGAGAACATACAAAAAAAGGCAAACGTGGAAAGATCAATGGCAAATTCACTCGAAAACGTCCAAGTTCTAAAAACTGGCTATCCGGCAGACCAAAAAGTAAATAAAACATTTTTAAGACCAAAATGTTTTCTCTCATTGAGGAAAAGTAAGCAATATTGTTATTGCTATTCCGCCACTGTGTTAATTGTACAAAAAATAGAAATAAATGATATTTTATTTTCTCTCAAAAAGAGAAAAGTCTTGCCGCCGAAAAATTAAAACATTATTGTTTCCTATCAGACGTTTATAAACACTGTTACCATTTCAAATTAGCTGGACTTTGCGCGGATAACTTTAAATGTTAAATTGTTGTGCAAGGACTTGTATCAGGAAAAGATGCAAAAATAAGACGTAGGGTTCAGAACATGTTGTAAAGTTAGCCAAATTTAACATTACATGAATAATCCGAAGACTGCTAGCGATTTGTTAGTGTTCAATATGATTTTACAAACATAAAAAAGTACGACATAAATCACTGTTCAACTCTCTTTCAAAAACTACTCAAAACAAAAAGAGGCATTATTTTCATGCTCCTACAAAAACAAGCCAACCTAATAAGATACATGATAAAGTACTGCCTTGACCCTGTTTTACTAGTGGAACTCATCATTTTGTAACGGATTGCGCATACATTTTCAAAAACAGTCAAACTTGTAATAAGCCGGACACAAGAGTTCACATTGCAGAAAGATTAGAGGTAATACAACTCAAGTTAAATCCACAACAGCAAACAAACAGCGCGGCAGAAGTATAAGAAATATGTACAAAGCTGCAATAAAAATGTAAAATTACAATTTGATTCTAGTAGAGAAGTGTCGATTATCAACATTAATACTTTGAGATGACTGGATAAACAGACCATGCTAGGTACTACCAAAATATCCAGAACGGTGACTGCTGAAAAAATAAAATTCAAGGATGAAATTATTAGCGACATTACTTTAAACAGAACTAACAAACAATTTTTTTAAATCTTATTAAATACCAACAATTGATTTGGCACAGACTTAATGCAGCGGTTAAACCTATGGGGATCAAAAATACACATCTTTGGCCATAAAATAACAAATCTGACGACCGGGTCAGTAAAAACAAAAGAGGGAATTAGTTTACACCATTGAAAATCGTAACGAATTGACTCAAAATAAATTGTCAGCAGTGATAAAAGCACATAGGACACACAATTTAGGCTGAAAATAGCTAACACAAAACTGAAAGAAATCGAGTTAAATTATTTGGGTAACCAGCTTAAGGTTAAACAGAGTGAACTCATAGTAAAAGAGCTAGAATTGTAAAAACTGCAGCACAGAGAGGGTTTTGAAGCTCTAAGGACTATGAAAGATAAGGTGACGTCTCTTCAAGTTGAATGTAGGCGCTAACAATACATTTTTGAAAATGTTGAAAAATGTGCTCCAAAATAAAAAGTCTAGAATTCAAAAGCTGCAAGATATCAAATGTGAATTTGATAAAGATACTCAGTTCTCTCATAAGTGACACTTACATTAGATAAGGGAACGATTATCGAAAGTCATCGACAGTTTTCCCCAGGAAGAATTTATGGTTTCCACATACGACACTTTTGACATACAGCTACTTTAAGCAGCCTGAGAATGATGTCAGTACAAGATGGAAACGATACAGTGACTTCTTAGGAGGTAAGGCTTGGGATGGGCTCTTATGGTATCTTACCTATACTGACAACTTGAACTATTTCACTAACGATTAGTACTGGGAGCACCTGCTTCTTTGTATTTGAACCACACCAGTATATACTGGCAATCAGGACTGATGTACAACCCCTCTTGTTGTATATCGTATAATACTTTTTTTAATTATCAATTTGTCAGTGCCAATAGGGTTATCGTTTGTTGTCGAGAAATAATCTATCTATCTATCTATCTATCTATCTATCTATCTATCTATCTATCTATCTATCTATCTATCTACACCGGAAGCGTTTAGCCACAGTGATGAGTCTTACAAAGATTTAACACTTATTTGTAGGTTACTATAAAATATATTGATATTGCGTTAATTAATACTTCCTGTGACGATCTACTTGACTTTATTGTTAAAAAACATTTTTATCGTTAAACGTGCAACTTGAACGTTTTTCGGCCGTATTTTGTCGAAATACTTATATTAATTTAGAATTAATCTTTTAATCGATTAGCTAACGACGTAGAAAGACTTCCAATGGTTATTGTTTTTTGAAGTCTCTTTTAAATGTAGTGGCATCATATTCATATGACATATATACTCCACATAAAATGTATAAGCATTAAGTTGATACGCATCTCGGATACAATATTCCGACGCATATTTAATACGATAGACAAGGAATCTCCCCCATTAAATATATACTTTCTTTTACTGTAAATTAAACCGACTTTTAATATGAATAATTTATCATCTGAAAGATTTACATTGTCAGGAATTGCACTGATTTAAACTTATGAAATATCGGTTGATTAAAACTTTGGTTGTGGTTTATATATTGTGTTAATGTGTTAAAGCATGGTATACCCACTTTACTGATTTACTCCCATGATATAACACCTCAAACTCAGTAGAATACGATAAACATTCAAGAGAAATTATTATGAAATCAATAAAGGCTTTGTCTATATCGATATGATATCACGTTATATCGATTCAACGTTCTGTCAACGGGAATGAGATACCATTCATTGTCTATAGTCATTTAATAGTTGGCAATTAATTTCAGGCTGATACCTAACATTTGGTATCCATTTGATTTCGAGGTTCGGTAGGGTCAGTGTTAGCTGATATTTGGTATAGACTTGTTTTACACCTTAACTTCCAAGCTGTTATGCAGTTCCCTTATATTTCACACCTGATGCTTATTCAGTATAATCTAGCTATGAAGCTACATTTCATAATATCTTTCGATACACATTAACATGGACTGGAATGTGATATGTGAACGCTTACTAAATGGGATGAAAATAATATGTGATTATGTGCAAATTCGCATACAGTAGAAAGAGAATATAAAGTAAACTACCACTCTTATAATCATTTACAGCAGGAGATGAGTTTATTGCATACATGTATCGGTAACCAAGTCCAAGCCCACCTAAAAAGAGTAGGCACAACAATGCAGAGTTTCACTATATTTTTTACTACGATGTTTAAAGATGTATTTAAAAGAAACATGTATTCTCATCTATTATATACACTTAAGTTGTGTGTGTATGAGTATGTGTGTGTGTGCCCAGCTTAAACTCCAGATCTGCAGTACATAACGTTAGTATATTATTGATCGGTGTTGATAATAATATCTAAAATTTAGAAACAAAAGGTATTCTTTGACCTAAACTAGCACACATTTGTTTCAGGGGGTGTCGGTTTTCCAGGCATGTGTTTGTACTGAAGTGAAGTAACTTATTTGTAAGAGAGTTACTTCCCTTATTATTTATTGGATCAAAATAATAGATAGTTTCTGTGTGTACGTATGTTATGTTATGTAAAGGGAAAGGAATAGGCTGGATATATGAGAAAGAGGAGTAAAGGGGGGGGGAACAAGAAAAAGACAGAGAGGGGTAAAGAGAGGGAAGTTTTAATAGAAACATGTTACACTTTTGCACCGAGAAACGCCGGATAGCCCAGCTAGTATAAAATAAAGTGAAAATATTCCCGTGTTCAAATGGAGTTTAGTAAAAAAAAAAAAAATTACCTTCAAATTAATTTTTTTTTAAAATGCAATTGAATTAAATTGTCATTTTAAAGACAAAACGCAACTTAATGTTTTAAAGTTCAATTCCAAACCCAACAAAATATTCGGAAATATCAACACAAAACACTAAAATTAAACATTTAACATACCAACGTCAAGTTACGTAAGCTCAGCTAAAATATTAAAAAGTTTAACTTCAGGTTTAAAAGTAAAATTGCGAATTAACATTTTAAAAATATAGACTTTTATGTGTTCATTTGAAATGTGAGTTATACCTTCGGCGTCAGTCTTATTGCACATATTTCAAAATCATAAATACTCCCCGGCATTACCTTTTCTTTTTAGAGACAGTGTAGTATATTTCTTTTTCATGGTATCATCCCCAGTCAAGGAAAATATACTTCCAGGGGGAGCATATAGCGGCAAGTCGTATTAATATAGATATTTATTTAAGCTTTTAGCAATGACTAATCAAGCGTTGAAATTTCTTTTATTTTATGTTGAGATTTTATTAATGGTAATTTATTTCTTGAGGTTAAAAAGTGTGTTTTTTTACTTCATTGCGTGTGTTATGTCCGCTGTAAACTGACGCCAACATATTTGTTCAAATATTATTAATATGCAATTTATAAACCACATATAGATTTTAGAGAGTGGATGCATTCAATATAAGCACTTAACTTATATTCGAACTGTTTGAACAATAACATTAGTCAAAAGGCAAATAGTCTTTCAAGTGTATTGATTATAATAATATTACGATGCATCATACAATTAAACATAACTAATGTGAAAAAATGGAAATGAAATGGAAGTGAAATAATTTGATGAGATGGATATATTATTTTGCACGCAAAGCATTCGGAAATACCTAAGCTTTATGTGCGTATTACGTTATTGCTTATTTATGTGTGTAAAACTTACTGCATTATACTCGTAAACATTTTACTCAGATAATAGAAAAGGGGTCAACATAGTACTTATACTTCCTATAATTTTACTCTGAAATTATAACATGTTTAAACTCAACATTAGTATACTTTCAAGTATGAACACAGTTTTACATAGTATCTTATAATCAGTACCAGTTTACGTTGAAATTAAACTAGTTAACATAGCTCCTTACACCTAATACTAATTTTAATAAGAAATAAATACTATTCTACAGCGTTCCTTATACTCTAAAACCTTTTACCGTGAAACAAAAATAGTTCAGCATAGTTTGGTTTACCGTTCACATGCAAGGAAAGTGTGTTCTTACGAGTTGATGATACGCTCTCGACATCAGTTGGACTAAGAATATGTTGCTGTTGGACTTAAGTATTATTCTGTTCAGACTCAGGAAGTTCACGCTCTAATGCTTAACCTTATCTTTGAGAAGGGGTAAGTTTATTGCTAATTGCCTGAGGCTCCCTACAGAGAATACCGACAGGATTCACAGACATTTCTCTAGGCCAGAACGCGAGAATCCTAGTGCGCTGGCTTTTCATACATGACCTAGTGGCTAGCCACTTAGAGAGGAGGTAAATAATAATACTTTGACATTGTGTCCAACCTCCTAGAGACGAAGTAAATAAAATACTATCATATTCTGAAAACAATAAGGGTCAACATTATCTCTCAGACTCAATCATATTATACGCTGATATCAACACGTTAAAGCATAGACCTGCACACTCAATAGTAATTTAATCTTAAATAAAAAAAAAGTTTACACATACTATCTTCGCTCAAACTATTAAAACGGTTCACCAAAGTATTGTAGACGCGATACCATTTACTCTGAAATTATTAATTTTTATATAATCAGTAACACTCTATACTATAATACTCTGGAATAAACATAGTCCCTTTAACTAAAAACAAATTAACACTGTAATCAAACATGTTACACCAAATACTATTTTATGCTGAAATTACAAATGCTAAACATGTTTCATGACTTCCAATATAATTTTACTCTGAAAGTAAAAAAAAGGTTCAACGTAATTCCTTACAATCAATACTGATTTACCTTGAAAGTAAAAGATAATTATAGTCATTTACACTCAAAATAATGGCATTTTGAAATTAAAAAATGATACGTACCTCCATATATTCCCCCTCCACACACACACACACACACATATATATATATATATATATATATATATATATATATATATATATATATATAAATGTAAAACGAAAACCCCCAATATAGCATTTATATATTAATCAACGTATTTTTCTTTTTCATAAGACTGTTATGATTGTCCTAAGAAGACATAACACACGTACACTATGTTTGAAATGGATAGGTAGCGGTGGCTACTGGCTAAAAAACCGGTCCAGCCATTTTAATAACACAATAATTAGCTACACCCGTAATACCCACCACATTTGTTTAACATAATACATCGCAAAACAAGGCAGGCCGCCACTGTAGATGTAAGGGGTTACTGAGAATTAGAGTGTAGGTTTTTGGTGGGACCCCAAGTTTTCAGCAGAATAGTGAGATGTCTGTTTACATTAGTTTTAAACCTCTGTATGTTGGTACTGTCAGAGAAACAGAGAGCACGGAGGTAATTCCAGAGGGCAGCAGCACGAGGAAAGAAGCTATTGGAGTAGAAGGTTCACTGTCATTTGGGGAGCTCAACAGTGAATGTATAAGATTTAGCTGATTGTCGAGTGGGTCTAGTTAATTTACGTCGAGGGGGCACTAGAGAAGCCAGTTCATCGGAGCAGAATCAATTAAAGTATCTGTTAAACAAGCGCAATGGTGCAACATTGCAGCGATGGGGCAGGGGCAGGGGCTGGAGTTGTTTTGATAGTGGGGGACCTATTCAGTTTCCGACTCTCTTTGGACATTTTCTAGGAGGGAGAGACTAATGGATTATGCACCAGCCGAGATGTGGCAACAATACTGCATCATTAACTTTAAAACAAACATTACATACAGCAAGACAATTCAGAATAAAAATCCACATCTCACGCTGGTAAATACACTGCCCCATGTAATAAATTTCATGAAATATAAGTTGGGGAGAGTCAATGGAAGAGGTTTGGTGATCACAACAGGGACATAACAAATAGCAACTCTCTGAACCCATTTTCGTTTACACATTAGAACACGATCATTCTTTTCATTTTGTACAGGCAAACATTATTAAATTCATTTGAAGCATCACTCATTAAAAAACTCTGACACTATCAAACAACATTTATAATTGGTCTTCTTTAATGATTTAACTTATTTTATCTGAACAAAAATTGAATTCATATCCGGGCTAGCTATCCTAAGCAAACTCTCTTCATGCGTCGCGCATAATGTCTGCCTCTAAGTTAAATGAGTTCAATAAATTATTTTTAGATGAATAAATAAATAAATAAGTAAATATATTCGTATCTTTTTTCATAAAGTCTTTATTCACCCCATAAACAAACAGTCAAGAGTTATTTTAAAATAATGGCCAACAGCACACTTTATATTCTTATAACTTCTTGTCACAAACAAATCATTCACCCGAGCACGTCAGAACCAAAATATTTTATTTCCACCTTTTCAATTTACGCTTCCGTACGATTTTACGTGGCAATTTATGTATATGTATGTTCGTATATATTTGTGTCTCTAAATGAGTACATGTTGGTATGCTCATGTAGGTGTCAAAAGTGGACATCTTTTCCACGCCTGACCTTGTTTCTCGCCCTCTCCCCCTTAACTCTATCACTTCCTATACCATAATATTACACGACCCTAATATCTTAACCTCCCGCTTTTTTAATTGCAAGGCTAATATTTTTAAAATATCAATGGGCATATCTCGTATCCCCCTAAAAAAATAAAATTAATTCGAGCCTCTACCATGTTCGTCCCCACTCCCTTCGAATTTATTGTAATACCTCACCCACTGCCTGATGATTTCATAGCCACATATTCGTTTGCTACTGCCACCATCAGAGTGAAATTAATGGGGATGGTTGGGAGTGTTAGTGAATTTGTCTTAGGGTGGGAGAGATGGGAGGGGATGCTTAAGGTGTTTGTCGTGGTGAGGTGTAGCATGGATTTTGAGGGGCTGAGGAAAGAGGAGGGGAGGGGGTAGTCTGTGTCTTTGGTATGTATGTAGTGTCATAGTTTAAGAAAAAAATTTGAAGAAATGAAGATAATTTAAAAGTATGCGGGTGGGGTGAGATTGTGAAAGAAGTAGTCGAAAGTGTGAGATAGGTGAGGGGGGTAAGAGGAGATTTTGTTGTGGTAAGGTGTGACATTTTTGGAGGATAGGAGTATTGACCAGCTGGCTATGCCAGGAATGTGTGAATATAAGTAAGAAGGAAAGTGTTGAAATGTGCTGTGAATATGACAATGATTGGAAGGAAAAAGAAAGAGAAGGAGAAAAGTGATATTAATTTTGGCGATAAATAGGTGAAATGCAGGTTTCTGCAGGCAGTGTTATGGTTTTAAATTAAATTGAGGGCAAAAGGGGTTTAATATCTAAATATCTGTGAGGATGTCTGGATTGTGTTCATTGATAAAGCTGTTATTTGCGGTTAAGTGGTTTAGATTCGTGGTGAATGGAAATGTATGTGAGTGGGTATGCGGACATTTGTCTATCAGTACAATTGAGAACGAAGAGAAGAAAGGTTAGCCATTATCTAGGTTTAGTTTTTGTTCGGTCAAGATAATTTTGCTTATTAAGGAGGATAGATTGTAGAAGTCATTTCGGTGTCTGATGGTGTTAGAAGCTGTGATTAGTGCATTTTTCAGTGGTCTTCGCCGAGCCTTGATATGAATGTATTTTGTGATTTTGGCCTGTTCAAATTTGAAAGCATGATCGTGCTCTAATACATTGGAAAAATGTGCACTGAGAGAGTTATTGTTTTTATGTCCCTTTCGTGTTCGCTCATTTTTTTTTCAATTTACGTTGCGTTTCCCCCACCTAAATGTGATGGCAGTTGTTGCATGGGACTGTATATGAGCCGGCATGGGGGTGTGTGTTTTTTTAAAATGTCTTGCTGTGTTTAATGTTTGTGTTATGGGTTGTGATGTGGTTTGTACTGTTGGAATGCCTCGTTTGTTAAGTATGTTGCATATGGATGTGTTATTGGAATGCGTGAGTAAGAGAAGGGGTCTGTCTATGAGAGAGGTGTTTGGTGTTTGATGATTTGTGTGTTGTTTTTAGAGAATATTTGAAAGGCTTTCTTCTTGGCATGTAGTATAACATGTGGGGGTATTGCAGTGTTTTTAAGGAATTAATGGTGTGTTTCATTTCTTCATCTATATATTGAGAACTGCATATTCTAAGAGCGCGTAGGAAGAAGCCAATGATCATAGCTGCTTTTATTTTGCTGTTGTGGGGAGAGTAGAAGTGTATGTAGTCGTTTTTGTGAGTGTTTTGGCAGTGTACTCTGAATTCTAGTGTGTTGTTGGGCTTTATTATAAGAGTGTCTACGAATGGTATCGAGCTGTCTATTTAAGTTCCATGTGTGCATTTTATGGAGGGTTCTACTGTGTTGAGTTTGTATTTGAGGTTATTTATCCGTATATCTTCGGGGAGGAAAATAAGAATATCATCAATGTATCAGAAGTATTCGATGTTAGGGAGTAGTCTGAATTTGAAACGGCCGGATTCTAAGAAATCTAAGAAGAGGCCAATACACCGCTTAGAGGGTTGTCCATGGGGAGTCACAATTTTTGTTTGTAGAATCGTCGTTGAATTGGTTATATATATATATATATATATATATATATATATATATATATATATGAATATATATATGTATATATGAATATATATATATATATTTATATATATATGAATATATATATATTCATATATATATATATATATATATATATATATATATATATATATATATATATATATATATATAACCAATTCAACGAGTTCTGTATGTGCTCTCTGCTTATCTCGGCATTGTTTCCGGTCGTCTTGTACTTCTACTTGACATTTGAATCAAGCAATGCCGACCTAGGAGAGCGGTTGTTGGAGATTGCGCAACCCTTGCAATTACAAATTCACGCGCGGGCAGCGCCAGTCGGGGCACTCATACGTCGAAATCAACGGGAGAGTCCATCATATATACATATATATATACATATATATATATATATATATATATATATATATATATATATCGATCAAGCTTGGTTAGAGACAATGGTGTATTCTTTTATTTTCTCCGTCAGATTCAAGAGTATTAGAGAAAGGGAAAAAAGGAGTGAAATTGTCTATTAGAAACAAATAATACTATCACCAAGCCTAATAATATATTTTAACCGTAGTTGGTGAGAGAAAGAGAGAGAACGAAACTAATCATATTTTACTTCTTTATTTCAAATTTACCTTTTAAATTGGTGTGCAAACGTATTCCCAACTGGTAACAATTGTTCCAGTATATACATATAATATTGGAAATTTATTTCCGACAATATACACTGTTACGTATGAAGCTGCATTCTGTGTGTGTTTTTTTCATATATATTTCTATAAACTCCTAAACTATTTAAGTGATCATTGTGGATTATAGATGAGAGCTGGGTAATGTTCTGTTTAATTTAATTCCATGCAACGATGGTTAAAAGGGTGTTAATCCCTTTCTATGATTATAGATAACACCGATTCTTTTTTTAAATATAGATATCAGCCATCAATGTACAAATGTTTCACAAATGTTTGTTACTTTAGAATATCTAAAGTGTTTTGAAGAGTCATAATATGGACACGATTACACATGTAAAAATTCAAATATTTGAAATGTGCATTATTTTGAATCAATAGTCATGAGACATTTGAATCAATAGTCATGAGACATTTGATACAATAGTAATGAGACATTTGAATCAATACTCATGAGATATTTGAATCAATAGTCATGAGACATTTGAATCAATAGTCATGAGATATTTGAATCAATAGTCATGATGCATTTACATCAATAGTCATGACACAGTTGAATCAATAGTTATAATACATCAATAAAGTAAGGTTCCCCGAATTTCACTTTCTTTTTAAGACCCATGTAGCTAAAAGCTTACTTTTTAGACAATTTTAGGGATGCAAATTATATAATAAATTATATAATAAATTTTGATCTGAATTGTAATACAAATTTTAGACATCAAGATAAATATAATTATATCTTGATTATAATCGTTATCAGAAGGTATAAATGTGGTACAACCCTATTCTCTTAGGGGAAATAGTTATAGCCGTTATAGGATGGGTATTATTCGTCTAGTGCATATACATACATATAACGGACACTTCAAGAGAATTATACAAATCTTAGGCTGTCGAATTTAAAGGCGTAATGCTAAGTTTCGGCCAACATCTCGTTGAACACTGTTGCTGACAGGTTTCTCTATGTTTTCCCTTACTTAGACATGAATAGATTGTTATAATCTTTCTTCAACGTTGCTGGTTTAGTGGCCGCGTTGTTCTAAGTGTTAAGACCAAAGTTAAAATAGTGACTAATATCTAAGGGTTTCGAATCGTGTGATTAGAAGAACAAACACCACTCACACTGATGATTAACTATATACATATATCTATATATATATCTATATCTACATCTATCTCTATATATATTTATATATATATATATATATATATATATATATATGTAAATATATTTAAAATATAAATAATAAAAATATAGATAAATAAATAAATATATATATATATATATACATATATATCTATATAGCTATAATCACACACACACACACACACACACACACACACACACACACATATATATATATATATATATATATATATCGCTCCCGCGCTCTCTCCCTCTTTCTCTCTCTCTCTCTCTCTCTCTCTCTCTCTATATATATATATATATATATATATATAGTTTTTAGCTTGCCCCCCCCCCACTTTACGGTCATCAATAATGAAGTTATATATGCATGTGTTTAACCGGGCCCCAACTTTTTAGGAGAGCCCCCCCCCACTTTTATAACTGTGCCGTCGGTCCTATATATATATATATATATATATATATATATATATATATATACAGAGCGATAGTGCATGTATTAATCTTAGTTTAGAGTCTGAATAACGGAAGGGAAAACACTACAACTCCCCATGAACCGTTATATATATATATATATATATATATATATGTGTGTGTGTGTGTGTGTGTGTGCGCGCGCGTGTATATGTGTGTGTGTGTGTGTGTGTGTGTGGGTGTGTGTGTGTGCGCGCGCGAGGGGAGTGTAGTGTGTGTGTGCTAGAAATAATGCACTGGAATAACCTTTAACAACATCACGCGATAAACTGCTCGGGCTTGTATCTGGTGTATATTATGTATTCCCACTCGACATCAGTGGTTCGTTTTCAATCTGCGATAAAAAAAAAACATAATTTCGAAGGCTGATCTAATAAGTAGGCCAGTCATTACCACTTACAAAGTGTCTACCAAATAACTTATATATTCTTATATGAGCTCCCTTGTTTCATTTTTGTTCTACTAATCTAAGCTGTACTTATCTATAAGCAAGTCTCGGTTGGTCAGGCTACCGACTTTTTGTTCTTCACTGAATACTAGTAAAACAATACACACACACATATATATATATATATATATATATATATATATATATATATATATATATATATATATATATATATACCACTTGATAAAACGCAGTAGTTTTGACAGGCCCCTTTATCTTTCGAGCAAAAGAAACAAGAAACAAGCAAAACAGTAGTTGGTTAATTTGATCATGCCGCAAGTTTAGATATCAGAAATATTTCTTATTAAACTAATAATGTCCGCGGCAAGAGAACGAATCGTACACATTGATCTCGTGCGTAAATATAATTACAGCTCGGTGCACGAAGCTTAAGGGCCTCAGGAACCCTTGGGCAAGGTATTTGGGCAGCACATACCCCACATTAAAATCATCCTTCCTAGTTTTATCTCTTATGATGGTATTTATTAACCTTCCATAGTTGTTAGATTTTTCATGGTCGAGAAAGTGGGATTAAAATTCCAACGCCCTTTGATGGGTAACCCCGTAGGTATTCCCTGGTATGGGCGCATCAGGTGATATGCAAGACACAAACCTGCTGCTTAAGGGTGGGAAGGCAAAGCCTGGGAAGGCCCATTTTTTCGAACTGCACAGGGCAATACCTCATACTAGCGAAATAATGTGTCGAAGGCCAAGACGGTACTAACATACAGAGTGTAGCATCCATCAGAACAGATACTACACATTGGTCTTGGCCAAAAACCCAAACATATTTTTTTCTTATGTGCATTTATTTCTAAAAAGAACTACGTTCGCTAACCTTACTTCCCGACTCTGGGGATTATTTAAACTTTCATAACGTCAGTTAGGTGCCGCCTATAATATTAAACTGATTGCTTTTGCCAGGTCCTTACTGTAGAGAAGGTAGGGTCATATTCAAGTTGTCATTACTCCCATCCGACTGTTTGTACTTGATAGAGTTCCATCTATCGGGTAAATATTCCTATCGTTTACGGTATATGTATTGACAACATATATATAAACATAACAAATAACTCTATAGATATTTTATAATTTTTTCTAAGTTCGTGCAAAGGGTTAATAGTGTATGATACGACCAGAACTCTTCATTTAATTAGATCTAATCCTGATTCATTCAAGAACATGTTATTTGCATTTATATGACTGTGTAGTATTATAGAATGATAAAGCATTATTATGGATTGTTGGTGGTGTGAAGTTGTCCAACAGTAAATAATAAATAAAGGAAGTCAAGTCGAGAGTTGGTTTAACAAGTGTATTAACAAAGTAAGAAAGTGACTAGCACTTGGTTAGACAGTTACAAGACTGTGCTTTGTTTTTTTTGTGTGTCTGGTGACTCGCACTATTTATAGTGACAACCGGTGTTGTTTCTCTTGTGTAAGAACGGCCGGTGTAACACCCCCTTTAAAAATATCCCCTCTGAGGATTAATAACGTTTTTGTTTGGGAATAACCATCATCAACTCAGCTGATTTCCGTTTTCTTTTTGATGTCCTAACCTCAGGAGCAGTCTCTGGTATGGGCACCTGAAAAGTATCAAACACTGCATCCATGATGTCCTCCTCGGGCGATCTGGTCACCTCACTGTTCGAGTATTTTTTCCGGATTTGGTTAGTGTGACGTTTGTGCACGAAATCTGGTCCCTTAATCATATAGACCATGTTGCCTATTTGTTTATCCACAGTGCCGGACTCACAGAAAGTCCTATTGTTTCTGTAGATCTTATAAAGAGCTTTTTCGCCAACTTTATACCGTTTTTTTGTTATCGTTCTTTTTATATTTGCTCTATCCTGGTTTGGTAACAACTTGTGGAAAATCGATCTAACCTTGCGTCAGAACATGACCTCACCAGGTGTCTTCAACGTTTCGATGTTTGCATTCGGAGTGACTCTGTAAACCTGCAGAAACTGTTGGATTGACTTATCCATCGATGATCCACTAGCTTTTTTCAGAGCTCTCTTGAATGTGTCAACGAATCTCTCCGCAAGTCCATTGCTTCTTGGATGGCATGGAGGGATTGTTATATGCTCGAGTAGATGATCCTCGCAAAAGTGTTTAAATTAAGTAGACGTGAATTGAGTAACATTGTCGGTGACAATGCAGTCTACTACTCCGAACCTAGCGAATAGTTCGTATAGGAAGTTGATAGCTGCCTCGGATGTGGGGTTCTTGCATTTGATTACTTCCGGACACTTAGCTAGGCTGTCTACAACAATGAGATAGTAGAACCCATCCAGTGGTCCCGCAAAGTCTAAGTGAATTCTAGACACTGGTCGGTCCGGTTTAGTCCACGATCCGAATTGATTTGGAGGAGCTTTCGTAGCTAAGGCGCATCCTCTACACTCCCTGACTTTTTCTTCGATATGCTTATCCATGTTTGGCCAGTAAACGAAAGAGCGCATAAGGCTTTTCATTCTCGATATGCCTGGATGTCCTACATGGAATTCCTTGAGCATTCTTTTCTGTAATGTCATGGGAATTACAACCCTGTCGCTATATAACAGGACGTTGTCGCAAATTGAATAAATGCCATCATCTAGTTGGCTATTGTTGATTTTTTCTTTAGTGCTTAAGATAAATTCATCCACCTCTGCCTTACTCTTAATCTCATAAAGCGTTACTGCAAGTGCTCTTATTATGTCACATAACGTATTGTTTACTTCAGCTTTCGCTTGAATGGCTGCTATCACCATATCCTCCAATGGTTCTGTCTGCTTAGGTATCAACCCGTCTGCATGACCAAATTTCTTAGATGGTACATACTCCATTTGAAAATTGTAGTTAACAAGAATGGTACCCCATCTTTGGAGTCTATTCGCAGTGTGTAGTGGTAGTCCCTTTTTCGATCTGAAAATCGTTAATAAGGGTTTGTTGTCTGTTTGTAACAGAAATTGTCTACCGTGCAGGGAACGATGAAATTGTTTTACCGCGAATATAATGCTTAGAGCCTCTTTCTCAATTTGAGCGTATTTTTTTTCGGCTGGTAGAAGTGTTCGGGATGCATGGGCTATGGGTTTTAATTTTCCATCATCCATTTTGTGCAATATTCATGTTCCTATACCATAGTTGCTGGCATCGCTTGCAACTACAATATCACGCTTGGGATTATAATGTGCCAGAAACAAGTCAGACGTTAAGATATCTTTAATTTTCTGAAACGCTTCTTCGCACTCTTGCGTCCAGACCCATTGTTTGTCCTTCTTTAAAAGTTCAGTTAAGGGTGATCTTAGTTTATGCATTTTTGGTACGAACACATTGTAGTAATTCGCCAACCCTAAGAAGCTTTGTAGAGATGCAATATTTTCTGGAGCAGGCATGTTCCGTATCGCCATTGCCGTATCTGGGTCTGGCCTTCTTCTTTGCTCATCGATGATTTGCCCTAAGTATTTTATTTTTTCCATGAAAAAAAGTACATTACTCATCTTTGATTTTAAACCCATAATCCTGGATTTTTTAAAATACTTGGTTTACATGAGTCTTGTGTTGTTCATGCTAACGCTGTTTATTAACACATCGTCCAGGTACCCTACTGCGAAATTCATCCCATTTAACATCATGTCTATAATTTGTTGAAAAATCGCAGGGGCGACCTTGACCCCAAAAGGAAGTCAGTTAAATTTGCATAATCCCTTATGGGTATTGATGCAAAGCAGTTTTGAACACTCCTCATCGACAAGGATTTGAAGATAAGCGTCGCTGTAGTCGATTTTAGAAAAATATTTTCCTCCACTCAGTTTCGCAAATATTTCTTCAGGGCTTGGAATAAGGTAATAGTGATCTTTTAATTCCTTGTTCAAGCCTGTGGAAAAGTCAGCACAAACCCAAATCTTCTTGTCCTTTTTCTTAACATAAACTGTAGGTGAAGCCCACTCACTGTGATCAATTTTTGAAATGACAGCCATGTTCTCGAGTCTTTCTAATTCACCGTCTATTTGCTCTACAGCGGGGTATGGAACATTTATTTTCTTTCTAAACACAGGTGGTTCATTTATTTTAACTTTGCTACCGCTTTTGTACACCTTCCAAGACCGCCTGAAAATACGCCTGGAAAATTTTCTTTTAATTCCCTCTTGAGTTTTTCTGCCTCCACATTCGAATCCTCAACCTTTTGGAAAAAGGAGCTTAAAGGCAGATCCCATAGGCTAAACTTTTCAATCAGATCAGTTCCAAAAAGTTTATTCGATTTTCGCATAACAAACATTGTGGCTTTTACGGTCTTATTCTGGAAATAAATATTCGTCAATAATTCCCCTTCGAAGGTTATTTTTTCACCACTGACGCTTCTCGCCGTTTTTTGTGATTTGATCATAGTGGATCTCCCAAGCTTCTTCCATGTCTGTACATTAATGATGGAAATGTCAGACCCACTATCAAGCTGTAGTCTTACTTTTTTTTAAGCATTTTGACCTGTACATATTTCCGGATATTTTGTTTGTCAGGTTCAATTTTTGTCAGTTTAATGGCTGTCTTTCTACCAGATTTTTTCCTACAACGTGATGCCTTATGTCCTTTCTGGTGGCAGTTGTCACATTGTTTTAATATGTAGGGACACTCATTGTACCAATGGTTATCTCCACACCTCAAACACGGTCCAGGTGGATCTTTTCCATGTTTTTTTTCTCTGGTTATTCATTGAAGTCAATTTTTTCTTCTGATGGATTTTTTTAATGTGCGACACTCGGTGTTCCTCTATGTCACGACTGCCCTGTTTCAACGCAACAAAACGTTCACAGTCTTCCGCTAACTTTTGTATTTTTAGACATGGCTCATTTTCGAGTTCATTTAAAACACGACGTCTGATTTCAGAGTCTTTATTTAAGACCAGACCTTGCAAGAACATTAGATATTTAAAATTATCCGATGATAATTCCTCTAATTAAAAATCGTCGCAAAGTTTATTTACTATACTTGCATACGTAATGTAGTCGTCTTCCTCTCTTCTAGTGACATTCATACACTTATATATCATGTGGAAAAGAGAAGTTTTTGTAGAAAACAGTTCTGTTAGTAAGGTAACTGCCTCCTGGAAGTTCAACTCACTGGTCTTTTTTGGAAGGATAAAATTCACGAACTTGTATGCTCGGTAGCTCCTAATGTTCTTAGCAACAATCTAACTTTTTTAGAGACTGTCCATGTACTGCAGTCCGATACAAAAATATCCTCATATCTTCTATAGAAGTGAACAAAAGTGACATCGTCTTCTGGATTATAATTGAAAATTTCGATAGCGCTCCACACAGCCGTCTGGGAGAATGCATTATGCTTCTCGTTTGCTTTTGTTAACTGTGTTGCCTCCAGAAATTTTCTCTGTTCCTCCTGTGTTTTCATCAAGAGTTCTTCGAAGTGTTTCTGCTGTTGTAGCAGTTTTTCTTGGAATCTTTCTTCTCGTTCAGCATGCATTTTTCTTTTGGCTTTTTACTGTTCCAACGACTCTCTTTTAAATTTCTCCTCAATTTCAACTTGTTTTCTTTGAAGTTCCATTTGTTGTTCAACTTGCAGTCTTTGTAACGTAACATTTTGTTCCGTTTGGAATTTAAGTAATTGAAAAAGAAAATCTTTGAATTCAGTGTCCATCATTCACGAATTCAAATTATACACTTGTAAAAATAAATCAGTTTTCCCCACAACGTGCTTAATATAATTAATTTGCTCAACTAATACACAAAGCAAGAAATATATTATTCCTTAGAAAAAAAAAATTCAATCCCAGTTCTTTTGTTTGAAAAACAAAACTACGGAAATTGTTTTTTTTTGCATATATATGTGTACGTAGTTTTACAAAACCAAGTCCGTCGCTAATAGCCTAATAAGACTAGTTTTATGGAAAATCTTTTTACCCTTTTCATTTTGCAAAAATGCGACTTGCTTATTTAACAGTTCTTTGTTAGAAGCACAAATGACTTACGCGAATATATTTTTTTACTGTCCGTCCTTTGCTCTCGACAATTCTGTGGTAGACCGTTTTAATAAATAGTGAATCCGGATCTTGCTCAAATATCAGATGTTGTCCTAATAATAACGACAAACTTACACAATATCTGTAATAGTTTACGCGGATAACATTTATCTTTACGAGTCAGTGAAACTTGAAGAGAAAAAAATAAAGGTATCAGTGTCTTCAATTATTTCAATAATTGAAAATGTATTTCGCGTTTTCTAGTTTTCGATTTTTGGTAGCAAGTTTTGAGTTTGTGTTTGTGTTTTTTTTGTTCACTTAACTACTCAGTTGTTAATTGGCTGTTGATCCTTGCGAACCAAATATCTGACGATAATGTGTTTTTTTCCCTCAAGATCTTGCGAATCACTTTGGGTGATTTTTTTGAAGTGAAATCGTTTCGATTCCTCGTCGGCAATCTGTTGTGAAGTTGTCCAACAGTAAATAATAAATAAAGGAAGTCAAGTCAGGGGTTGGTTTAACAAGTGTATTAACAAAGTAAGAAAGTGACTAGTACTTAGCTAGACAGTTACAAGACTGTGCTTTGCCTTTTTTGTGTGTCTGGTGACTCGCACAATTTATAGTGACAACTGGTGGTGTTTCTCCTGTGTAAGAACGGCCGGTGTAACAGTTGGTTACTTTTGTATATTATAACAGCGTATATTATCAGAATTGACAGAAAAAAGTTCTTTAAGGAAACTTATTTTTGAATGAATTAAGATTATATCATGATTAGTTAAACTATAGATATTTAAAGATAGTAACCAATTGACACAAACTATATTTTACCAAAATAGGTGTGTTCGATATTAAGTGAACCCAAAACAGTTGATATATCTAAAAGAAAATAATCAAGTATAGCTAAGATTTGGTATAACGATAATGAGGAGAGGGTAAAACAGAAGAAAAAGAAGAAAAAGAATACCACTGGAACAACCATTAATTGCATACCACTAAAAAGTGGCACAAGCCTCGGCTGATATCATAAAAATGGTTATGCTACCACAATGGGGAGCGACGTATATTTTGCTAAATATACAGGGTGTTTCAAAAGTCTTGGGAACATAACGATTTTTAATAACTCAAAAACTATTAGGAGTTGAAAAATGAAATTGGTACCGTTGGAAAGGTTAACGTTTCAAGTTTTGTGGGGAATCTTCAAAGTTGCTCAATATGAGCACCATTCATCACAGGGCAGACATCTAGTCGATAGTCTATTTCCTGCCAAACGCGTTCCAGCATCTTGACGTCAATGGTTCCCACAACTGCCGTTACTCGAGCCTTTAGTTCGTCAATATCTCTTGGAAGGGGCGGCACATAGACTTGTTGCTTGACAAAGCCCCAAAGGAAAACGTCACACGGGGTAAGATCTGGAGACCTAGGAGGCCAGGGCATGAGAACGTCATCACCTCGCCCAGATCTCCCAATCCATCTACCAGGCAGCCTTGTGTTAAGAAACTGCCTTACTCTAAGACTCCAGTGTGGTGGTGCACCATCTTGTTGAAAAATGAAGTCATCAGATTCTGCTTGTTCCAACTGAGCCATTAACCAGTCTTCCAGCATGTTGAGATAGGATTCACCAGTGATAGTTGCCTCTTCAAAGAAGAACGGTCCATAGACACCTTTCTTGGAAATTGCACAAAACACGTTCACTTTTGGTGAATCTCGCTCGTGCTCAAGAAGTTCATGAGGATTCTCAGTACCCCATATGCGAGTGTTATGCTTGTTAACTTTGCCGTTCAGATGGAAGGTCGCCTCATCGTTAAAAACAAGCCGGTCATCAAAGCCGTTATCTTCCAACTTCTCTTGCATTGCAATGCAAAAGTCACGGCGAAGTGGCTTATCAGTGTCCTTCAACTTTTGGACAAACTTGAGCTTGTAAGGTACCATTTGACAGTCGTTTCCTTAAGACACGCCAGACAGTTGCTGGAGCAAGCTGAAGTTCCCTGCTGGCTCTTCTCACTGATTTACGGGGGCTCCGCTGAAAGGCTGTCCGAACTTGCTCAACTGCATCTTCTGAAGTTGAAGGGCGACCTGTTCGCTTACTTGGGCACAAACACCCATCTTTCACCAATTTAGCATGCCATCTGACAATGGATTTCCTTTCAGGGGCTTCTTTTTTAAATTTCCTGCGAAATGCACGCTGAACACATGTCCACGATTCAGTCTTTGCAAATTGGAGGACGCAAAATGCCTTGTCTTGTTTAGAGAACGCCATTACTGCACCTGGAAGCATAACACGAAAATCATTAGTATGACCAGAAACTTGATTAAGCAAGCTTTAAAATGGCACCAGTTTCATTTTTCTACCTGGAATAGTTCATGAGATATACGCATTTGTAATGTTCCCAAGACTTTTGAAACACCCTGTATATATATATATATATATATATATATATATATATATATATATATATATATATATATATACAGAGACACGCGCTTCTCCGTTTTACGTATTGTCCTCTGAGTACTAGCAGCCTGAGGTAACATATTAGCCCTTAAATCTCAGAAAAATCCAAAATGGTGTGCAAAGCTGATGGAAACAAACGGCGAGTGCTAGTAATCTGGAGAGACTTGCTGTTATTCAGCCCCCAGGGACACCGTTGGTTCTTACAAGTGAGCACTGACCGGTAATGAGCGGTATGTGAACTACCAGTGATGTTAGCAAATGTCAATAATTTGAACAACATGTACAGGTGGTTTAACCACGACTTACGTTATGAAGACCTGTTCGATTGAAAATTACGTTATCGGTTTGGGGGAGGCTGACATGCAAGTAGGGATGTCAGTAATCAATCTAAACTTTTTAAAAGTTATAGAACACTTTAAAAGTTGCATCTAAAATAATAAAATAAAAAGAATACGGTTAGATTTATACTAAAACTTTGTTTTATGCAATATTATTTAAGAAAATAACACACTACTTACATGGATAAATTGAGACATAATATGTAAGTTGTGTTTTTCTGCGTTATGCACCATGTAGTTTCACGGATTTTAAAGACTACAATTATTCTGATATTTTGATTGTGAAGCACTTGCAAATAATCTCTAAAAAAGGGCAAACTCAAGAAATGGCGAATATCATTCTTAAAGTTACAATATAACCTTTGCTAGGAAATAATGTTGGTTAAGATGTGTGTAATTACGTGTGTTCGTCATTACTTGCTAGTCACAATAGACGTAAGACACAAGGGCAGCACCTAATCGAGAGAAAATTCATCTCCCCAAAAAGGGGCAATTTGCATTAGAACGACAATAAAAATCGCTTTCACTTACTGACAGATAACAGACAAGCCGAAGGGTTGTATCAGAACAGATACTACACTTTTAATTATTTATTTAAAATAAACAGTAACATACAATTAATATTTGAAGCAAATTATACAACTTCAAAATTCAGAAGAGAGCTTTTTCGTTGGTAATCATGTGTTTCTCCTACACCTAGCTAGAATCATTATCATCACAATGCCACATTTACCATAGAGGTCAGGATAACTAAAATAGTTTCAATGGGTTGGATATATATATATATATATATATATATATATATATATATATATATATATATATATATATATATATATAATTTATTTAGATACTGTATAATACATATTTCAGCAATGTACCGCGGTTTCATCCAAAAGGGCAGATTTAGACATCTTTAGTAAATCTCCGTGTCCAGTGGAATAATCGGCAAGCTGAAACGATTGTAGTCACGGCCCGATAGGGAATGGCGTTAACAATGACAGAAAACGGTGTATCTCTGAGGGGGTTCCCGAAAAAATCCGGTGTGAGATAGTGATTAACTAAGACTTAAGGGAGATCGATGTTAGTTCGTGTATGAAAGGCCTTCATTTTATTCCCTAGCAAGTTTTATTTATTTAACTGTTAGCAAGGTTTATTTATTTATTTATTTATTTATCTGTTCTTTTTGTAATGTTATTGTTATACCTAGTCTGAAAAAATATGAAAGGGGCGGCCATATAGTTTGCCGTTTGGGTTTGTGAAATTAGGGTGCTTTTTTGTTGTCGTTTTTGGGAATAAATTTATGTATTGGATAATTGTACGATATAGTTTTGAAAAGGATGATACAATAATGTTTTCATGGACCTAACGTGTTTGTTTATTTTGTTTATTGATTTGGTGTTTTCGTATTCTCTTGATCTTAATGGGAGGAAAGCGGTGTTTCGTTTATATGTCCCGTTTATAACCAGTAGTGTTGAAAACAAAAAAAAAATGGTTATAAACGGAATGATGGATGGTTTCTGTTATTTCCGTTTGAGGGGTATAAGTTTAGTCTTGTCATTGATGGTGTGTTAATAATATTAATATTTAGTGTATTTCAGAAAAAATTTTTAATTCTTTATCTTGTTATTTTATTTTATTTCACGCGTACGCGTACCTACGTCCATGCTCACCGGCAAATACACCTATATACACATACGAGCATGGAACCACAAGCATGCCCATACACAACATCTGCACGCATATGCACATGCACGCACGTACACACATCTTCACTCACATGTACGGGGGGTATTAATTTTATATTTTTTATTTTTTATTATTTATTTTTTGTGTTTTAGTTATGTTATTAATTTAATCTTTCATTTATTTTATTAATATTATTTTATATTTTATATTTATTTATAATATGCTCCTATACATACACACGCGCACTCGCACACATGCTTGTACACACACACGCGCGGACGTATACACACGTCTGTACACTCATTTATACAGGGGTGGGTGAGTGATTTGAGAATCTATTATATGGATTGTATGAAGTGGGGGTGAGGTGGGGTGGGGTTCTTAGGGGTCAGGAATTCTTTTATTCTGTGGTGTATCTGTATTCCTGGGAGTTTAAAGGGGTTTCATGTATTTACCGTGGTAGGAGGGTCACATGGAGATGGGGTATCTGCGGATAAATGTATAAGGCGTTGCGGATGGGGTTAGTTTTAGTATGGATGATGTGATTATATGTGTGAAAGGGTGGGATGTTTATTGATGAATGTGTTATCTGTGGTTAGGACTAGGTTGTATAAGGGTAGGCGGGGTTTATGTTATCGCGCCCGTGGTGTGTTTCACATACATCTTGGGGGTGTTTTGTACATAAATAGAAAGATAGGAATGTTGTTATGGGTTTAGGGACGTCTTGGGGAGATTATTTATTTTGTATGTTTTTAAGAAATACTTTACTATCTTTTTAGAGGGGTATTTGGTTTAAAGAGATAATTTGTGGGTTATGTAATATTGTTATCAGACCATTGGGCTAGCAGAAATTTTGTTCTGTGTGGGCATTTTCTGAAGACCTCGGTTTTTATGTTCATGCAGTTTATGGAAGGGTTGTTCATAGCTTGTATACTTCTGAATTTCTGGAGGTGGGGCTGTAGGATTTAGGCTTGTTGGTAATTCTCCATTCTATTTTGTAGGGGGGGGGGACTTCTTGAGATCCCATACATGGGTTGCCGATGTGGTTATGTGGTCTTTTTGGGGGTATTTGAAAGTGTTTTTTTGGGCGTAGAGTATTTGTTTAAAAGAACCTTGGGTCATTTCGATGTATATATCCTCCCTTTTCGTATCCACCTCGGATATAACCTTGACTTCGTAAACAACGGAGCTGACTGTTCATCCTCCGCCCAAAGGGCAGGTCTCACCTCTTTTGCAAGAGCAACGGGGGTTGGGTGAATTAGTTGGTAGTTTGGAGGTCAGAATAGATCCCACGGACTGAAAACATGAATAGATTGTTTTTACTGTATTTCTGTTAAAAGTTTATGGAGATTATTTGATGGCGGGAAGTGCTTGTCTATTAATTTGAGAAATTGCTTACCTACGCTATATTTGACGCTGAGGGAATACGGGAGGGAGGGGGGCGAACCAGATAATATTTATTTGTCTCTTGCGTCTGTGTTGACTGGTTGATTGGTTGAGTATGTAGGATATTTTTCGTTATAACCGCTCTCAATGAGGGTATTATTGTAATACGGGTCGGCTTGTTAGAAAATCTCCTGTGTGGATGAACCGCTTGAAATTATTTTACTAATATTGGGTATAAGGTTCTTAAATATGAAAGGGGGTAGCAGGATTTGGTATGGATGTACCGGAGTTGTTCGGTGGGTTTGTGGTATGGTCTAGTTGAAGTGTTGGTCCGGTCTAGAGATACGTCTAAAAATCTATGCTAGTGAGGTTGGTGTCTATGGTGATGTTAAAACCAATTTCTTTTAAGAATGCGGTTATGTCTTAGTTAATCACTATCCCACACCGGATGTTTTCGGGGACACCCTAAGAGATACACCGTTTGACACCATTCCCCATCGGGTCGTGACTACACTCGTTTCAGCTTGCCGATGATTCCACTGGGCACGGAGATTTACTAAATATGTCTAAATCTGCCCTTTTGGTTGAAACCGCGGTACATTGCTGAAATATGTAATATACAGTATCTAAATAAATTATATTAGCTCTCTTATATGATCGAGCACTTTATTTGATTTATTTTCATATACAACCTGACACACACTATATATATATATATATATATATATATATATATATATATATATATATATATATATATATACATATATATATATGTAGAAGGATGAAATGGAATTAGAAAAGCAAAAGTCAAATCGTATTTCTATTCAGTTGCTCAGAGCAAGGTAGAACCATGTTAAATGATAAGCCTATATATATATATATATATATATATATATATATATATATATATATATATATATATATATATACATGAGCATTTATGGTTTCCTGTTTATTCCTATTGATATATACATATATATGAATAAAAATTCTCAAAGCTAGTCACAAGAACCTAAAATAAACGACACCACATATGAAACAAGTAGAAACCTTTTAAAATGCTAAACGTAATGCGATATTGTTCTGTGATGCCATCCATCGTTGTGTAATTTAAAATCGCCAACGACTTCCTTAAACAATGCGGAAAACGTTCTCTGTGCGTTTTTTCATCGTCTTTTAAAAATTTTCTTCTTTCTCCAACTGTTTGTTCATTTGCTTTTGACACCTGATGATGATTCAACGAAGAACTGAAAACGTTCGCGAAACATGTGAAAGCTATTGAACATTTATTATTTATTTGATTTTAATACAAAAAAGCCCATCGGAAAAAATAAAAGGTATAATTAAACTGACGGATTCTGTTACTTTTAACAATGTTTGCATAATATATATATATATATATATATATATATATATATATAGTAATCCACCCACACACACACATATATATATATATATATATATATATATATATATATATATATATATATATATATATATATATATATATATATATATTACGTAATTAAGGGAAAATAAGATCTATATGTACCTAGAAGCGGGCACATACAAAAGACTAGCCGAGAGTGTTAACGAACGTATTCAAAACTTTGCATTAGAGCTATTTGACAGTCTATTTTAAACATCCCTGGGAGTGCTCAACTTTAAAATGACTTAGTATAATACTTATGAATAAATATTAAATTATTAATATAGATCTTATTTTCCCTTAATTACGTGACAGTTTTCGGGGGCCGATTGGATATAGTGAATTCTTGCAAATTCTAGGCTGACTCTATGAACCAGGTTCACGCCTCCAGACCGTCTGAAATTATTACTTTCCTGCATTGATCAGAGCAATAAGCTTTAAACGCCAGCGTCTGTAGCTATATTTAATTGTATATATATATATATATATATATATATATATATATATATATATATATATATATATATATATATATATATATATATATATGCCTTATCGATATATCCGCTTGTCAATATCTAAATATACATGAATACTCTTAGTTTCCTATATCTGTTAGGTTTGCCGCATCTATTGAGATGTGAAGACTTGACAGAAAACAGGGCACGTTTATCTTCTGTTCAAATCGTTCGACAGATAAAACCGTTATCATCAACACTGATGGTTGCCAGAAAAGAATGAAACATGCGTACGTGGATAAAAATTAAAAATGTATTTTTCATACAAAGGATGGGCTTATTAGGCGAAGTAAAAATAGGGTGTTAAATGAATGCTTCAATGCGATGCTCCGTAAAATTGAATTGTTGAACTTTGTTGTGACAACCAATTAGATATGTCCGCTTGTAAAGTCATAAATAGACTTTAAGTCTCTTATTTTCTCATAGCAGTTTGTTTGGCTACATCGATTGAGAGGTTCAGACTTGAAAGTTAAAAGTTGACTTGGGTGTGGGATACGAATCGTGCAACCGGAAACACAGGTATCTTTACACTGATGATTCATCGAAAAAGATGAAACACATGGTTATGTGGTTAAAAATGTAAAGATATATATCATAATTATATATATACATATATATATATATGTGTGTGTATATATATATATATAAAATAATTATATATATATATACATATATATATATATATATATATATATATATATATATATATATATATTAGTATTTCATGTATCCACATAGCCTGACGATTACCCCCGGGGATGAAACACGGGAGCCTCTGTGTAGCTTTATTGCTATAAATATGTGTTCATAGTATACTATATATATATATATATATATATATATATATATATATATATATATATATATATATATATATATATATATATATATATATATATATATATATAAGGCAAGGTTAAGATAAAAAAATTGCATAAAATTACATAAAATTGATACAAATTTTATTACATCGAAAGTTCAGATGCAAGGAGTTACACTAATCCGTAAACCATGATTTTCAAAGATAAAACTCTTCTCGTCAGAGGATAAAATTGCGCCCCATTTTGTCTTCGGCAATGGCTACTCAATACTGCTTCCTGTTGTTTCTTCTTCAATTTTCAAAGTGAAATGGAACAGGTAACATTTCTTTATTATAAATACCCCATTACCGAATTTTACTATCTGACGAGAAGAGTGTTATCTTTGAAAACCCATTGTTTAAAGATTAGTGTAACTCCTTGAATCTGAATATTCGATGAAATATCATTTGTATCAATTTTATGTAATATTATGTAATTTTATGCAATTTTAAAATTGATTGTTATACTCAACGTATGGAGCTTTACTTTATCACGATAGACCACTTTACGATACTTCACTTATCGTTAATTCTATTATATATATATATATATATATATATATATATATATATATATAACGTCTTTTGTAAGAAGGAAGGTAAAACCCCAGCAGAGTGCTAAATTAATTGAGAAAATCAGAAGTAATGTGTATTTATTATTCGCTACACAACATATGTATAGCATCAGTAACTTAGCTTTCAAGCTGAGAAGGTGTTAAGCTCCCAGCTATTTCCAGCTTCTGTTATCAATTTGTAGGAAAATGACTGATCTCATATGAGTTACGCTTTAATGCGTAATATGCTATGAAGTGTTAAATTAGTATCGTCTTAATTGTGTGTCAGGGAAAGATATGAGGGATTAAAAAGTTTCATGAAGTCCAAAAAAATGGGAATAGAATTTAAAAGTTAAGATATAAAATTAAAAAAACAAACATTTTTGTACGAGTCCTGTGAGCCAGCAATTGTCAACTGCTGCGTTTATCTGGGCCGTTATATGTTTTGAGCTGTTTAATTACTTCGCAAAATAATTATAAAAATTAAAAATTCAGAAATTAATTTTGAAAATGAAATTCGACATTTTTAAATTTAAGAGAGTTCTATTGTTTAGAAAATAGTAATGTATAATCTAGTAAGCCAGTTAACGCGAATGGTGAACATGTCGAAAGAGAAACAACTGTGCAAATCGTAATTAATTTTATATTTAATGTATAATATAAACAGAAAATTTAAAATATAAATTCATGATAAAGTATCAATATATTGTGAAGTTAATAATTAATGGTGTGCGTGATTAAACCTATTTTGGCTTTGGGAATGAGATATAGCAAGCAAAATCAGACTGTTTGGTTTTGATATTGAGACGGGTCGTATTTATTGGCTAGGTGATTATTGAGATAAAGGACATCCTGGGGAAGAAGGCGCGAATATAAGAGCACCTCTGTTATTGTTTAAGGCTATTTGAAGGTTATGTTTTTGGCAGTGGGGTAATTATCGAAAGTCTTTTATGTATACCGGTCAGTCCAGTTTATAAGAAGTGCCTGTCTCATAAGGTCAAGTATTGACCCAAATATAAACGGTTTGAACATAAGGGACGATTTTTTGAAAGGACGTGTCCATATGAAACAGGCACTTCTCGTAAACTGGACTAACGGGTGCACATAAAAGACTTCCGATAATAATTCCCCTCAGCAAAAAACATAACCTAAAATAGCCTTATATAATACCAGATTTCCTCTTATATTCACGTCTTTTTGTCCGGGAAGTCCTTTTTCCAATTATAACGTACCCAATAAATACGGCCCATTTCAATACCAGTACCTAAAACCAATAAAGTATAGCACGAAATATTTACACAATATATTAAAATTATTTTTCGGTTATTAAAGGAAAAGACCACTCTTCTTAGAAAACTGTAAAATTCCTAAACAGACTGATGTTGCTTTCTAGATCTCATTCTTAACTAAAAAACAGGCTGAATTACCTACATAATTAGAGTTTAACTATTATTTTATATATTATCATTTTCTAAATAATAGAACTCTATTGAATTTTTAAATTTAAATGTCAAATTTAAATTTTTAAATTATTTTTTAAATTTTAAATGTTTATAAATTTCATCTTTAACCTCACATATCTGTCTTTAAAACATAATTAAGACGAAACTTATCAAACACTTTAACACAAATAACAGCCCCGATAAACGCTGGCTTACGGAATTCGTACAAAAGTATTTGAAATTTTAAATTCATTCCCCATTTTTTCTGGACTTCATTATACATTTTAATCCCCCATACACTTTCTTTCACACAACGTTTAGACGATAGTAATTTAAAAATTCAAAGCAAATTACGTATCCAAGCATGCCTTATACGAGGTCAGTGATCTACATTTCAATTCACAAAATAAGCTTAAGATAACCGGGAGATCAACACCTACTCGGCTGGAAACCAAGGGTACTGATGTTGTACTTATTTTCTGTATAGAATAATATATATAAATATATATATATATATATATATATATATATATATATATATATATATATATGTATATATATATATATATACGTATGATAGAGAGCAATTAATGAAATATTATAGATATTTGTGTTTCAATAATCAGGAACTTGTGCTTTTTTTGACGACATACCTATTGTGCGTGGGGTACGGCGTGCAATCGTGGAAAGAAAACAAAAAATTTATATACATGGTAACGGGCTGATGATTCAGGTGTAATATTCACGATTTAAGTCAAGACCCCTTCTTTTAGTTCTACTGTTATATACTTTAATCCCCTTTTTTGTATATTTTCTTACGGCAAGTCGGCTTATGCGGGTGCTAAGTCTACGATATATTACATTTTGGTTGCTCTCCTGGGAATTTAAACTGCATTTTCTTTATTTGTTTAAAATGAATCAAAGCTTCTTTAGACTATATTTATATAAGAATAATATTCGTTCTGGGTGGGGCATTAATGACAAATTAAATATCAAAGAATCATAATCGATTTGTTTCTAAATAGTATGGATAAAATGTTATGTAAATCTTAAATATCTGTGTCTAAACAGGAGGGTTCCCCACATCATAGCATATAACATTGCTTAAAATTTACCCCTAAAAATACATTTTTTTAAATATTTATGAATTGATTTACAATACATATTGTTAACATTTCACAAAAATGCGATGTAAGTTTTACTGTTTTTCATAAATAAAATAAATAAAATATTATTCGACTTACACACCTTTTCCAAAATTCATCAAATAGTTAGTTTGTTTATTTGTTACCAAAAGATGTATTATATAAACATGTGAATATATAACTTTATATGGATAATAATATATAAATTTGTCCACAACTAGGATTTAATTGTGTCAGCTTAAATATATTTTCTGAAAAATATGTATATGCAAGCTTTGGCTGTCTCAATACATTGTACCCTGTGTAATACTAGTACATAATATAAACATTAATATATGTATAAATTAAATGCAGTCTTTGTACATGGGTGTTAAACAGCCTAAGTAACATACGGTGTATGCGGGAATCTTTTTAGTTAATTATTTCTGCCACATATTGTTAAAAAATAATATTTTACTTTAGATCGTTTTTATTTTCGAGTTTAATATTTAGTCCTGATCTATATTTATGTTTATCTGCTCAGCCAAGGTGTGTGCATTTACACTACCGACTTTTCACGTTGTCCGTATAATTTATAAAAAAACATATGTTCAAACTTATTACGCCTTCATTGCCAATACTATAGACTACTCGATAACAAATATTCGTAATGTTTATATCCGATAAATTACGAAAATGATGTTAAAAACATATGCATAACAACCCTACAAATCTGACAGGCTATCTGATACGGATGCATGGATGAATCTGTATTTAACAATTAAGAATGACAGACAACCCAAAATACTATATGGTTACCTAAATATAAATGTCACCCATCAATGTATTAATATAATTGACGATCCACTTTGAACTCCAACATAATTTGGTAAAACTAAATTTTAGTATTTTCCGGAATTGTTAACCAACTTTAACTCATACATGCCCTACAGTATTTCAGTAATCGCCGTTCAGTGATCCGCGGGTAGGCATATTATTATGGGATGTGATCGTGAAAGGTGTCTACATTCACCAGACCTGAACTCCCAGGCTTTAATATATCGTATTTGTTTAAGATAATCCCCATATTATTCCGAGGTAGAAAAGAACTATCACATACACCACTAAACCAATTCCAAGAAAACAGTGTAGCAGAGTTATTTACAATT
>OY744523.1:41803599-41823599 GCA_963556195.1 Sepiola atlantica
TATTGAGAGCTCTATACACGTAAAATGCACACTAGAATCTGTTCTAACAAATTATATTTACTACAAAATAATAAAGATTTTAAGTATGATAATCTTACAGCAAGTGTTGTTGTATAGCATGTAGATAGGGTTAATACATTATCCTCCAATCTATAATAAAGACCAATATATATATATATATATATATGAGGAAGAATGGAAAGGAATTAGAGAAGCAAAAGCCAAATCAAAGTTCAATTCAATTGCTCAGAGCAAGGTATATTCCGCAAAAAGGCAATTTATTCAAGTTAAATTTTCCTTAAGCCAGGCTTTTCAAAGATCAAAATCTTATCATAAGAGGAAGTCGCTGGGATAGATAAGTTGGCAAAGGCCAAGATTTAAAATTTGAAAAAATAAAATAAAAGCTGAAGGGAAAGAAACACAGGGCAAAACACTGCCCGAATGCAAGCAAATGTCCGATTGCTAAAAAGTCCGGTGTCAAAAGGTCCAGCAGTGAAAATGAAATGTAGATAGGTAGGTCTTTAAAAGGCACGAGAGGTTGTGGGAGAGGATTCAAAGTTAAATTCCAAGAAGCCACAACCTCAAGTGCGGCGAAAATAGAATGAATGAATGCTCTATCCTGGATATTGAGCTGTATACTTTTCACAATAGGTTTTACCTTTCCTAAAAGTTCGCTTTTAGTACACCACTTTATTATATATATATATATATATATATATATATATATATATATATATATATATATATATATATATATATATATATTATCAGATACATATTGGTCATTCAACATTTTGCTAGTAAAATAATACCGGATAAAACATTTCAAGCGCTTTGGGGGAAGGGATAAGCTAATATAACTTCGACAATTAATTCGGGGAAATCATTCACTCTATTTCCATAATGAGAAGTTTTATTTCTCTCTACAGATTAATTTTTTTTTTAAATGTGTTTATACTTGCTATTCTGAGGGTTGTTTCTGTTATCTTTATTGTTTCAACTTCACCTTAACCGACCGAGCAATCATTATTTTATTTGAAATCGAATAGTTTCTCTCATTGTGAATCAGCTCTTAACTCGTACATGCATAATTTACTAATAAAGAAGAATCGGCAAGAGTATGTTGATTTACAAAGATGAAGAAGATTGTATTTTTTTTTAATCATTGTTTTTCTTCAGAATAGATTGTATAATAGTCAATAGAAAAAACAATGCCTCACTAGAATTATATATATATATATATATATATATATATATATATATAAGCATCACTGATGATTGTTGGTAAACATGAAACATATATGTCTGTGGATGATAAATATTCACCCATAAAAAAATTATTTTTGCTTTGTTCAAGTCGAGCAGTTTAAGACACCTATAACAATTTGTAATTAAGCAATCTTACGAGTCCTGACACATTGAACACTTTCTCTGACTTACTAAGTTTATTTCTCTCGCACCTAATTCATGATTGTCACGGTGTCCAAGTTGTAAAAAGGGTTGAATTAGAGTATTTAATTTCCATCATCCAAATTGTTATATCGGCGGTACATTTATAAAATCCATATTCAGTATTGTTAGTACACATTACTCATTCTCTGTGAATAATACACATTTATTTAAAAATAAATAATATATAAATACATATATATATATAGATGTGTCTGTGTGTTTGTGTGTATATTCTTATGCATACATATACACAAACTTTGCCAAAAGTGTATGCTGTTACATAGCTAGAGCATATAGATAACAAAACACGAACTCTGGTGTTGCTATATACAAGGATGATGGCCTCATTTTATTTCGTAACACGTAATTGCGTAATTCTTTTTTTCTTTGTAAGAATAGCATATGTGAATTAATTTAGCTATGACTATTCCAAGCATGATGTTACGATGCCAATTTCGTGGGGTAATTGTCAATGGTCTCCTGAACGTTAGCGACGAAAACTGGTGTTCTGACGGCATCAAATTGTCGACCATGCGTTTTAATTTGTGATTTCGCCTCGTAAACAAATCTCAAAATTATAAATTTATTTTAACTTTTTTGCCATAGAAAAACTTTCTCATCATTTCTCTTCTCAGTGTAGATTCCAATGAGATATCTCACAAATTTGGCGGTTCTAAATTGACTATAATCCATTATTCTGAATAATTCAGAATATGAATGGACTCACTTTTTTGTTTGACGGCAAGATTGAACACTAAAGTAAAAACATATACACATAGTTTGCAGTTGTAAACTTGCGAATAAATAGATTCTATACATGCATACATTACATACATACATGCATACATACACACATACATACATACATACATACATACATACATACATACATACATACATATATACCTCCATACATTTTTCTTAATGCAAAAATGCTACTGCCTGTAACTCACGATCACCTCTTATATGTGTGTCTATGAACTGCTTGCAATGGGCGGGTCATAAAACGTATGTATCTACAATGCTGGTCTAGATAAGTTTTAAAGTGATTCATGGTTCAGGCAATCACCAGACCGTTCGGTAGGGAATTCCAACTATTAACTACTTTAGTCCGAATGAATACTTGCTGATATTCAGTCTACCGTAAGTTTCACAAGCTTCAAGAACTTTCCTGCTTATGGATTAATTGTTTTTCTCGGTCTTTTTCAGTCAGGATCTTGTACACCTAGATCATATCCTCTATTTCTCTCCTGTAGTACAGTTAAGGCAGCTTCAGCGCGTTCAATCTTGCTTTGTATGGTAGGTCTTTGAGTTTTGTAAATAATCGTGTAGCCTTTAAATCTCTCCAGTAACTCTGGTGAATCCTTGGTAAATGTCCATATTCGTAATATACAGCACACACCCTTACAATATATATATATATATATATATATATATATATATATATGGGGTAAGGCACACGATAATTAATGAAAATTAAATGTCGTGATGGACGAAATGTATGAAATAATGATAAACGGAAAACAAGTTAAAGTGCAGGAGAAAAACAAAAACAAGAGATTTTTTGACCGGTTTCGTTCGTGGCGATCGTTTTCAGAAAATCACATTATTACACTAAACTTCAAACAATTCTTGATTATTATCAGCTAGAATAAGAATATCGTCGACATAGCGTACGTAAATAGAGTAAATAGAGATTTTATTTAATGTAATCAAATTTTTTTTTTCTATGATATACATATATAATTCGCAAAGAATTGGACTGAGAACCGAACCCATTGAAACTCAGTCAATTGTTGTAATTGTTTCCCTTTAAGCCTCGTAAAATGTGTAATAGTTCTTGTGTGGACTTAACAGTATATTTCCTAGGTCCGGGCTGATGAGTTCATTTAAGACCTTTGTTAAATAATATATAGAAGTAGTAATTTGTGATATGATAGGTCGGAATTAGTTTTATTTATATTAACTTTTGCGTATAAATATCCTGATTTGTAATCGACAATTATTTTGAGAAGTTGTTAATTATAAATGTGTGCATTCTTAGCGGTGTTGAGTCTGTGAACTTGTGTCTTTAACATGTTGTTAGGATTGTTGTTCATTCTTTTGAATTTAGTGTGAAAATCAAGAATTGTTTGAAGTTAAGTGTAATAGTGTGATTTATAAAGTACGACAAATATGTTTGTTTTGTCGGGTTTTTTTATAATGATATCTTGATGATCGCAGAGTTTATTAGCGGCTCCTTTTAGATTGTGATTTAATAATGTATTGTGTTGTTTTAAAGAAAATACAGTTTAAATTCCCAGACAAACTAACTCAATCCAATATATCACAGACTTAGCACTTGCATGAGCAGGCTCCCCGTTGGAAAATTCATTAATAAAAAAGGAGATTCAAGTATCTAAAAGAGAAACCAAAACAGGAGACCTTACTATATATATATATATATATATATATATATATATATATAAAATAAAAACAACATGAACAATTATTATTAAAACAACATATGAACACTGACACATTCATATCTATTAATAATGGAGTGTATGTATATGTTTGTCTGTTTGAAGCCGAAACTCCATCAGAGTACTATGACTATTTATTAGGTCCGCCAGCTTCATTATATACTATTAAAAAACCGCCATAAACACTATTCGCATTTCCAAATTTACATAATCAATTACTTTTGAACTTCTAATAAATTAGTATTCGCAAATATACACTCATGATTGTTCTCTTCAGATTTCAACATGTATTTACGCCATTTTGCTCGCTAATAATCTTACTTATAAATTATAATTATTTATTTTATTATTTATTTATAAAATGAGTTACGCAGTTATTTCATCTACCCCAACTGATTGAACAGCGTACCTCCCTCTGAACGGGCGCGTTTTTCTACGTCCAACTAATTAAACAGCGTACCTCACTCTGAACGGGGCCGTGAATATTTTACTGATTTATTTCATTAAAACGTTCTGAGTTTGTTAATGTTCATAATCTTATCAGCCATTATGTTTTAAAACACAAATTTATTGAATCAAATTGTTTAATTAAAATAATAATTTATAAACACACGCACATTATAAAGAATTCAGTTCAGCTAAACTTTTTTTTTCGAAAGTTATCGCGGGTCATGCAGTAAAAGAGTATCGATTCTTTTATTGATAATTTTCAGTTTAATTAAAATAATAATTGATTAAAAAATTACTATTTAAAAGAACACACAGACATTATAATGAATGTAGTTTTCTTTGTCAACAAAAAAAAACAACACATTGAACTGGAAAACTACATAACTGATTTTAGAATAGTTTTCGTGTATTTTGTTTATTTTAATTGTTGATTTAAATTTACGTACACCTTTTTTTCCGCTTTGAAATACATAAACAAATAACTTATTATATTCTGACGTGGATTTGGCGCAAAACGATTGAGTGTAAAGAAAAGCGAGCAGACGATAACGTGGGGGAAAACCTCTTACTGGGCAAGTAAATAACTGTTTTTAGAATCTTATACGCTGTATTCTTTAATTGTAAATTTTATTTTAGGTACACTTTTCTTTTTTCTCTTTGAAAAAATAAAACTATTATTATTTATTATTTTGTAAATTCTTACGTGGATTTAGCGCAAAACGATTGGGTGGAAAGAAAAGCGAGCAGACGATAACAATGCAAACTTAATTTTTTTTTATTAATTTAGTTATTTATCATGTGAAATATAATATTTAAATTAATTGTACTGATAAAAAAGCCCTACCCAAATTACATACTAGCGTCATTTCTGACGCGGCAGCCTAGAAAAAATATGCGACCGGAGGGAGCATATATTTGCTTGTATGTATAATAGAGAAAGGAAGAGAAAAGAAGGGGTAATATACATTCTTATTTTTATATTATGTTAACATTTGTAAAGCGTGCGTTTATAAGCAATCAGCAATAATTCATGTGAATGAACATACTCCGTACTCGCTTGTTAAAAGTTCCGAGTGAATCGATAGACACTTATTTCAGTAATCAGGAAGTAGAGAACTTTCCCTATATTGGCATATTCTACTTGCGTAGGTGATTTTATAAGAACGCACAACTTGACCATATTTATTTTTTGTCAATTAATCGTTTTCCGCCATTTTGTATATTTTTGTCTGTTTTCGTTAATGACGTCTCTCATTAATTTGATTCCTGCTGACACGAAAGAAGCCATTTATGGCGCCGCTTTCTTCGCCTGAACAATAAGCATTCCAGTGTGACTTCGAACCGTGTGACAATTTTTATTTGTATTCTGTGTCTAATAAACGAGAAAACACTTTAAGCTGCCCACCCCCTTTCCGTTTGTTAGGTCTGCTGAGTTTTCACTTCCGTGCACCTGCTGTAAAATTAAAAATGCAATGGATAAGAATGATATTAACAAAGAAAATGGTTCCGCCAAAACGATCACAACAACCCACACAGTAGAGGTTTTAGTGAAAATGATAGCTAACTAAAAATACTACTGAATAGTTATGATACAAACACTACAAAAAAGACTCTAATGAGCATACGCATATTAATATTACCCACGAGCACGTACCTGTATTATTAGATTATTGTACATAATTCAAAATATAGATTATCTTGTATTCCATAAAATAAGTTTTAGACAATTATATATATATATATATATATATATATATTAGGCATGTGTAAATGTTTATATATTTGTATGTAAAATATTCACTTCTAACCGGATTAACCAACAATTATAAATTTTAGATCACATATTGTCTATATTAAGCTTAATTTTTTTTTTTGAAAAACAATGTAAAAGGGGATAGAATACTTACTATTATTTCAAATAACTGCGATAATATACACATTTTAATTATATGTATTAGATATCAATTAATATACATTCCTAAATTGTAAGTATGTTTAAGGTATTTAATAGTATTTTTTTAAAGCATCATATGTGCTAAGACTTTAAAAAATAATATATTTCAGATTTAGATTACATTTGACCAATTATCATTAGACTCCAATGAATCTATCACGGTAAGTACATGAAACCCCTGTAAACACCCAGGAAGACAGATACCGCACAGAATGAAAGGAATTATGTATGCCTAAGAACCCCCCCACCCCGCTTCATACAGACCATATAATAGATTCTCAAACTACCCGCCCACCCCTGTATAAGTGACGATGCGTGTACATCCGTGTGTATATATGTCCGTATGTGCACGTACATGTGCGCGAATGCGCGTGTGTATGTATAGGTGCATATTATTAATAAATATAAAATATAAAATGATATTAATAAAAAATAAAAGATTAAAATAATAATAAGACATAAACACAAAAAAATAAATAATAACAAATCAATAATCCCCCCTTGTACATGTGAGTGTAGATGTGTGTGTGTGCGTGCATATGTAAATATGTATGTGCGTCCATGCACGTATGTGTATATAAGTATTTATATGCCGGTGTGCATGGAGGGAAGTACGCAGATATGTATATGAACGTATGAGTGGAATATAACAAAATAAAAAGATAAAGAATTAAAAAAAATCTCTGAAATACACTAAATATTAGTATTATTAATACACCATCAATAAAATAGAACTTAACAACTTCCACTCAGACACTAAACATATACTCCACAAGTGGTAATAGCAGATAGCATCCATCATTTTAATTATACTTAATTACGTTTATAGTCTATCTTTGTTTCCAACATTAGTAGATGTAAACGGTTCATATCAACGAATACCGTTTTTTAATATACGGCGTTTTCGTCCATTAACAACCAGAAAATACGAAAATACCAATTGAATAAACAAAAATAAACAACCACTTTAAATTCAGGGCGATATTATTTCATCATCCTTTTCAGCACTATATCCAACAATTAATACGATACGTAAATTTAAACCTCAAAACGACAACAAAACAAGCACCCTAAATTCACAAACCCAAACGGGAAACTTCAAAGCCACCCCTTTCGTATTTTTTCAGACTAGGTAAAACAATAATATTACAAATCCACACACGAAGAGATAAATAAATAAATAAATAAATAAATAAAACTTTCGAGGAAATAACATGACGGCTTTTCAAACACGAACTAACATCGAACACATTTAAATCTTAATTAATCACTATCCACCACCGGATTTTTTCGGGAACCCCCACAGAGATACACCGTGTTCTGTCATTGTTGACGCCATTCCCAATCGGGCCAGGACTACAATTGTTTCAGCATGCCGACGATTCCACTGGGCACAAAGATTTACTAAAGATGTATAAACCTGCCCTTTTGGATGACACCGCGGTACATTGCTGAAATATGTAATATACAGTATCTAAGTAAAGTATATTAGCTCTCTTATATGATCGAGCACTTTGTTTGATTTATTTTCATATAAAACCTGACACACTATATATATATATATATATATATATATATATATATATATATATGTGTGTGTGTGTGTGTGTGTGTGTGTGTGTTGTGGGGGGTTTATGATAATGTATTTATCAATATATGAGTATAATTTAATAAATCGGTTATTTCATTTGAAAACAGGCAGGATTATATTTGCACAGATTAGTTTTCCATAAATTTAAACTCTTTATTTTTAAGAATTAGGTTTTGTTAAACTTATTTTTATTTTGCATTAATACCTGTTTTATCCGGATTCAAAATGGTGCAAATAAAAGATACTGATTAAAACATGAGAAAAGATATGTCATGTAAGTTATGCCTCACTGAGAACATGCCGCCACTTCTCGAGTAATCTGTTATGTATACGTGGACAGATGTTTTAATGAGAATACATTTTTTGAAATTGCCTAATTTGAATGAGAAACGAATAGAGAGAGTATCACCTAGATTAATCTTTCACCAGATCAATGCAAAACCTGATATTGGAAAAAGTAAGTATCTCACTCTAGACGCAATCCTTTACCGGTCCAAGAGCAAGATACGTCCTATTGCCACATCATGAGGGTGGCGCTAAATACACTGTTTAATGCATTTATAGTGTGAAAACTGGACTTTAAAATCTAGTATAGATGGTATCTTCTCTTTTCTACAGCCACCTGATTACATAAGACACTTTTCTTATCGTTCAATACTTTATCGTTATTTTAATGGTAAGTAGTCTACCAATCCCCAATCTCTAGTTCTCTTCCGTAAACCATTTACAGTAAACACTCTAGCTCTAAATCAGTATAAATAATGTCCCTTTCTTCATCTGCGTACTTGAAGCTTAACACAACCTCTATCAGCATAGTTTGCTTCCAAGAACTACATTTCTTTTATCCAGCTGACAACAACGTGGTGCTTTTCTAGTTAAATGATTACAGAATCATTTTTCTAAATAATCAAATTCTGCCATTTACTAACCATCGTCTTCAAGCTTCAAGCTGTTTCTCTAACCGCTCATCTGACAAACGTTACATACTCATTTACTCTAATGCTTGAGTGGCATTAGGGCCTTGATAAACGCTAACTCATTAGTGAAAAATAGTACGCGAGAAAATATCAGGTTGGTGAATGTTGTCACATTCTCATACATAGTCCAATTAACCCCCTTTTTTTTTCACCTGTTTGGACTGCACACATAATTACTACGGCGAAATTAAACAGCGGAGTACTCTAGAATCAACTGCTAAAATCTCTAATCTTATATCGTAAGTGAGGCATAGAAGTCTCTGGTTTTCCCATAAAAGGGAACGCGAATTCACGAAATATCACAGGGTGAGATAGCTCATCTAGTTCTACTTGAAAGTAACCTTATGGTTCTTACGTTGTAAACAGCACCTCTGCTTTGCAGGTTACTATTAATGTTCCAAAACATCATTTTATCTTTTAGAGTAGTGAGTTGTTCACTCGCCATTGGTGGCCGATTTTGCGGGTAGCTTAACTTCCACTTTTAAACTTGACTTTGTTTAACATTACGCATTAATTGGTGTGGGATCAAATTCCGGTACTTTCTCGATCTGCACAACGATTGCTAAATTACACTTTTACACTATATATATATATATATATATATATATATATATATATATATATATATATATATATATATATATGTATATATATATATAAATATATATGTATATATATATATAAATATATATGTATATATATAAATATATATATATATATAAATATATATGTATATATAAATATATATGTATATATATATAAATATATACGTATATATATAAATATATATATATATATATGTATATATATATGTAAATATATATACGTAAATATATATATATATATATATATATATATATATATATATATATATATATAAGAAACGTCTGGCAGAGTGGCATGGAAGAGAAAAGTTGCCTAGTCAACATGGGTAAAACAAAGGTCATGATCGCTGGTCCCAACCTGAGCCTCGTCACGAACTATCCGTGTACCATTTGCATTAGAGAGACAAGCAGCAAGTCAATCACCTGCACGAACTGTTAAGATCAGGTCAATAAAAACTCCTGTGGCATAAAAGGCTCTCTCAATGCAGATCCCTACTTTTAGCGTTGATGTTGCGTACACACGACAAGATGAATAGCTGGCAGACAACAGACGGAGGTGGATACTGGTAACGACACACATTCGTAGTGACAAACTTTTGTTATCTTTGATACGTACTGTCATCAGACGGAAGCTGTGACATCGCGGCAGCTATATGTTGCAAGCCTCATTGGAAACAGTTTAGTTAGCTGCAATAAATCATAACAAGCAAATATACTTCCAAATCTATGAGGTCATGTATATTCATCATGTGTACTAATGCTCCGAAACTTGGGCTGGCTCTCTTGACACTCTAAGGAAACTGAACCGTAACGGCAAGTCAATCGTCAGGTGGATCTCTTTCGGCAAGCCTGAACAAAGCATATATTTTGAATGTCTACTCGCACCAGTCAACTTGAAAAGCCTCGCGGACACTATGCAGAAGAGCAAACTGCGTTGGTTGGTGCATGCTGAGCGCAGCAATGACGGGTATGCAAAAATCCGACAGTTTAATGTGCCAACAGAGAATACCACCACTGGCAAACGCAAATTGCCTTAGAGGACATGATCAAACGTGATAGGAAAGCTATGGGTATAGATTCTGTTAAGTCTTACCAAAGACAAGAATGGATAGGGAAACTTTGATCAAAGATAGACAATAAGGCTTCACCCTTATCAGAGGATTGAGTGTGGCCTGATTCAACAGATAAACAGGTTGTTATTGTTGACTATGATGATGACAACGACGACGACAGTGATGGTGATGGTGATGATGATGATGATGATGATGAAGATGATGATGATGATGATGATGATGATGATGATGATGATGATGATGATGATGATACTCGAGTTCTGCAATATACTACACACAATACAAAGACGTGTTCCTATGGAAAAATGTATGAAATAAATTAATATTATAGTGACAACAAATAGCTAAGATATTCTGCTACGAAATCTTACTCTTTTATTGCAAAATTCACCTTACATATGAAATGAATGTGGTAAATAATAGTGTTTGCTTCCTTGTATAATATGGTAAAAACTCAATATAATATTTTAAAGAAAACATTATTATATTAATTCTTTTTTCTAAAAGAATAAACCGGTGGTATATTTGTTATTTCGTTCCTATATATATATATATTGTGAGAAATCGATGAACATTGATTTTTAGCATTTTTTAAAGTTATTCGTAACGAAACACCTGAAAGGTTGACTAAGTAAACGAAATATTACCACACAGAGAGAGAGAGAGAGAGAGAGAGAGAGAGATAAAGAGAGAGAGAAATAGACAAAGACAGAAAAGGTGGGGTAGTGTATAGCATACTTGAAAGAAATAAAGTATAGCTTTGAAGAATGGAAGACACACACGAACTCTGTTTGCAAACATATTTATTAAAACCATTTTGTTTTAATGCTTCGTCAATCCATGAGTGATATACGCACACACACACACACACACACACACACACATACACACACATATATGTATATATATATATATATATATATATATATATATAGTTTGAATAACTTACTAGACACAATCCTCGAGTGTCTCCGGTCTCTCTGTACAAGGATTTTCATGGAAAAACTTACATGAGGATAATACCCCTTACAAGTATACTCTGACAAAATATACAAAATAGCATAGAATTCAAAACCCAATTAAGATCCAATCGATACAGGTATACACTCAATCATACTAGGAATGGTGCACCTTCTCAAAGTGATGTGACCTCATGTTACAGCACTTAGCTGGATACTCCACTAGACTAAGTGAATTAATTCCTGGAATACGATAAATCTAAGTAACTACAATAAATATATACTATGACATAGTTTACTGGTCAAATGGGGAAAGGCACTTTAATGTTCTTCACTGTTTTACTAACTCAACGTTTTACAGGTAAAGGAGAGCTTAAATTGAATATTCGAATATCTATGTATCTCATATTGACAACAAGTGTCAGCCCCAGGAAGGCGCACTATTATTTCTGAGAAATTCGACTGGACTAGAACAAAACAATATAGTTTATATATATATATATATATATATTGTAAATTATGAAATTATATTTATTGCTATTAAGCAACACGTAGGCTTCCGCGTATAATCCCCGGAGGAAATCGTCAGGCTAAAATTCTTGACGATTCTCTCAGGGGATGAAACGCGGAAGCTTCTTTGTAACTAAATTGCCGTAAATATATGTTCATAACTTACTACCTAGCCCAACTCACGTATCGAGCACTGTTGAAGTAAATACTTAAAATTGATACATAAAAATAATATATCCTCATAAAATTATATGTGGATACATGAAATAATATGTATATACATATATATATATATATATATATATATATATATATATATATATATATAACAATGAACATATAAACGTTTAATATTTTCATCGAGGTTTTATTTTATTCCAAGATTTTGATCAAGATGATTATCAAAATACATAGCATAGTGAACTATTAACTTATACTTGCATGTAAACAAAAATCTTTTAGAAAAAAGCAGAAAACATATTCTAACAAATTGCCGAATTAAGTGAGTATTATTAGATTACATGATGAAATAGACTTAAAACTGTTACCGAACAGGGAAACAACGTATACACACATTAGCACGAGTATTTTTAATAAATAACGACATGGTCATTGGAATAAGAAACCCGAGATCAAATCCAGTACGATCTAACGAATTGAATTAGATTGTACTATTAATCTAACCTAGCCTCGACGTATTTTTCGTCAATAGACTATTATCGAAGCAGATATCCGGAATCAGCCGCAAACAAACGAAGCAATTTACGAATCAGAAGTGGCAAAACAAATGCGTGGCAGACAACAATTAAATAAGAGGGCAAAGCTTAAATGAATTGTACCGCGTTAATACAGTCTGAGGAAAAAAATATTCGGAAGTTTTAACCGTAACCTAACCCTTAACAAAACCTATTTTAACTATTACCTATTCTGAAAAAAAACGCTTAACATAATCTTAACGTAACTGAAACTCATGTACTAATTGACGATTTGCCGCCTACAGAAACCTTTTTTCAAGCTACAACAACAAAAAAGGACAAGTGTTTTTAAATGATTATAAAAATGATCAGAGAAGAAATAGTTAGCGTAGTTGTTTTATTGTTTACTTTTTTCCAAAATAAATCATTCTTGGTGAAGGAAATATATTCAGGTGCCTGTTGTTTATTAATGATTAACAAATATATATTTAAAAAGTCTCTTAGGGAAAAGTTTCTTCATTCTGTACTTATTGACTATTTTACGCGGTTCGAGTTGACGCTGCTTTTCTGGCTCTTTACGTACACGTCATTTGGTAAAAATCGGTTTAGTTCGGTTCGAATTTTTATTTTTAAACCGGGATCTATTTTGTCAGTTTTACAATATTTTTTTGTAGAATTTTAAATGTTTCATAATTTGAGTGAACTCTAATATATTACATTATTGTCTATGAAATTAAATTTTAATAATAAAACCCTTAATAACAAAAAAAGCTGAAAAAGCCAACATAGTTATGCCTGTCATGCATAGGTCCAAACACGGTTATAATGCTTCTTTAAAAGCGCCCCATCATCATGATTATTATCATTAACATCATAACAGTTTTTGGATCACTCCTGGAGGAGGGACCCCTTTCGTTTTTTTCCACCTTATTGGTGTTTGTCATTCAGAGGTTCTGATATAGTCGCTACGCTAGGCACTTCTGCCCATAGCTAAGTGTGAAGTACACCATCTGGTATGCTTAAATAGTTAGCCATCTAGTACTGACCAAGCTTAACGTCGCTCAACTGCAGTGATCGAACATGAGCCCGTGTATCAACGTGAAAATGCCGATAATATTTACAGTTAATGAGAGGAACGTTCTGCAAGTAATCTGGTTTCAGTAATTGTGTTACATATGATGGCAGTAAAGAAGGTTATTTACTCATTTATGATAAACATTTTAAAACAATTATAAAACAAAACCCACATTAAAGTAGCATCGAAATGTTTAAGGCATTTGATGTCATTATTTAAACGGTGTCTGACCATCGGAATTAAATTGGTAATATGTTCGATTAGGCAATTTGTATTTTACTTGGAACGTTTATTATTCACCGAATAACCTGATATCTTTAATAAAAGTACGAACACTCATGTTTCTCTTTTACTAATGTGACGCTACTTATCAAGGGTAAACGCCACTTGAAAATAAGTGTTAATGAGATGGATTGATTGTCAGTTGAATAGTGAAGAATATGATGAGACGGAATACAATTATTAATGAAATAAATACAGTTTGATTACTGACAAACATTTATTGACATTATACTTTAAGAAGACCACGTTGTAGCATGTGGGATGTAAACGCGTAGTAATGTTTTTGTAATAGAACTATTCTAATGGAAATGTAGTCTGGCGTTAGACAAATTGGGGAAGACTTGATTTTTTTACGCTATCGTTCAGGGACGAGTTTTTGTTGCGAACTACTTACCCAATTAGATTTCGAAGTCGATGTTGTTCTCTGTCAAAGCAAAAAAAAAATGACTTCTGTGTTCAATATCCCCAAAAGTTTAACAGCAATACTCTATTTAAAGACGTATCTAAATCTTCGGATCAGGAGCCACGTACGTTTGGAATAATCTACCTCTATAAAAGTAATTGGTTACGGATACATTTGAACTTATTTTTGAATGAAGCATTTACAGCGTATCGTTTCCAATTAGCATTGTATGTGTTGACATGCTGTAAACGAAGCGAATCAGTATATATTTATAGACTGATCGGTATTCGATTTGGACAACTTGGGGGAAACGCATGGCAATCATTCGTATTTAGCTACGAATTTGGATGCTATTTCGAACATCTTAAACGGAAGTGTCTACATTGGGAAATTACTATTTCTTAAGATTAGCGGAACCAATCCGGAATAAGCTGTTGATTGTAATTACATCTCGCAACTCTAGGTACAATCATTAACTACAGATACAAGACTTATGCTTGCAAAGTAATACGTTTGAAGCATTGCATTAACCCACATAGAATAGAATAGCTTCAACATAAGTATTTCGTCTCACCTTCATATGTAGCTTCGTTATGGGTTTACTTTGTGTCATGGCATGCGACTAGCTGTATGGGTGTCTAGTGAAAGATTCCTTATATATTTGCATACACACACATGCATCCCATTAATCCCCCCTTTTTTAACATTTATTGTCTCAATACGATTTCGTATGAGCCATCTTTATTCTTAAAATAACAATATTGTTAAAATTGACCTGCTTTGTCAGAATGACTATACAGTGTGGTCGCTAAAAAGGCGGGAAATATATGTCAAACGGTAATTAATGTGTAAGTAGAATAACTTCTATAAAGTTGCTCAAAATGTTGTCCGTGCACTTTATAGTAGCGTCTTAACCTATCAAACCAAACACGTGTGGCTTATGGAAGAGTAACCAGTGGGAACCCATTCCGAGCTCTTGCCAACCATGTTCTCAAATTATTACTAGAGTCTATGCTGCGTCGACATTTCTGAGTTTCTGTTTATAACAAGATCCAAACATCGTAATAGATGACATTTAAGTCTGGGCAATGATATCACTAGTAGATGTTTGAAGAAATTGTATTGAAGCTCTTGCTTAAATTCCACGCTTTCCTACCAATCACCATATATTATATAGTACATGGTGTAAATAATGTGAATACACCTTTCTGTTAGTAAACTTTATGTATTATAGTATTTATAAACATATATATATATATATATATATATATATATATATATATATATATATATATATAGAGAGAGAGAGAGAGAGAGAGAGAGAGAGAGAGAGAGAGAAAATAAGGGAGAGGGATATAGAGGGATGGAAGGAGGGAGAAAAAAAAAGTAGTTTGGTATTCTATGTATCCTCTTAGAGATATAGTTTGACAGTGATGAAGAGAGAGAGCTCTTCAAGCATAAGGAGATGGCGGTGTTTCAAGTTTGCAAATGTCTTGCGTTTTCGTCGGAAAAGAATTGAGTGATGAAAAAACAGAAATAAGGCCGTACGTATTAATATGCTAATGGAGAAGGGGGATTGCCAACTAACTGTGTTTTAAATGTGTTTAGAGACTGTTATTTTTTAAGTGTTATTATTTCTATTATTTACATATAATAGTTCAGTCTAAGGTATCTGCGAGACGGGTAGACTGTTACGATTCAATACAACAGCGGCCGTCGTCGCTACTAGTCTCGCAGATATTCTTCATACGAATTTTTGGGAATGCGAACAGAAGGACTTAACGCAAATTGACATATATTTCCGACATTTTAGTTTCTTCGTAGTATTTCAAAGGTGTTTAGATGCATATAAGAACGACTTTCCATTTTAATATTCAAATATTTCATTGAATTTGATCGAGTGTCATCAACAAAAATTAACAAGATTCCCGGTATTTCAGTTTCTTCATCACACCTCTTAAGCTGTAGTCTTAAATTATAGACATTTTTTGAATAAAATTCATGTAATAGATTTAATCAAAATATAAATAAAAAAATATATGCATGACGTTTAGTATCATCATATTTTGATTTTAATCTTAGCAAGAGGACATATGTTGAAACGTGTTGTTTTTATCATAAAGATATATATATATATATATATATATATATATATATATATAATACAATTTTATGTAATTATGTGTATTGGTGATTGCAGCGTTCAGTGTTTTTTGAACACTACTCCTATTCCGTTTGTCTTACTTCCTAAGTGATTAAGATGCGGAAAATTCCATTATCAGTTACCCTTAACTTTATACGACGTATTCTTTGTTATTATATGTATTTTTATTTTTTTATACGTTTTATACTTTTATGTACGTATAAAATAAATCAAAATGCATATATATATATATATATATATATATATATATATATATATATTTATATATATATATATATATATATATTCTGATATGTGCATTTCTCCGTTTATCTCGCATAGTAACTCCATGTATAGGTCTAAAACATTCCATTTCAAAAACATTAAGCTTCTCATACGCTGATTGTATAGTGCATGTTTCACTTATATATACTGCAATATTAACTAGAAATGCATTATAATGTTTCCATGGTTCATCTATTGTCTGTTAGACTTCCAAACCTCGGAGTTGCTATTTATAGTCTTCTGCTAATTTAAGATGAGGATCCTGGAATCAATGAGCCCGAAACAAAACAATCTCGGTGTAACAGAGTAGTATAACTACTGAAGTATATTTTATATATTTACGATTGTTTATTTAAAAGATCTGTTATTTGTGTTTTATTAACCGTTTAATTGTAACGGGTCATTCTAGTATATCTAATCTTTAAAATGATATATGTGTATATTTATGAGTGGTACTTGCCACATCAGAGAGACTTACATGTAAACAGATGGGATTTGCTAGTTTGCATTTACTTATATAAGTTGTACTACACATATTATAGGGTCTAGGCTACATTATAATAGCACACAGAGATGGCAGGGTATTGATTTTAAAGGTATACTTATACGGTGATTTATTTATTTTTTTAAATAATGTTCTACTCATAAATGTTTGATGACTTACTAAAAAGTTAATAATTAGTTGTTCTAATGGATGCCTTCACAGATTATTAAATGAGTTATACTTCATTCAAATTCATTGATGCACTGATATTATTTCCACACTTTGTATATGCAATATCTGACAGCCATGTGCAAAAGATTAAGTGTGTACAAGTAATATTATATTTTGAATAGTTCTGAATATGAATAATTCCGGTGCAGTCTAATTTCTCGTATAACAAAAACTACATTAATTTGTACTCAATATATTATTTTGTAGTTATTCTAACTTATTTAAATAATTAAAAAGAGAGAAGTGAATGCCTTTGTGGCAGGTTTTTACGATTTCCCAAGAGAGGAACTATTCTAAAACTTAGATGATATATAAACAACGGAAAAACATAAAATAAGAAAACTTAACATGCATGAATTAGTGAAGCTGGAATTAATGTTACGAAATGGATACATGATTAAAAAAGTGAATGGAATAATTAAATATACAGAGTTGTTCTGCACGAAGAGTAATGATTCAACACGAATGAGCACACTGTTCATTAGCTGAGATTATTATATTTGATTTATTAATTTTATTCGTTTATAAAGTATTTAACTCAGCAGTTATTTTGTATGATTATTTTTTGTTACCGTAATCCACCCTCTTGCTTCACTATATGGATTGTTCGCAAAACTATAAATAATAATGATGGTTGTAACGTACTGACCCCCAATGACATAGCTCGAAGCCGTCTCTGGCAACAAATTACCTATGCAAATTATGTTAACTCTACATCCCTTACTTATTTTCTTGTCGCTCATTTAAGTTCAATATACTTGATCTAGTTTTATACTCTCATGTAAAACTTAGTATTGATTTGTTTTAAGGGGTGTAAACAGAGATTAAATAATGGGAAACTGTAGAAACAAGTATTCTGCGTAGACAAATATATGTGCATTTTGTTAACGCATCTTTAAATTCTGTAACAAATCATCTGTCTCCGCTTAACCACGTGGTCGGTGTATGTTTAGGATACAATAGAAAACACATACAATTGTGTTTTTCCGTTCAGAGAAAAATCAGCACAGTGTTCAGTATCTATATATTTGCAAATAGTAGCCGCCCTTCAAATACCACCTAGAGAATATTTGATGGGACAAAATCACTTTATGTTATACCTGAATTGTCTAACAAGTTTCAGTCATTAATATCTTACAGTTACACTTGGCTGATCGTCTTATTGATTAGCTTCACACATATATGCCTAGTAAGAATCATATTCTTCTGAGTTGGTTTATCAAATAGATAGTGTCTACCCAAAATAATCCCCATGTAATTATTCAATTGAAGATGGCCATAATTACCAAAATAAAGGCACCGCCAAGAGAAAGGTGTGTTACAAATATTATCAATTTTGCACGTGCCACCCACATGTGTTTATTATCAGAATGCGATTGGTCGACAATTTCAGCATAAAGTAAAGTTTATTCGTAAAACCTATAATGGGTTGTCGAAAGGACTTTGATTGTTTAAACGATTTCATGAGTTACATTTTTTTCTTGTCAAACCCAATGCAGACCGCTCGTCTTATACAGATGAGTTCAAAGACGAATGGCGAGAGAAAAATAGAAAGAGCGAAAACAATTTTTTTTCAGCGCTCGCATAATCCGCAGAAGTCACGCACTATCGCTCAGCATATAACATGGGGATTTACCCCGAAATTTATTCACAACCACAAGCACTCAAAATGTCCAAAGAGAATAACTTGTCGTTTTCCCAAAATGTTTCACTGAAGTTAACCGGAATTCTGGGCCAACGCAATGGGGGTAAGACAATTATGTTTTAAAAATGAGTACCGTTTAGTTGGAATGATAATAACTAGTTTCAGAAGTATACATTTTCATTTATACACTTTATAAAAAGTAATGTAATCTTTCATTTACTTTCAATGTTTTCATCTATTCAATCAGGTATATATTCGATACAAAAAATCTTATATTTTCAATATTACCATCAATATATATATATATATATATATATATATATATATATATATATATATATATATATATATATATATATATATATATATATATATATATATATATATATATATATATATATATATATATATATATATATATATATATATATATATATATATATATATATATATATATATATATATATATATATATATATATATATATATATATATATATATATATATATATATATATATATATATATATATATATATATATATATATATATATATATATATATATATATATATATATATATATATATATATATATATATATATATATATATATATATATATATATATATATATATATATATATATATATATATATATATATATATATATATATATATATATATATATATATATATATATATATATATATATATATATATAT
>OY744523.1:41828599-41846099 GCA_963556195.1 Sepiola atlantica
TCAAATCTTAGGTGAAACGCACTTATTCGGAAGTAATTTTGAGAATTCGGGCCATTTTAAAATACTTCCGTGGACCAAGAATGAGAGTAGTTTCTCAGAAGTTTAGATTGAACTGTGTATATTTACCGCAGGCCGTCGGGAATTTTAGTAGTGACGTCGATCGAGTCTGAGAAAAGCGACATATTTGATTTGAGACAGGGCCAAATGAGGAAGTGGGGTAAGAGATTAAGAGAAAAGATAAATAAAGTGCTGGGAGAAGAGAAGGTGAAGAGTTTGTTTGGTTGCTGCTTTTTGCTAGTAAGCAAAACAATCAGAGCGAGTTGGGATGGGGTTATCATAAGCTAAAAAAAGAAGTGAACTCAGGTCAGTAAGTAAATATTTCTGAAAGGGGTGGGTCTCGTAATTAAAACCGATTCTTAAACGAGCGGATACATCATTCAGAAGGGTACAAGGTGTCTAATTGGGAAAGTATGGTTCAAATGAATGCAAATCTAGTATTTACGTGTTTAATATGTAATCATTCGGACAGAAACTTGTGTTTCAGAGTTTGATATATAAAGACTTTAAAGAATTACCAGTTAGTTAAATATTAAATGCATGATTAACTAAGAAACGTTAATGTATAACTGAAGATAGGATTGAGAACAGCGTTAGTCTGTTTGCAACAATTGATTTCTAGTACAAGTATTTTGAGTAGGGTTGGGTTGAATTTTGTAACTTAAGTGAATTACTAGTGTGTTGAAATTATAAATAGATTTTAAAAGGTGAGCAAATGGGTCATTATAGGAGTAACCAGGGAGCGTAGTTTAAAGGTGAAAGAAATGGAATATATGAGAAGAAATATTGTCGGTAGAGCGAAGCGTATACAGAGTCGATGGATCGGAAAAAGGGTGATGAAAAGAAATGGATGAGTGTGTACGAAAGTTAGCCATTAATTGAAAAAAAGTTTAATAGGATTAGTGAAGTAGAGAAGAATAGTATTAGTTAACAATTTACATTAAGTGTTATGGGTTAATATATTCATTAAGTGTACAGGGGAGGATACACTATGTTATTGGGATGGTTATTTGTAAGGTTCGACAAGTTAAGAGTTAAAAAAATAACAAATTATAGAATTGAAGAATTAGTCTAATATTAGAGAGGGAGGTTTGGCTTGAAGGAGGGGTTTCAGATGGAGTAATGAAATGTATGTATTTAAATGATCGCTTGTGCCTGCAATTTGAGATGAGTTAATTTTAGAGTTTATAATAGTTTTGCTTTTAGCTGCTGTAGCTATCATAAATGTGCCTAATGTACATAGTTGGCAGAAAGCGGATCCTGGAGTGTAGGATTTAGACCTTTTTAATATTTCCTAATCTAGGGAGTAGGGAGTGTTTTTAGTGTTAAGACTTTTTATTAGATTGGATAGAGAAGTGCCAGTGGCATTGTGATAATTATGTTTGAAAGAGAAGATATGGTTTGAGATTCGGGTCTTGATGGGGAAGGTGCTTGCCCCAATGTAAGTGTGTATTTTGTATGGGATTGTTATTATAGTAGTTGTGTTATTTATAATATCGGGAATGTTTTGGGTGTGTATGTTCAAGTTCTGGACCAAGGTAACGTTGGAATTGATAAGTAGAGAAGATGAGAGAATTGGATGGGTGAGATCAAGATATTGTTAGTTAGCAGGGGGGGTTGTTAGTGTAAGATGTGTGATTTAGAGTGCCGTTCGGTACAGAGAGTTAGGTATGCGGAGAGTTATAGGGTGAGAGGAGAATTTGCATGTTTGTGTCTGTTTGCATAATTGTGTTTTGGGGGGATTGTTTAACAGTACAGGAATATATGACGTTACTTGTTATGCAATTGCTATTAAACGAGCATTCTTTAGATGTCTGGCAGTTACAACTATTAGTAGGGGGTATAGTAGGTGCTTGTTGCTTGGCAAATTTTTTTTATTATTAGATGTGATGATGGTGTGTGCTATATTGAGCATTGTGGAGGAGAACATTTTGATATAGCTTTTATTTAAAATAGCGATGTATTTATGCGGGTGCTTGAATGACTATCTACAATTTTGAAGAATTCCTTAGCGATATTTGTTTCACATTGCAGTTATAGGGTAGATTATACCCATTACTATTCTTTCTTCTAATTCTTTTATTTTTTACTATATTCTTGAGGATCAGCTAGGTTGTCAATATTGATAGTTTTTGTGGGTCTATTTATATATGTTTTGGTTTTCTTGGGTAGTGTAGTATTTGGCCGCTGTTTATTTTGTATTTCCATTGTGTTTGTAATTACATGTAAAGGTTTAATTTTCTGAATGAAGGGATTATTTTCGTATTTAATTTTATCAGTGTATCCCGAATTAATAAGTGCGTAATTGTAGAAGTTGGCATTTTAATTTGAAAATATATTTATTAGCAGATAACTTTGAAATTCTATTACGGAATGAAGGGGCTATTGCATTAATGATGGATTTTCGGTGGTTAGATCGTTTATGCACGTAGAAAAGAGGTAAAATTTGGTTCGTGGTAGGGGCTAAATAATTCGGAGTGAAGGTCTAATGTTAGGTCAAAGAAGTGAGATATTCTTTTCTCAGGTTATATAGTGATGGTTAATCCGAAGTTTTTAAAGAAGTAGTGTAGATGTTTAATGGTGCTGTTGTTCTACCTCGATCTCTCTCTAGAAACAAAAAGTGCGTCGTCCTTGTTATAGCCCTACGTGTAAATGTGCGAAGTCAAATTTTAATTCTCTTAATAAGTACACTCCTATAAAGTCAGTAACCTGGGGAGAGGCCGAAGCTCCCATAGTGATGTCGAAATTATTGTGGGTGTCTTTCCTAGTCCAGAATGTATTGTCCAATTCTAATAGTGATGTTCTGCCCAAAATTATTACTTTGATTCGTAAGTTTGTGATGTCTGAGTTATCCCTAGCGAAGAGTAAATCTTTGTTTAGTAGAATAAGGGAAATGGACTGATAGTAATTGTTCATGTCGAAAGTGAGGCAATTCAGGTTTAAATTAGACTTGTCACTGAGGTTTAGGAACTAATTGGTAACCTCATCACAAGGTTTGCCATGAATTTTTTTTCTTTTAAATGAGGGATGATTATATCTAACACTGTTTTTACTTATAACGCCTAGGTCAGATTTGAGTAGGCAGATTAGTCTTATGGATGGGTTTTCCTGAGAATATCTTTTGTGGTATTTTCCGGTGCATCTGTGGTGTGGCTGGGGTAAATATTATTGTGTAATTAAGGATATTTCAAGAGGTTAGTAGGGATTTAGCTTCATTGTTTATGCTATTTAGAATATTGCTAGATGTTGTTTCATAGTATTTGTATGGTTCTTTGTAGATTAAACTTTTGTAGTCGGTGTATTTCAATTTGTAGAAGTATTTTGTTTTATCTGCAGGGACAATCATATTAGGGTGTTTCTTTACCTTGTCGGTGAATTTATTAATCTTTTTTATCAAAGGGTTGGAATGTTTATTGCATTTTTTAAATTTGATACGTTTAATGAGGTCGAATATATAGTTTTCGAACTTGTTGAGGAGCTCATTTTGTTTACAAAAAGAAAATTTTTAAAACCGTACTAAACGCACTTAACTTTTCAATTCTTTTTAGTTCTCTGGGAGAGATCATGGGTAGTGTAACTCCATGGTGGTTTGGAGGTGAAATATTATTTGTGTCAGTTTGGTAGTTTTTAGATTTGAAGTTTTAGTCATGTTGAAAGGCTTTCCATCTTACGTTATTGATAATTATTATCATTGACTGTATGATCTTGCAAATGTAAGCTTCATTTGCAGGGATGGGTATCTTTTTTGCTGAGAGCGGGATGAATTCTATATTAAACATGTCACAAATAGGAGAAAAATCTCAACTTTGTAGGAGCTTAGAATAAAATATGAAACTGAAAGTAATCTTTTTAGTAGATAGAACCTATAGTAAAATAGTGTAAGCTTAATATACGGGAGCAATTATGAAGATTAATAAACGTAGAGAGATAAACATGTACGAATATATATATATATATATATATATATATATATATATATATATATATATATATATTGTTTGTCCTATGACAGGTAAAACTAAACAGTGTTGCAACACAAATCTCCCACACAAATATCACCATCAATATATAGTATTACTAAGTCTTATACTGAGAAGTTGCATTCCGATGTTTTTGAAAATATATTACATGATTTTGATTCTATAAATTGTTGAAACTAAAAAGCTATAACCTAAAGTTTCATCACAGTTGATTGAAATTGACGGAATCTTCCTTGAGAAACGTATAGAGACAATGGATGAAATACAATTCAAATCTAACATATTTTAATATTCAAATAGAATGTTGCGTCAATAGTATAACCCCTAAATTATCTTGATTACTAAAAACAAACTAAAATTGGTGGAATATTAATTAATTGATGTCTCTGCCTGTAGTAAAAATTCATAAAGGTTTACGTTATCTGAATTTTCACCTCCCTACTTAATTTACATTAAACTAAATTCAACTGACCATCGTGCACATTTGATCCACTTACACGTTACAGTTTTTTTCGAAAACATTTATAATCAGTTCAATATTACATGAGTGAATACTGTATATACAATTATACAAACATATACACATAGGATTCTTTATATAGATAGATAAATAAATTCCAACATTCATAGATATTACAGTTTATAGATATATGCCTCTTTTTCTCTCTTTTTATTTATTCCGTTTTCTCTATCTGTGTGTGTATCTAGCTATCTATATATATATATATATATATATATATATATATGTATATATATGTATATATATATACATATATATGTATACATATACATATATATGTATACATATACATATATATGTATATGTGTGTATATATTCTAGTGTGTAATATAATATATATATATATATATATATATATATATACTTAAAAGTGTGAGAATGCATGTCGACATACATGTACTATTGCAGTTTGTGTATCCATATGCGCAATTGCATGTGCATGTATTCTGTCGGCAACTCATAAAGCTAAGTCCTGTAATACGAGGCGGAAATAACTCCAAATGAAATCTATGACTCTCAGCTGTTGAACCCCTGACACAGGGGCCGAGTTTAATCGTGGGAATAGAAATTGTACTTTTCACAGCGTGGAAAGAAGGTTAACAGAATGCTTTGGTGTTATCGTCGCCCAACAAATGTATGGATATGCCGACGTCAAATTAAATGAGAGAGAACGAAACTAAGATTAATACCTTTGACGATATGATTTGAATGATTATGTCATAATTGCATATCCATCTCTCTTAATTTTCTTTACCTTTCTCACTTTTTATATATAATAATACACACACATATATCAATGTATAACTCAGTGTTATATATTAATAACATGAGTGCTCAATTACTTGAGCAAGAGCATACATATTTTATTCCATGAATATTATACATTATTTAAACTATTCATTGGTATGTTTGATTTAACGGAGAAACTATACACTCTACTCGCAGGAGTACATATACCAAATGTGACCTGTGCATCTCCCGAGTTAGTAATGTCTGTATTTTGAAAATATGTTTCATGATATCATTTTTATCATTTTTAAAATTTTTCGAATTTCGGCGTAATAAATTATAAACATAAATGAAAAAATGTTTTAAAATGAAAACTATTATTGTAAGATGAAATAGAAAAATACAGGAATTAATGAATAAATAAAAATTATTGTTGTGGACTGAGTATTGTTCGGTTATTTGAATTTCACTAAAAAGTAATGTACTCTAAAGCCCTCATAAGATCATTGAGTTTGTAATCGGTAGATCGTTGTGATTACATTAAAAGGAATATGTTACTAAATATATATGTTTGTATGAACTCAGAAGTGTATATATATATATATATATATATATATATATATATATATATATATATATATATGTATATATATATATATATATATATATATATGGGAAATGAAAAAGGAAAAACCAAAAACGAAGGTTTTTTTTTATATATTCATCAACGTTTCATCTTTATTTGTAAGACTTCCTCAGAATGATAATTTTAAGAAAAATGTCATGCAAGTACGTGAAAATATTGGGTTGACATGATGGGTTGATGAGAAAAAGTAGTAGCCACTACTGGGTGCGCAGGCCCGAGGTCCGGGATTAGTTAATTCAGTAGCACCCAGTAGTGGCTACTACTTTTTCTCATCAACCCATCATGTCAACCCAATATTTCACCTACTTGCAACATTCTTCTTAAAATTATCATCCTCAGGAAGTCTTACAAATAAAGATGAAACGTTAATGAATATATTAAAAAAATTCGTTTCTGGTTTTCCTTTTTCATTTCCCATTACGTCGGATTACCTTAATCTTTCCTTTCTCATATATATATATATATATATATATATATATATATATATATATATATATATATATATATATATATATATGTTTGTGTGTATATAATGATAAAATAGTTATTCACGGGCACGTGTTTCCCTGTTTCTGCGTGGCTACCAATCACCATGCTAAAGCCTGGGTCACTAGGGCGGTGATCGTCTGCGCTAAGCATATAGCTAAGATACTCGTCTTAAATAACGTGACAATTTACTGTTTACAATTTACGTTTGTTTTTATTGTTTTTAGCGATAATTAACTAATTGTATATTTCGCCTCCCTGTAGCGTATGTAGGTGCCTCCATTTTACATACACACGAGTGTTCTCTCCTGCACATGCCTTATCGACACACTTTGAAGGGCATATTAATTTATATATATATATATATATATATATATAAATATATATATATATATATTTGCAGTTATAAAGTTATATTTGTTTATATATAAGATAACTATAAACAGACACCTGTTTCGCCGTTTCTAGGGGTCATCAGCGTGGCTGATTATTTCTGAGTTCGAACTTCAGGCTGTAACCGAATGTGTTAACTGTTACGCTAAGAGACACGTCTGAAATTACGTGCCAACTTATCGGTTGCTAAGTTACTTTGTTGTTTTTTAGCGATAATTAACTAATTGTATAGTGTGCCTTCTTTGAGTGCTTAAGATTAATTCCTTTATACGTGCGCATGAGTATCATCTCCAACATATACTTCATCGAGCCACTTTTATGGACGTGTACATATCGATATATGTATATATATATATATATATATATATATATATATATATTAATAAATAAATATATATATATATATATATAATGTATATACATATATTTATTTACTTATATATATTTATAGATAAAATAGTTATTCAGCGAAACATGTTACTGCGCCCCATCTGCGGGTCGATAAGGTATATGCATGGAGAACACTCGTGCGTATGTATGAGCCTATCAACTCTATACTCTCACCGAACAGAACAGTTTTGAAACACGTTCATGCTCCCTCATAAAGATAACAATAAAATATATTTTTACTAAACATATATTGAGTAGACACATTCTGATGTTTATGAAAATCAATTACTTAGGGTCTGTAATGCAAATAATTTCGTGCAATGCGTGTAAAAATTACAAGAGGATGTTTTGAACCAGCTAAAAATGTTATGTTAATGACTACGCTAGACATTTTGAAATGTTGTAACTAGTAACGTAATTACTATTATTATTTGTGAGTAATGTGGTTTTAATGTTGATGGCTACAAGAATAATGAATATGTTCGTGTTGGCTTCATAGGGATTTTTGTGTATTATCAACAAATGTGTTTTTTGGAAAACGGGGACAGTGACTCTTTTTTAGATGTTAGCAAATTGAGCAAGTGACAGAGGTGTATGATAAACATACAGGAAAGTTGTGTGATAGTTAAACCGATGTACCAATTATTTACATATATATATATATATATATATATACATATATATATATATGGATACATATATAAATATATATATATATATATAAAGTCGTGTAGATATATATATATATATATATATATATATATATATATATATATATATGAGCAATAAGCAATATTATAAGCAATATTGCCATTCCGCACGTGTTTTTGAGATGTTAAACACCCACAGTTTGTAAAAAATGTATCCCTCGAAATATATTATGGAACACGGTCACACACATTACATCACAGTGTTGAAGTCTTTCCTAATCAAGTTAGAATTGGTTCACCTCTTCTCTGATTTAATTAATAATATCATGAAGTGTGCATGGAGACATACAAGCATACTATCAAATATATACGCAGAAACATCCGCAGAGTGTTAGTAGTATATGCATAGATTATGGCCTTTTGCAACTAAAACTATGCAGACTTACATGAATAAATGATTATAGAAATGAACCAGCTTTGTTGTAGACACTTTTATGGCTACATCTCTTATTTCAATGTTAAAAATTGCTCTGACATATTCGATAAGATTCATGTTTAGTTGGTAACTTTACTACGACTGTCGCCAAACTATTTTTGACTTGCTCAATTACGAGCCATTTTTGAAATGCATAAATCTTCGACGCGAGGAAAAAAATGATAATACATATACAGCATATGTTAAATGTATTTGAACACATAATCAGTCTAAACCTTTCTACTCAAGTGGAAGAGTGATAAAAAAGAAATGCTGCAACATAACTACACTAATGTTTGCCATCAATTAGATGTTTAGTCGATAGGACAGGTATTTCTTTTAACTCTATTTCGTTATAATTTAAATACTACACGCAATAATATAACTGATATTTAAATGATTATTTTTTTCTTTGTTTTCTCTCGCATTTTCCTTCTGTAAGTCCCAGAAATAAAGAGGCCCCTTCTACTTGATTAATCATGAGATGAATATATATATATATATATATATATATATATATATATATATATATATATATATATATATATGAAGGAGAATGGAAAGGAATTAGAGAAAGCAAAAGCCAAATCAAAATTCAATTCAAAAGTTCAAAGCAAGGTATATTCCGCAAAAAGGCAATTTATTCAAGTTAAATTTTCCTTAAGCCAGGCTTTTCAAAGATCAAATCTTATCATCAGAGGAAGTCGCTGGGATAGATAAGTTGGCAATGGCCAAGATTTAAAATTTGAAAAAATAAAATAAAAGTTGTAGGAAAAGAAACGCAGGGCAAAACTGTGCCAAGGTGCAAGCAAATGTCCGATTGCCAAAAAGTCCGGTGTCGATATTGAGCTGTATACTCTTCACAATAGGGTTTTACCTTTCCTAAAAGTTCGCTTTTAGTACACCTCTTTATATATATATATATATATATATATATATATATATATATATATATATATATATATATATATATATATATATCCGAGTGTTCATTAAATAGTCTCTTTAATTCTGGAAGCTTTAGTTAGTGAAGCAGTGGACACTACTATTTCCCGGTACTTATGCAGTTTACGGGCCTCGTTATTGTCGGGTAACGTAAACAGCTGAAATGTGCCGAACGAAAACGTGTTCTTTTTAGCGAAAACACTGGCCAATGTTAAAACTATAGCCACCAATAATAATTAAGGAAGAAAAAACAACATTTAAATTAAACCTGATGTTATTTTCTGTAAAAAAACATAAATAATTAAAGAAAAAAACACTCATCATGGGGTAATTTGCATGAATAAAACATCTTAAGCGAAGAAAATATAGTGCAACAACTGCTAGCAAAAAGTTTGTTATTTGTGATCTTTTCTTGCCAATTATTTTTGAACCCTATAGACTAGGTTAGTGATAGTTTAGGGTTAGGTAGTTTTCATCTTATGGTTAGGGTGTTCTACTGTTAGGGTGAGATTAGGGTGGTTTTCTTTTATGGTTAGGTTAGTGTTCGAGTGTTACACTGCAAGGATTAGTGTGTTTTGTTAGCAAATTTCTGTTTAAGTTGGGGTGATTTTCTATTATGTTTTCGTTAGAGTGCCGTTGTGTTAGAGTAAGCTTAGGGTTAGGGTGTTGTGTTAGTAGATAAAGGCAGACGACAGTTAAAAAAGAGCTAGAGAGATTGGGAGGAAGCTGTGCACCTCCAAGAATACTTGTCCTTCACATCATGTTTTTGTATTCAATTTGACTTCATGTACAAACGTTCAGCAACTCTCCTTTCCGTCTAGCAGTTCCCTTTTTTTTGCAGAAGTTAATAATTGCTTCACAATACTGAAGCGTCTCTCTCAACCTGATTATATTAATGATGACATCAACTAATTTTCAAAAATGGTTGCATTTCCGCAATAGTTTTATCGCGTTTGCAAATTGTCGGCTGCTTCAATTTCACTGGCTAAGCGTTTCGGCACCTTCCGGCGGTTTACGTACCTGTCAGAATACGCATCGTTTGTTCTACAGCGATCCGTAAACTGTAGAAGTGCCTATTCCCCTTCTCCCCAATATACCATCCAACTGTGTTATAGTTTATTGTGAAATATATGAGTACTTTCCATAATTTTTCCTATTGCAAACCTACAATGCAAAATAGATACGGTTAAGGTTATAGTGTATAACATTAATTTATGTGTTTTCTTTAATATTTATGGTTGAATCTTTCTGCTAACTACATCAGTAAGATGTGACAAAGACCGGAAAGTAGTAAAAGCCAGAACCCTGATGTCGAAATCTCTCAATAAAGAGGAGGTAATGCCTGAGATGATTCACCTCTAATCAGCGAACCGGATCCTAATTTATTTCGTCAAAATGCAGTGCAAAGATGTGATTTCGCAATCTAGTAGGGGATGATTTATTCTCGTCCTCACCACCTCTTCAACACGGGAGAAGTGTTACTAGTCACTCTCTATCGTTATATCAACGATTAGTGCTCGACTGAACTTCAATCCTTGGTCGCCCCCTGTACGATATTTACAGAAAGAACACGTATGGCTCCACTCATACCAGATAAGGTTCCTTTCATTCAGCTTTTACCAAACAAGAAACAAAACTTTAATAGACAAAGTTCCTCTCCAAGAACATCCTGTCTTTGGAACAAGATACTGCGAGACTGCTTCCCGATCGACCACAGCATAGTGGTCTTAAATTCTGATGTAAAAAAATACTTGATCATCTGCTCTCTCGAAATATCAATTCCTATTAAATAATCACCTGCCCACCGAACCAATTGTTCCCGCTCCTCTCGTTGTGGCGATTATCGTGTCACTGAAGATCTATTTAACCATTATCCTCTAGTAGCCCCTGGGCTTTGAGAAGCAGTAAGAGCTATTAATTATGAAAACATATGTTTACTTACTAGCTAAGCAGTTCTTATTTGCTATAATTAGGACAAGGACGTCTATCAGCTTGTATAATCACAGCCAACACAACACTGAAAAACCGGTCGAATATTTATGGTCATCATGTATTTTACAAAATAATGTTAGTAAGTATTTATACACACGACACATTTTCATTGTATTTGAATAATACGTTTTCAAATATAGTAAGAAATTATAATACAGTGTAAAACTAGTTGTTAAATGGGTCCCTGCTTAATAATTTAGGGTGTTTTTACTAATGATTCACCACTAATTAAACCGCGGGGACAACTCAATGATAAAAGTATAAAGGATTATCAGTTAGACGATGATATCCCGAACGAGAAGATTAGAAACAGTGAGTGTGATGGACAGAAAATTACTTAAAATGAATTGATTATCTAAAAGGGTAGCTCTACAATAATGTGTTCACATTCTTCTTGAACACGACCATTATGTAGTTAGTTGGAGAGCAAAATCCTGGTGTTTTCATCCACGGATTAGATGTTCTAGGAAATAAACTTTGTTTATGAAACTTTCATTTAGTTGTCGGTAAAGAAAGAGAGAAGAGAACATTCTTGCCATGAATATTTCATAAGATACCAGAAATTAGCGGATAGAAGAGCACCAACCATTAACATAAGGATACATTAGAGAGAGGCTGGCAACATCTCTTCCGTGTAGAAAGAGGGTGTATGGACGAGAAGAGATCATTCCTCACGACTTCCGGAGTCTATTTTATACCTTCTCAAAGCAGAAACGATTGCTCCAAGCGGCACCCTCATATTAGTAGTAATAGAGATATAAAATGTATTATTGGAATAGCATAGCGTGAGACAAACATGTTATTATATATGATACTAGCTATTATTTTGAAAAATTGAAATAATTAAAATATTCTCCTAACTTTGTTGTGAACCCGAAACAAAATCTTTCTCATTTATTCTCAATAATAGATACAAATTAACATTTTTTCTATTTCCGATGCAACTTTATTTACCTCTTTAATGTGACTGTAAAGGGAGAGAAAGAAGAATACATCAATTTGGATTTTCGGATTTGAATTTTGAAATATATCGCAAGGTGTTGAATAGCACGTCGGTTTCTTCCAAAGAAACACATAATTTAAAGACAAATGCTGAAGATCAGACACTAATTGAATAATAATATAAATAATAGTTAAGTAAAAAAATGTATTGAAAAAAACTGATTTGTGAATTAGTTAATATCACATCTACATAAGTACTATGTAAAAATGATGTGTGAATTAGTTAATATCACATCTACTTAAGTACTATGTCAAAAATGATTTGTGAATTAGTTAATATCACATCTACATAAGTACTAAGTAAAAATGATTTGTGAATTAGTTAATATCACATCTACATAAGTACTATATAAAGATTGGTTTGTAAATCAGTTAATATCACATCTACATAAGTACTATGTAAAAATGATTTGTGAATTGGTTAATATCACATCTACATAAGTACTATGTCAAAAATGGTTTGTAAATTAGTTAATATCACATCTACATAAGTACTATGTAAAAAATTGTTTGTAAATTAGTTAATATCACATCTACATAAGTACTATGTAAAAATGATTTGTGAATTAGTTAATATCACAGCTACATAAGTACTATGTAAAAATGATTTGTGAATTAGTTAATATCACATCTACATAAGTACTATGTCAAAAATGGTTTGTAAATTAGTTAATATCACATCTACATAAGTACTATGTAAAAAATTGTTTGTAAATTAGTTAATATCACATCTACATAAGTACTATGTAAAAATGATTTGTGAATTAGTTAATATCACATCTACATAAGTACTATGTAAAAAAGTGTTTGTGAATTAGTTAATATCACAACTACATAAGTACTATGTGAAAAATGGTTCGTGAATTAGATAATATCACATCTACATAAGTACTATGTAAAAAATGATGCCCCTATTGTGTAAAGCTGAATTAATTTTTAATATGGCGTTTTCACTGAACGGGAAGTGAAAAATTAAAAAAACTACCGTATTTATGCCTTTAGACAGTTAGCATGGTGTTGCCATAAGTGGTAATAATAAATATTTGTTTGTGTGTTTTATAATTTATGTTTCAACTGTAATTCTTTCGGGTTGTTATGTTTGCTAATTTATATGTGATATACTGGAGACCTGTTCAAGCGGGATGAGAAATGGATAATTAAGAAGTATGGGTTTACTATATGGGAATTCATTAATTTACAGTTAGGCGAACAACTATTATTAAATGGCATTTTAACACTGTATCATTATAACTATATTAATAAAATTGCATGATCAATTCTCGTCCGTGTATGTGTATGTGCGCGCATCTCGTCTTTACGGCACCTACACATTATTATTATTTTTAAATGTCTTATTCATCCAATTATATTCAAACATGAAATCGCGTAAGAAAATAATTTTCGAAAATCCTATCAAACATGATTTAATTACAAAATTGAATCTACGAGAAACGATTTCGGATATTTTCCATACAGACAGACATCTCATTATGATTTAGAAATTTAAAAAAAGAATTAATTCATCTCTGGCCTTTAAACATTGAGTACACATACATGGATATTTAAATCGTGGAAAAGACAGTAACATTTTACTTAAATACTTAAAATCCGTATATATTTAAAGGTTGAAAGCGCTGGAACTAATTCATATATATTTATGATGAGAGAATGAAACAAAACATAGTAACAGATTAATTTTAGTAATTTATCACAGTTTTTAGCATATTTGTTAATTTACTCATCAAACAATTGCTTAATAAACAGATTTAACTAAAACAACGGATAGATTTTAAAAAGGGCGAAATAAAAATTTAAATAAGCGTGCAGAACTTGTCAACTAAGGTTGTCCATTTCGAACACTAAATTGTAGAGATGTTAACTATACGTTTTAGACAAGCTCAGAATCAGTGGTTTAACTTTTTTGTAAAAGTGAATATATCTTATTGTTGTTCGCTTTTTTTCAAATTCATGTATCTCATGGAAACTAATAAATTTCTAATGTCAACTAAGTGATATTTCGTTGCTTAATTTTGCGATTACACATTTGATATTTTTTCGCGACGAGAAACATAAGATAAACTCCTAAGCCTCATGACCACGAATGATTACAAATAAGAAACGGTATGCATTTTACACGTTTGTTACACTTTCGAAAAGTTTATACAGATTTTAGTTGAAATGTCAGTTAACCACATCCTCAGACAAGTACTTGTTTTCAGCATAACAGATTCAAGTCAGATGGAATCAGTTTGTATGCAAGTGGTAAGTAACATGTTCGACTACAGTCAAAGGAGTAGTAGCCCTTGAAAAGAGAGCTAAAGGGTCTTCGGCTCTCTTTTCATAGGCTACTACAAAGAGGTTTAAAATAAGACCTTTCTCCTTTTTTCAGGATTCCTCCACTTAACAATGATCCTCAACGTATAATGCTGATTACTTAGCAAGGTGCATAAAATGCAATTTTCTTAATTTGTGGTATAACCCGAATGAGGATAAGCCCTTAGTCTTTCGGCCCATTAGTTAGCATGCTTACGGTTACATCAAATCTGAATCTGTACTGCATATGTGTTAAGACATATGAACAGGTTTGTTATGCAGGAAAAACAAGAACTATTGTGCCTAATACATTGTATATAGTTAACTGAATACGATTAAGTAAGCCATGGTGGAAATTGTGAGTCCTTGCATTTGTCAATGCAATTAGTTGAAAACTTACGACAAAAGATTCAATAAAATTGAAACTAGGCGTAGACACTTCCATAGTCAACAAATGTATTAATTTGGCTAATCACAAGAACCACAATTGGTTCTAATTTTTACCTCCTTAGAAAACTGTACTTTATTAAAAAGTAACATGAAGAGGCATGCGGAGTGTAAAATGTATGTCCAATTATAAAGAAAGAAATACATATGATTTAGATTATTTTTACGGTGATTATTATAGTTTCATAACGATTCCACCGACCAAACTCCGACATTATTTCAATTAATATTTTTCAGATTTTAAAATATCCATATCAGACTCCGGAACCGAAATTATTATTCACCTGCAGAAAATCGGATGTGACATACCCCGAAACGTTGAAAAATAATAGGAATCCGAATAATGCAAGTACGATTAATTACAATTATTTAGTTCATTAATCCTGTAACAAATTAAGTATTTAAGCAAGGTTTATATTTTCATCATCATTGTATATTTTCTTCCATTCTTAAGGTAATTTCCATTATATGTACTGCTGGTTTAATCGATACACAAGAAAATAAAAAAACACACTGATACATGCTTGAATACACCTTGCAGCGGTAATTGACACGATTCAAAAATTCGAGCGATGATTAGATTTTATTTATTGTATTTTAATTTTTTATATGAAGTATACTCGGATACAATATATAGGACTGTCACGTAGATATATTGCATGTCCCGACAACGTTCGTTGAACTCTCCCAAGAAGTGTTTATATATGTGCCTCTCTTCGCATAGATACAACTGAAATTCCCTTTCTTGACGTGGTAATATCTCGCTTGGTTCTGACACTTGTATGCAGAGTCAAGGGTGATTTGTAACTGGGTTTGAACCTAACGTCCGTCAGAGATTATCATTCCCTACACTTATAAGTGAGAAAGCTTGATCCACTGGCGTATGTAAGTAAGAATAATTTAATATTATTTATTTAAAATTAATATATATATATATATATATATATATATATATATATATATATATATATATATATATATATATATATAGAGAGAGAGAGAGAGAGAGAGAGAGAGAGATAATATCTTTTTAATATAGTTCACTGTATACATAAATGGGTTACTGAGAATTAATGTAAAAACTTTATGGATCATCCTAAGTTCGGAGCGGGGCAGCGAAATGCTTGTTGACATTAGTTTTACATTTCTGCATGTCGGAACAGTCGAGGAAACAGGGTACTTGGAGGAGATTCCAAAGGTAGTCATAACGAGGAAAGAAACTATTAGAGTAGAAAGCTATCCGGCAACTGGAGTCCTCAACAGTGAATAGATGGGATTTAGATGATTATCAGGTTTATCATGTGCCTTTAGGTCGAGGAGGAACCCGGGCAGCAAGTTCATCGAAGCACATTCTCTTAAAGTACTTGTAAAAGAAGCACAATGTAGCAACATTACGACAATGGGACAGGGGCTGCAGCTTGGTGAATGATAAGTAACCTATTAGATTAGGAACTTTTTTCATCTCATCTAAGAGGGATAGACTAGTGGATGGTGGACTCGCCCAGATGAAACAACAATAATTTATGCAGTGACGGATGGTGGCTTTGTATATATATATATATATATATATATATGATTCTGTCTGCTGTGAGAAAATGTCTAGCTTAGTAAAAAGCGTCCACCTTCTTTGCAGCAGCCTTGGAAATGTATCGATGTGTTTGTTCAAATGTATGTTACCTGTGAAGGTTAGACCGAGTAGTTTAAACGTTGAACTCTCAGGTAAAGTATTACTTGCCATTGTATTCGGTGGTTAAAGAGGTTTCTTGTACTTGTCGAAGGAAAATAGATTTGTCTTAGCAGCATTAAACGTTACTATCCATTTACAACCCCATTTCTAGTACACACACATACATATATATATATATATAGAGAGAGATAGATGTATATATATATATATATATATATATATAAATATATATATATATATATATATATATATATATATATATATATATATATTATTGTGTTGCTTACATTAAACATCTAATATTAATTGCTCGCTCAGTTAGATTATTGGATGGCATTGTCCTCGCGAGTGTGAACTCCTAATTGTGAGAGATTGGTTTTTAGACTTTCTTATATGTGATGTGGTGGCTCAAGATGCAGAGTACTTGCCTAGCAGGCAAGCCAATTTTGTTTTGAATAATTAGATCCAATATGTTCTACTAATGCTCCTAAAGGATTGCGAAACTCGAGTTTATGACTTCCGGTCCGTGACTTTCATGGTGTCTGTTGGATTCGGCGTTTTCTGATTGTAGAAATAATTATATACATACATACATACATGTATATATATATATATATATATATATATATATATATATATATATATATATATATGTATATATATATATATATATATATATATATACATATATATATATATATATATATATATATATATATATATATATAAGTGTACGATACGACTTCGTTCTTTCAAATTATATCCAAGTTTATGCCTCAAGAGCATAC
>OY744523.1:41848599-41888599 GCA_963556195.1 Sepiola atlantica
AACATTAATTAGATTGAAGTTTAAATCCTGGATTAAAGGACTTTAAATCAATCCAAAAGGAATTTACATGAAAGTATCATCCGGGCGGTTTAAGGGCAGTAACTCCTAAGGGTTTTTGAATGATTTGTACTCGGATTTAACATTATTAACTAAGGTATACTGAATGATTATGGGAGTGATAAAATTGGTATGCTGATTAACCATTGTTTAGAGATAACAGTAAGGATTGGGTCAGCAAGATTGGATATGTTTGGGGGATATGGGAGATTAGCATTATGACCGAGAAATGGTTGGGGACGTATGGAAGTAATAATGATGTGAAATAAAGGTGTTACCCTCTAAATGACTGGAGAAATATTTTTGAGAAAGTTATAATTATTGCTCTTTGAAAGTAGTGTGTTTATATTCTGATTAAGGTATTTGTTTGTATATTTTTATTTTATTCATATTTATGAGGGGTGATAGTTGGGACAATATTCCTGAATGGAAGTTGGTATTTATTGGGGCAATTATGAGGTTATGTATTTGGCAGAAAGATGGATGTAGCAAGGTCTTTATGTGTAAGTCCAGTTGATGATTAGTGCTTGTTCGAATATTCTAACTGACTGTATTTGGGTCAATGATGGCCCTTAATATATGATATTTTCAGCGTCACACAGAGGACATCTATTTATGGCTAGTGAAGGATGATATTCTCTCAATTACTTTCCATTTGATGGTGAAGGCTGTCTTTTCATCTTTAAATTGCCATATCTGTGTCGCGACTGTCGTATTTGCCTTGTTTGTTGTATCTGATGTGTTCGTATAATCTTTGTTTGAAGCTTATGTGTTCCGCTTTTGAGACATTTTCATTCATTATTATTCTTATATATTTTCTGCGTTTCTAGATATTTTTACTATACGTATACGGACGATTCGGAGAGTAAATAAATATATGTATATATATATATATATATGTAAAGGAGTAAGGGTTAGGGTTAGGGTTACTTTTCTCTCGTTGGAACTGCACTAATACTGCACTACCCTCTTCTCTCTCTCTCTCTCTATATATATATATATATACAGGGTGGCGCAAAAGTCACGCATTAGTTTGAATCAGTAACAACTTTCACATTTAATCAAATTTTCTCCTTATTTTTCAGAATATTACATGTATAAACTCTGATAATTTATCATGGAAAAATATAGCACTAAACAACGAACCAAAATTATTGAACTTTACTTCGGAAACCATCGTTCAATAACCTTAACCCAAAGAGCCTATCGTCGGCATTATAATGTAAGACAATCTCCCAGTCATACCACAATTGATCGTCTTGTGGCCCGATTTCGGCAGCAGGGTTCAGTCAGTGATCTTCCACGATCTGGCAGACCACGTTCAGTACAGACAGCGGACAATGTAGCACTCGTTGAGGATAGCATTGCTGAAAATCCAGACACCTTAACTCGAAGACGAGCCACTCAGATTGGGATGTCCAGAAGGTCACTTCAAAGAATTTTGCGTGAATTGCATCTGTTTCCATACAAAATTCAATTGGTACAGGCATTACCACCCACAGATTTGCAATCACGCGTAGCTTATGCTGTTCACATTCAGCAATTAGCCAGATAACAAAATGAGTTCATCCATAAGCTGATAATGAGCGACGAAGCCCATTTTCATCTGAACGGGTTCGTAAAAAAGCAAAACTGCAGAATATGGGCCATTGAAAATCAAAGAACCGTTCAGCAGCGTGAATTAAATTCACTAAAATGTACCGTATGGTGTGGTGTTACCTCGGAAAGAGTGATCGGTCCATATTTCTTTGACGACGAAGAAGGTGTCGCGTTGATGATAACTGCACAGCGATATCAACAAATGATTCAACATTTTTAAGGGCAGCTGTTCAAGCCAACCCAGAAATGTGGTTCCAACAAGTTGGAGCTACTGCCCACACGGCCCGACAAAGTATGGCGCTCTTGAGGGGATTGTTTGGCGAGCGCGTAATTAGCAGATTTTCTGATTTTAACTGGCCTTCACGTTCACCGGATTAAACAGCCCCTTTGGGGTTATCTAAAGGCAAGGGTATATGTGAACAAGCCTTCAACGATTCAAGCAGCTCAAAAACAATATCAGACATGAAATCCAAGAACTAGAGCCAGTTATTCTAAGGACTGTAATGGAAAATGCCCTTACTAAAGCCCGTCTTTGTGAGGCCGAAAATGGTACCCATTTAAAGGATATTATTTTTAAACCCTACTGCAACAAAATTACCAAGTAAATGTATTATTCATCAGAAAAGCCTAGTAAATTACTTGAAATGTTGTAATTTCTATCACCTAAACAAACCAATGCGCGACTTTTGCACCACCTTATATATATATATATATATATATATATATATATATATATATATATATATATATATAATTGCAAATCTAATGTATACTTCGTCATCTACAAACGTTGTTTTATAACTTTTGGCGATCTACGGGTTAGAGTATTTTCGGCTTGCTTACAATTAAAGGTAAAGAAACCTCAAAAACGAGAATCTGCAATCTCAGAGAAATATTGCTAGAAGGCATGAATTACTCTTCGTGTATACTATGTACATATCATGCATATATACATATGTATATATATATATATATATATATTTATAAATATGTATATGCAATATATATATATATGTATGTAAGTATGGATATATATATGTATTATGTATACTAGCCAAAATAACCTCCCTACGGTCGTCTATTTTTGTTAGGCTTCGGCGTCAGAAATGAACGCTCACCTGTAAACCGATGGAGCCCCATAGCGACTTAGTAAATAGTCATACAACTTTGATGGAGTTTCGGCTTCAGACAGATCGACAGACAGACAGATAGACACAAAGACAGACAGATAGATAAACTCCATTATTAATAGATGTGTGTATGTATATATATATATATATATATATATATATATATATATATATATATATATATATATATATGTGTGTATATACATGTGTATATATATGTATATATATATATGTATATATGTATATATATATGAATAAGTGGATATATGTATATATATATGTATATATGCATATATATATATGTATATATATGCATATATATATATATATATATATATATATATATATATATATAGGTAGGTTTGGTAGTTTTGTTTTACGGCATATCAACCCTTTTTGGGTTATTTAATGCCGAATCTGGTCTTGTTTTCTTCTCTTTTTTGTTTTTTCCCCTTTTAATATCTGTTTCTATTTAACCCATAGTTGGGACCCTAACAGGTACTACCACTCCGGGTAAGGGTGGACCTGGGAGCAATGGTAATTAAGAGGAGGCTCCACATTCCCCAAAGTCCGTAAGCCGGATCTCACCATCGGATGTAGTTTAAGGTAATATCCAGGACCGGGAGTAGGGTAGGAAAAATAAAAATAAAAAAGGGGAGGAAGAAAGGGAGATGGGCTGTTGTTTTTGTTTTTGGTTTTGTAGAACATAATTAAGTTTTACAAACAAAAAAAACAAAAAAACAAAAAAAAACGTCAATGTAGGTGAATTTCGTCTGATATCACCAGTATATATATATATATATATATATATATATATATATAAAGAAAAGTACTTATAGGTGTGTCAAATTACACACGCACTATTCGTCAATTATTGACTTCCGAACAACAGCAGTAGTATATTTCGCATAAAAATATATTATTGATAAGGTTTTATGATTAAAATTTAAGTCCTTTAATGTAAAAACAGGTTGGGTTGTCTTGTTTAACAATATATCAGCGTTTTACAGCTAGGATTCTTTCTTTAAATCCATGTTTATTTTGCGATTTTCTGCTTAAATACCAGTTGTCTTATTTAGTTCATGGATGGGCATAATAATTACATTTATTTCTCATATCTAATGTTATTAAAGAACTCTCGGCAACTCCGGATAATATGTTTATAAAGATAATAACTTCATATTTATTACTGACTAATAAATTTGTCTGTTAAAATATTTTTCGATACTAAAGTAATAATTTGTAAAGCTGGTACATATATATATATATATATATATATATATATATATATTAACGGCAAGGAATACGGACGTTTGGGAGATTTTGGGAAGGTAGAATGAAATTAAACAAGTATAAAAACGAGAGGAAACGATTAACAAAATTAATTAATGTTCTAAGACGGCTTTCGTCCACACTCATCAGAGTATTAACGTGGAAGTAATTAAATACGACTAAAACCTAAAAAAAAAATTGATATACATATATATACATGGGTCGTTTCTTATTAGTAAATATTTCGTATTTGCGATTATTTTCCAGTAAATCTAATAACATTTTTTATATTTAGAAATAATGAAAGGTACAAAAAAAAATAATCTGCCCGAGTTTGTATCCTATTCTATTTTTACTAGAATTTTGACAGTAGTCTTATGCAAATATAGCGTTAGACTAAATCTAAAATCTTGGTATTTCTTTTGTTTCTCTATCTAATCTCATAATTTATAGATTCTAAAATCTATCATATCACGTTCTTTCGTTTTCCGGAATAACTGTTCAGCGTTACATTTATAATGATGCCTGAGCAATAAGTGTATGTTTTTCTTATCGTGTCAAATTGAATATCAAGTAAATGTTCAGAAACCTAAATTTAAGCAAAAACCTCATCGTTTTCATTTGAATCTTTTTAAAGAGGCGGTATTATTAAGTATGATCAAAAGTCACTGATGGTGTAATAAGTTTTTAAAGCGACATATATTATGTATATATATATATATATATATATATATATGAAGGGTTAGTTAATTTAAGCATATACATATATACATATATATACACACATATATATATATATTATTTAATGTATAGAGATATATTATAGTACGTATACATTCTAGTATTTACTTAAACGGTACTCAATACGTGATTAGAGCAAGGTAGTAAGATATGAACATATATTTACGTCAACTGAACTATATCATATACTATAAATATATTTTCATAATTTATTATATATATATATATATATATATATATATATATATATATAATGTAAATATAACTATCTTATATCAGATCCTCGATATTAGGGATAAAACAATGTTATATGAAATATTTAAATGTGAAAGTGTTATAATCATCAGGGTTAGAGTAAAGAATAAATTTAATGAGCGTTAATCCATGTCATTTAAAACTATTACTTTTTTTCCTCGGAAAAAAAAACCCATTAAATTGCTAATTATTTGTAATTTTAATTCGAAAATGTGGAACAAAGACGTAATCGATTATTTAAGTAAATATACTTCATGCAAAGTTTAAATAATTAGAAGAAGTTATTGTATCAATGCAGTTGTTTGCAAATCTAATTTAGAACAGTTATTATATAGTTGTAGGTGATTACCTAAAGTAAAAACCAAAAAACGATTCAAAAGCTAGAGGCCTGTAAAATGGTAGTATATATGTAAAAACAGTTTACCATCAGTCACACTTCTTTAGAACGCAAGTAAATATGGTGGAGTTAGTTAAGCAGATGAAGTAACTTTATTATATAAGGGCAAACGTTAGTCTGCATGTATGTATGTAGGTATGTATGTATGTATGTATGTATGTATGTATGTATGTATGTATGCATGCATGTATGTAATTATACTCATAAAAAACTACTCAAAAAACCGTAACAAAGTTGATATATTTCTAACTGGCCAACCCTCGGACCAATATAATGTCAGAATTATAAGAGACGTTCCATTTACTTGTGTAGAACTGACAAGAAACATGTCCGGGGAGTACTTAGATTGTATCGTTTTTTAACTATCTGTTCGATCTACGGATGGGTAAATAGTTTTTTCCTTTCTTTTACCTACGCCGGAGCTGTTAGATTTCATTTAAACATTTTACTTACTTCGTACCTCTGGTTCGCCTATGCTAAACAAGAAAAACCTTCTCTCTCACTTAAATAAGCAAAACGTATGTTTTAGAATCGTCAAAACCTTTTGGAAGATATACTTCCTCATCAGAATTACTAGATTTCAAATAAAGATATATAAAAATACCCTTAATTTTTTTGTTCCTTTTAGTCCTCATCTTGTTGTTTTGGTGTTATCAGTTCGATATTGGTGAACGAATGAGAGTCTTGTTTTTTTTTTGGACGGCACATGGCGGTGCAAATTGTAATAATATAGTGTTGTCCTTGGTTAGAAAGCATTGTTTATATGAAAATATTAATTATTAAAAATAATAATAAGCAATTAGAACGCCATACAATGCATTTTAGTTTTATTAACTTTTTTTTTTCAATTTTATTTTCGAAGATATACACCTCATCAGAATTAATATTTAAAAATCGGTAGTAGTTGAAAAAAACATTTAAAACTAGTTTTATATTCAATAAAAAATATTGTTCATATCGTTAGTAAAACTTGCTATCTTATTTAACAGTAACATTTTTCATACGTATTCTTTCTATCCGGTCAGAAATAAAGTTATCTCCCATGTTGGTTTCCCTTGATACTTTTTCCCCCATTATTCGTTCAATCTTCTTCAGATGACACATAAAAATAAGCAAAAATGCTGAGGAAAAAAAGAGAACTTCTAGAACGCGCACGTGAAGTCGTTTATATGTAAGAAAACACGAACCAGTGCAGTTCCAGGAAGGACGTTAAACATTTAAATTCTGGGGCAGCAGAAATATCGTCACAGTTAAACTTGTATTAAATTAAACATTTTAACATGTAGTTACTGGTTTCATACGTACTGTAATTAATTGGCGGTTGCTGAATAACATTACGTATAAAAGCAGTGCATTTTTACAATGCTGAACATAATACAATTCATCCTTTGACGCTAATTATTGCGTATCGGAAATTAAATCGGTTAAGGCTTTCCTGGAACTGCAATGGTTAGTTTCTTTAAGGTTTAACTGACTTCACATCCGCGTTCTTTGCTGCTTTTTAAGCGGCTCTTCTTTTCCATAACTGTGTTGTTCATTTGATGTTGTCAACTGAAGATAATTAAACTAAGAATCGTAAACATTTATGATACATATAGAGCATACATTGATTGATTTGTGTTGAACACAAAGAAGATTATGAGAACAATTGAAAAATGAAAACAATGTATATACAAGTAGAATACTTATGTTATATTTTGCAGTGTTTGTTTACATGAAACAATGCTGCCTTAATACACACACTCATACAATATATATATATATATATATATATATGTGTGTGTGTGTGTGTGTGTGTGTGTGTGTGTGTGTGTGTATTTCTGTATCCTTTCCTTAAATATTCAAATATAAATGACATAGCCAAAAGCAAGTGTAAAATCCCAATAGTGTCAGGCTTCAGCTATGTTGTATACAATATTTTTTAACATTTTATTTCATACCATATCCAATTTTATGACGGACAGATTTACATTCTTTCTCAATACTTGTTTTTATTCAGCATACAATTGTTATGGCTTTTATCTCTAATATTTCTTTGTGTACGGCGAAACAATTGTATGCTTAATGAAAAATGAGTATTGTGAAACACAGGGAAATCAGTCCTTCATAACATTAGATATAGTATAAAATGAAACAAAAAATATTGTATATATATATATATATATATATATATATATATATATATAGAGAGAGAGAGAGAGAGAGAGAGAGAGGAGAGAGAGAGAAATAGAGAGTGAACATAGAGAGAGAAATTTGAAAGGGAAAAAAACAATGTAAGAATTCCAAATCTATTTCATCTTCAGTTGTTCAATGCAAAGTGTATTCAATAAAATATGGTTCTTTTTCTGTTTCTCTGGCCATGCCTGTCAAAGATTAGAATCTTACAATCAGATGAATTACATAGATAGATAAGTAATAATTGCAATTTTTAGAAGATGATAACATTTGGAATACAAAAACATACCTGAATATTTATCTCTAAGACACGTAAACTCACAAATCTCTAACCATTTGAGCCCTCATCTTAATATGAACCTTTTTAAAACTTCTGAATTATATATAAGGGCATATTCATCATAGTGTTAAAAATATTACCCATTATACCTTCACTTTTAACGCGTTTCAACCCTTCACCTTATAATATATATACGCTAAGTTTGAATTCCTCTCAATACGAATAATTATTTTCTAGAATTGTTCAGTTAATGCTGAGCATGCTACTGTATTAATGTGATAGAACCCCCACCTTAAAATCTTCACTGATATCCTATCTTGCTTGGCAAAATCTAACAGCATGTATTGAAATCTGTTTTTACTTACTAACGATGAGCTGTATTTAAACAAACCTTATCCCACGTTAAATCAAGCGTCACCTGCAGTAACCAACGTCCAACCCTTACCTCACATATCACTCATCCCTATCCTGTCCTCATCTCTCACCTACCTCAAATTTGAACCTCATAGTCTGTTTATGTCTCTAGAAGCCATCGGATGAATATCTAATCCCCAGCGAACCTTCCTTCTTCTTGGAGTCTACTCCAAATCTGTAAAATCTTTGACCTCACATCGTTAGTGATCTATTTACGTGGTGCTATAGAAGATTTTAAGATGGCTTCAAATGTCCAACATACAAGTCAACCAACTTTTCTTTCTATGGCAGATCCATATCTCATGCTCTTGAATTAATTCCTTACGGATGTACCATATTTTGACGACATTTGACGCAGTTGCCACGGACTTTTAACGGTGAAGTTTTGTCTTCCTATCATCACTCTTTTCCTCACTGGACATTTTGAGACTGGACTAGTTATTATTTTGAGATATACTGCATTTTGAGAAGCACTCACACACTTACATTCACTTTCTTTTATCGTCTCAATTTGTTTTTAAATGAGGAATTTAGGCCAATTCCCTGTCAACTTATCTATCTATATAATTATGTTGATTATAAGATTACAGGCTTTGAAAAGCCTGGCTAAAGGAAAGAAAAATAAACATGGTGTTATTGAATACACTTTGAATTAAACTAGTGAAGATGAAATAGATTTGTCATATTTGCATCTATGATTTCTTTATTTTCATTTATTTATTTAATTGCTTTTTCTCGTATATTGAATTTTAATCATTTCACGATAGTCTGACATTTCTATAAGTATATATCATACGTTTAGCTTCATTCCTCATACATAGTTATATATATATATATATATATACATATATATATATATATATATATATATATATATATATATTGTAATATATATTGTTATATATATACGCCGGATAAAGTGTTAAGATATCACTGTTTTTTTTTCGGTATCAAGCGGTGGCCAAGTGGTTCTATGAGTTTCGAATCGCATGATCAGTAGTAAATAGTGATATATCGATGCTGATGAGTCCCGATTATAAAGGACGAAACATATACGTACATAGATAATAAACAACACAAATATTTATAATATATTGATATATATATATATATATATATATATATATATATATATATATAGAGAGAGAGAGAGAGAGAGAGAGAGAGAGAGAGAGAGTAACAGAAAGAGTGTGAAAAGAAATAGAACAATTCCTTCCGTTTTTTTAGCAATGAAGTGGTGGTTTCATTTTTTAATATCCTACAACCGTTTGGCGTATATTAAGGAAGCGATGCATGTTAATAACATCGTTCGGTATCGCAGAAATGAAAATAAATTACAAAAATGCTTCCAACAGAAGGAATGCGTTTTATAATAGTATGCTAAATTTATTATTAATTATTAATATGACAAACTTATTCGTGGCTGTTTTTTTTTAATTTGAAGTGTCAAATAAAGTAAGTATTATTCAAGATGTATTAAATATAATTACGAAAAATATTCTTTATGCATATATGTATGTATACGTTGTATTCCTTTGAGTATTAGGACTACTTATCCCAACATGCATGTTATTCTCGTGGGGTTCTGACCGCTGTAACCTTTAACATTCTTAAGATGAACTTTGGCGAATTCATGAATCTTTATGTTAAAATTCCATGCAGATTTCTTAATTCGACTAAAAAACTTATTAGTCTAATAAGATAAACTTGAAGAAGGTCCGAGGTTAAACTGACCAAAATGTTGTTCTAATAGCACCCATTATGAGTACAGTAGTCTGAATAATTCTAATAATTCAAATTATCAATACTCACCTACACTAAACTTCCGAAGCGTATGTATAAGTGTATGCATTTTCTATACATATATTTCCCCGTCGATCCGGAAAGATTCCCTCGACACTATTACAACGCTGACAATTTATTCGAAACGATCCTATTGAATAGCAGCGTGCTAGGGCGCAGATGTCTTATAAGATTGAATAAAAATTCGGTTAATGATGTCTACTTTCGCAGAGTCCGCTCTCGCCCCTTTCCCCTACTCATATCCTTTCATGAATACCCTTCTGCGTCTTATCACCAACATGTACATGCTTCATTAATATGTCTTGTTTCTTTTGCTTGAAGTTTTTCTTTATTTTTATCTTTACACTCTATTTTTTCTTGTCTCTCTTTACAAAATCTTCATTGTGACGAGTAATCCTTGCGTATATTCAAAATGTGTCAAAAGGAGGTTGTAGTTTGCTTGAAGCTTTGTGCCTAATGTGTAAGAAGTTGAATTATAATAAAGCGCTAACAATGCAATTCAGTTGTTAACACCGTTTGATATGATACAACAAAACATAGATTAAAATACACTATTAAAGAATTCAATAAGTTACTATTAAATATTCGCGACGAACGTGACGATCCTAAAATGCAGCGAGCGGTGGAAATGCAACCGACGTGGCACATCCCCGTCATAAAAAAGCTTTGTCTGGCGTGAAATTTAAAAGTGAAAAAAATGTTTTAATTGCAGGTCGAGTAAAGGTTCGAACTCTCCCAGTGGATTACGAATACCGGCTTTATTTTTATTTTTAACATCCGTGAGAGCAAATGCATATATTGTTATGCAGATCAATATTATTTTCATGTGTCTGATTTAACACAAGAAAAGAGCGAACCGACATTGCATTTTTCGTCTGCAATTCATTTTTAATATTGATATTGTGTAAAGCAGTTCAGAGAGAAATAAAAGAAAAAGTAGATAGACTGCCAAATCTCATCTTCATCTAATAAACAATACCGTGTATTGAATAAACATATGGTATGTTTTTTTTTGTTTTTTTTTTCATTTTCGAGATATTTTCTTTTTTCAAAAGAAAACATCGCCATTTGATCTTAAAAGTGTTTCACTTGCTGCTGGCAATAGAGAGTTCGTGTATATGTATAATATTCAATATTAGCTGAATAGAATTTACTTTTAAATGTGTCTATCGAACATGCCAGGTTCATTACATTATTAGGCCTAATCAGAGGGCCTTAAGTATCGGGAAACTCGTAAATGCCTAATTGACAATACTTTTTGTCTAAAGAAATATAGTCCCTGTGTATGGAGTTCAATATGACGTGCAGAAATGCACACGAGCCATTAAATTACTTAAACGGATCACGACTCCATATAGTCATCAGGAACACAACAACCTTAGAATAGCAGTAGACCAATATGTGTCTCCATGATGTGAAATTTTTAGTTACAGTGAAAATAGTCAGTAAGTGTCTATTTTTCTTGACATGTTGTTCGTAGTAGCAGGGATATACATTTTACTATATTTGCTCTCTCGAAGTAACAGCTGGGTATAATAACAAAACACTAAGGTCCACTGCTTTGAACCGTAAATTTAGAAAGTAGACAGAATTTGCGAGCAGTATAATTAAGCAGCTCTAGAGATGTCTTTACCAAGTACAGTGTTCTTTTAATATTTTGTGGATTTGTATTTTTGCTCACATACACAGTATTAGATTACCTGAACTCCTAACACTTATCTGAATTCAGTCCGAAGTCGTTTTCTAAATTGTCAAGCAGGCTAAGCATCCGCTGTTATGCCCGTTGTGCAACTGGTATTTATCTTGCCCCCACAATGTAAAATGTGACACAATGCCGGAAAGTGGGATTTGATAAGTCAGCACCTTTGAGGAAGAGAAACTGTGACCCTCAAAAAATGCCTGGGCAACCCTATCAGTATTCCCCGGTAGGGGCACCTCAGGCGATTATCAATAAACTAACCCCTTCTCCAAGGGGTAGAACGCAAAGCCTGGGAGGGTGGACCTCCTAGAACTGCACAGGACAAACCCATAGACCGGCGGAATCAAGCCCCGAAGGCCAAGACGATACCGGTGTATAGGGTGTAGTATCCATCGGAACAGATACTACACTTTGGTACTGGTAAAAAGGCTAAGAATCAGAGCACCACTAACTCTACTGGGTATCTAATATGAATAGGAAAAGTTTTGGCTTGCTCGAGGCGATTCTATTTTGCCTTACAGCTGAGCAGTGGACCTTTCGGCTCTAGTATGAAGATAATCAAAAAAATTCGCGTGTAGCGATTTCTTCATCGTCGCCAATACGACGCCCATCTTACCTGGATTTTGCCGCCTATTTTTGCGAATTTCGTTCTGCTGACACATTTTTTTCTACGACCAAACGCTTTCACATCTCCGTCACCAATAATATCACTCAAATCTCACAGCCTTCAAGATATTAAAGAAATACTTCGGAGATCATCATGATACAAGTAATGTTCTTCTTATATCCAAGAGCTTAGCAGTCATCCATGGTAATTGTTTTGTATGGAAATCGCTCCAAACAATGTATGAAGCCACTTGATGTGGGGAGATTAAATATACTACTTCAAGGTCAAGAATAAGATCACGATAAGTATTATATTGATATATTTCCACCGAGAAAAAAGAAATTATCCCCTCTTTGTCAGAAACGTCGCTCATGGGATGTTAGAACTGAAAGACAATATAAGGGAAACAAGAGTCACGAGGCTGCCGAAAGTAATCACACGGTCCACGTTCTACTTTCTACTTCTTCGAGACAATACTAGTACATAGAAACACCTATAGGTTGCGTGTTACCCCTATTAAATACTTTAAATGTTGCTGAAATGCAAGAATATGAAATATTATCAAATTGATCTCGAACACTTGGTAAATACATCTTTAGAGCTGATAATTATACTGGACGCCAACTCTGTCCACTTTCTAAGTTTACGGGTCAAAGCTATGATCCTTTTCGTTGGGAACATAGATTTATCGCGGGTGCGATATTTCTTCTTCCAAAGCATCCCTTCGTCGATAGTCGCAACAGGGCCTGCCACTAAACATCAAGAATATAGATTTATGTATTATGTTTTCTTGATCTTGCCTGTTCTGTCTATGCCCTAAAAGGATTATAGTGCTCTTCACCACGCACATACGTGCATTCGCCACGGAGCAGTTGCATCTCGCGCATTACATAGTGCTGGAATACATGTATTGATTTACTCCTCTCCATGAGTTAGGCACAAGGCCAGTTTTTATCTTACTCCCACAAGTAACGTCGGGTCGGGAAAGTTGGGTTTAAAAATTGCCTTGGCAGCCCCGTCGGCATTCCTCGGTAGGGGCCCCTCAGGCAGTAAGCAATAAACGTACTCCTTCCCAAAGAGGGGAGGCGAAGCCTGGGAGGGTGGACCACCTAGAACTGCACAGGACAAACCCATAGACCGGCGTAAATCAAGCCCTGAAGGCCAAGACAATACCAGTCTATGGGGTGCAGTATCCATCAGAACAGATACTACACTTTGATCATGTAGACCAGTCGGGAATGTTACGAATAAGTCATCTCAGAAAGGAGCTTTCTCCACACACGCTTTTGCCTAACGATACATGATAACCAAATAAATACAAATAAAAATAAATAATTGAGCTTAATGACTTGTTTACAGTTGATTCTATATGTCTTCGTTGAATAATTAAAAAGTCAAGTACAACACCTACTAAATAAAGAGAAACGTAATAGTGTGTTTACTGTAAAGAGGGGGCTGTAATATAATCTGCACATATCAACGGCTAATACCTTTATAAAAAGAAACATTAAATAGCGTAAGCCATTATATATAGAGACACACATGTGTGTTTTTCTGTGTTTCTGTGTGTATCATTGAAATTAAATATAATAATAGTGTAGCGATACAATTCAAAATATCGTTATCAAAATCTTCCAAACCGTTTCCCGAAATACGAAACTTTATATGTTCCAACGTGTGTAGGCATTTATGCGTGCGTGCGTGTATATTAGAAAGCACACCATCGATTATACGATGACCTAAACTTCATAAAACCTTTTTAAAACTTTTTTTAAACCGTGTGTCTACGAGTATTTCTCAAAACTCTCTATTAACACAATAGTTTATACTCTTCTTTGTTCTCCAATCTTCATCCAGTCGTCACCCTCCTCATGGCTTAATGTTGCGCCGTGAGTGTTTTAATTAGACGATGTACATAGAAATATAAAATATATACACTTACTTAACTGTATATAAACATAGAGTACTAATATAGCTTAATTCTTCATCATACGTAGGATATTTTATTAAAGGTGCTTACCCATTCTAAATTAAAAGTAAAAGCAATGTTTGAAACATCTTTGCGCATTTCTCTCACATAGTATAAATACCATTTAGCTTATGTAATACCGAAATACAATATATATCAGACGCTTATAATTTACTCTAGTTCATCGAATAATATATTTATTTCATATATATCGTTTAAAGATATATTATGGTTCATAAATGCATAAAGATATCAATAGACGAATAGATTTCATAGAGTCAAGCATATTCGACTGGATACTAATAAACATTTTTTTGTGCGTAGCGGCTACTAATTGTGTGGTGCAAGGAAACATTGGCTGCAGGCGTAAGCGAACTTGGAAACCTTTTATTTCAAGGCGAACATCACGATGGTGCAAAACAGGCGCTTTTTGTATGCCAAAATAGCTGCATGAAAAGAGGTAAGATTTTTGGCGATGACGCTCGTATGTGTTTTAGACGGTTTTCGGTTTATATCTTTTTTTGTTGGTGTCGAGAAGAAACAAAAAGTATCACTGCTTATACTAAGTGTTTCAACAGCAACATAGACGTTCAGTCTATGTTGCTGTTGAAAAACTAGAAAATAATAAAGCACGAGTGTGTGTTCTTTTAACTCTAAATCATTTACGTGACTTAAATAGAGGGTAATTAACCGACTATATCTTTCAAACCGTAATTACAAGATTTAGAAGTTTGAGATGGTCAGTCTGTAAATTAAGATCGTGAAATAATAACATGAAGCACCTTTTCCCATAGTTCAATGGGTGAGAAAATTATCAGAAGATGTTACGTAAAATTAGAAACCAATTGAGTGTAACCGTACTGTGGCGATATTGTATATGATTCTAAATTCTAAATATGGAGGTTGTGAATTCGTTAATATAGAAAATTGTCTCAAAGCGTTTGATTAGTCGACCAGTAAAACGTGCTGGAAACGAGGCTATATTTGAAATAGTCATCACGTAGTTGTTAAAAAGCACTATAAGCATCATATTGGCTGCACGACTTTGTTTATTAGTCAGGCGCAGAGGTAACAGCGCTGGGACGCCTCTAAACACTCAGTGCCTAGCCTTGTTTCCTTACTAGGACAATGAACGCCGTTCTCTTTCTCTCTATTTGGGCAACTCGGGGAAAGTTTTTTCGTTAGTAAGTCTTACATGACCAGTCTGGGTCTCTCTTGTTCCGACAGGTTGAGGGTACAGGTTAGACAGCTTGTCTGGCTGCTGTTTCCGACTGACAGGGCAGGAGCCCAAACTCTTGGGTAGCGCCAAGAACGGCTGCTCCATCATCAGTTGCATAATACCGTGGGTAGTTGTATGTGCCATGTCGCGCATGGAAAGGGACCCTGCAATTATCTACGGTGGGCTTTCCCGAGGCCACAACCCCCATGGACCAGGTCGTGACTAATGGACTGGTTGTGTGAGCTTATTGGCACCAAGCAAGTACCCACCTTGGCCAATCCACTCTATAATCAAACCAAACATGCCATTACAAAGAAATAAAATCAAACCTAAACCAGACACCCAAACAACACTTTCGCCTCCGCCCTTGAGGCTCGCATTCTCAAATATCCGGGGACTTAGAACCAACATCAACGACGTAGAAACCTTTCTCCTGACAAACTCCCCGGATATCCTAGCTCTTAGTGAAACTAACCTCCAATCCTCAATCTCTTCTCACCACTTTGACATGACTGACTACCTCCCACTCTACCGTAAAGACTCTGACAAACACATGCACGGGCTAGGAGTTTATGTTCGGAACACCCTCCCGCTGACTAGAGAACATAGGTTAGAATCAGATGACTACGACTACATGTGCTTTAGATTGACTTTTCATCACAACGTTAGTTACTTATATTTCCTATATCGCTCCCCGTCGTCCCAGGACTGTACTCTGCTAAACTCTGTCTCTGAAAGCATAGATAGAGCACTCTTAATAGACTCGAATGCCCAGATACATGTATTTGGGGATTTTAATGCCCACCACCGCGACTGGTTGGGATTCTCCAGCCTTACTGATGCAGCCGGCAACTCTACGTATAATTTCTCCTTAGCTCACTCCCTCTCTCAGACTGTTGATTTTCCGACCCGCATCCCCGATCGTGTGGAGCAACAAGCCTCACTTCTAGACCTCTTCTTGACCTCAATACCCGAGGCTTGTGTGACGAAAGCTCATAGCCCACTCGGGAATGCTGATCACATTGTGCTAATGATACATATCACACTAAAAAGTCGTCCAAAAGCTGATGAACCGTTGCTCAAAACAACAAGATACTACGAGCAAGCTGATTTTGAGTCAATCAGAGACCACATCAGTGACGCCCCATGGCGGGAAACCTTCTTACTCCCTGCCAACCAGTGTGCAAACGAATTAACTGAATGGGTCAAAGCAGGCATTGAAGCCTATGTCCCCATGCGAAAATTCTTTAGCAAGCCCCACTCTCCTCAATGGTTCACTTCGGAATGTGCAGCTGCCATTTCTGAGAGGCAACAAGCATTCCGTAAATTCGGCCGCAATAAGTCAGCTACTAATAGGCATAAATTTATAGAGTCAAGAAACAATTGCAAGGCTGTGATAGGCGAAGCGAAGAGAAGGTATAATGAGTTAACAAAAAAACGCATCCAGTCACAGAAACTAGGTACTCGCGATTTCTGGAAAATCTACAATAGTGTAGTGAATAATGGTCAATCTACGATTCCCCCACTTTCAAACCACAATGATGTCGTTTGCACCGCCACTGATAAGGCTGAACTACTCGCACAGCGTTTCGCTTCTAACTCTACTTTAGACTCGGGTAACCACCCTCTCCCTGAATTACCATTGCGGACTGAAGCCACACTTGATAACCTGGTCATCACCCCATCCCAGGTCAGAGACATTATAAAAAGCCTTGACACCTCTAAAGCTTGTGGGCCTGATCTTATACCTGTAATAGCAATAAAGAAATGCTCTGCTGAACTGGCCCCTGTTCTCTCCAAACTCTACAACAAATGCCTAGCTGAATCTTGCTTCCCCGATAGCTGGAAAATTGCCTCTGTGGTACCAGTCTACAAGAATACTGGGAATAGAACCGACCCTCAGAACTACCGCCCAATCAGTCTACTGCCGATCTTTGCCAAAATCTTTGAGTCCTTAATCAATCTAGCGATAGTACGTCACTTAGTTAATGCTAAACTTCTATCCGACCGCCAGTATGGGTTTAGACAAGCACGATCTACTGCAGACATCCTAACGGTCATCTCTGAACGCATGTATCATACTCTCGACAAGGCAGGTGAAGCTAGGGCAGTAGCGCTTGATATATCCAAGGCCTTTGACAAGGTATGGCATAAAGGGCTTCTCCTGAAAATACGCTCATACGGTATTACTGGGCAACTACTTAATATAATTAGATCCTTCCTAAACAAAAGAAAAATCCAGGTTGTCCTCGATGGCCGTTCATCTAAACAACATGACATAAATGCTGGTGTGCCCCAGGGATCTATTCTTGGACCTTTGTTGTTCCTGATCTATATAAACGATCTCCCTGATGACATAGTGTCTGAGATCGGTTTATTTGCTGACGACACCACGCTTTACTCTCGCCATGTTGGCAAAACGGACGCGATCATATCTGAGGCAATGGCTGCATCCTTAGAAAATGACCTCCAGGCTGTAGTGGATTGGGGCCATAAATGGTTGGTGACTTTTAATGCCGCAAAGACAAAGCTCCTTTCCTTCAACAACTACAAGAAGCCTCTCCAACCACCGATTGCCATGGCAAATAACACCCTACCTGAGAGTTCATCATTCAAACTCCTTGGCCTAACCTTCACAGGTAACATGAATTGGAACACATACATTGAAGACATTGCCAAGGCTGCCGCAAAGAAGGTTGGCTCCCTCTACCGTGCTAGTGGACTCCTTACACCTGACATTATCCTGTATCTCTACAAAGCCACCATTCGCCCATGCATGGAGTATTGTTGCCACATCTGGGCTGGTGCATCATCTACTAGTCTCTCCCTCCTTGACAAAGTCCAAAAAAGAGTAGTCAACCTAATAGGTCCCTCACTGTCAGCTAAGCTCCAGCCCCTGTCCCATCGCCGCAATGTAGCATCCTTGTGTTTGTTTTACAAATACTTCAATGGATTATGCTCCGATGAGTGTGCTGCTCTGGTACCCCCTCGACGTAAATTCACTAGACTAACTCGACATTCTACTAAATCTCACTCATTCACTGTGGAGGTCCCCAGATGCCGGAGAGCATTCTACTCAAATAGCTTCTTTCCTCGTGCTGCTGGCCTCTGGAACTCCCTCCCTGCCCCCTGTTTCCCCGACAGTACTGACATGCAGAAATTTAAAACTAATGTAAACAGACACCTCGCTGCTCAGATCCCAATTTAAGCTGAACCACCAATCCTTCCCCCCCTTTTTCCTTTTTTCTCAGTAGCCCCTTACGTTTACAGTGGCGTCCTGCCTTGTTTGGGGTGAACCATGTAAAAAAAAAAAAAAAAAAAAAATATTGAATTAAGTATCGAAAAATATTCCCGCGAATGTTTGAGTAAAGTATAGAAATTTGTTTGAAAACTTAATTACATTGGTGTCATGAATATTCAGCGTGCACGCCTTGATTAATAAATCCTAATCCAGTTTCAACACTGTAAGATGAATTAAATAAGATGGCTACCCAGTTCACCGCGTGAAGTGCGGGTACCACACAGCACGACTTAAACGATAACTGCAAAGTAATATTCTAATGCGGTCTGATTAGCATAAGACATAACCAATTCGTGTCCGATGCAGGCACGGAATACAAACTGGCGACACTTACTAGGTTCAGTGTACGAGCAGGGCGCCAGTGGCTGCCACTGGGATAATTTTACTGTATATAATTAACCAAAGTGTTGCGTTAATACTAAACTAGTTCCATGAAAAAAAAAAATCCATCTTACAGTTTAAATCCTTATGTTTGTCTGACAAAATGAGCGATGACAATGTCTTCTTAGAGCAGAGACAATGCAGTTTATCTGGTGACCGATACTGCATGTGCATGCCATTGGAGAAATGACTTTGGAAGGCGTCCGTTGGGGCGACTTTGCCGACGTTCATAACGTTTTCTGTGACTTGTTTCACGGTGATGACCTTGCTTAGTTTCAGCATGTTCAGACAGGAACTCAAAGCTAATGTTTACTCCTGCGAATGTAGTTATTGAATTTTATAAGATAATGGAAGCTGACCTACGTTATGAAACTATTATAACCGAAAATAATTAACAGGTTTGCTTTTAAGCTAAAGTGTGGTGTATTTTAAAGATAATAGTCCAAAATTAAACAGTAAAAAATAAAAATACATCTACACATTTCGCATATTTTAAAAAGTATTTTAAAAATTGAAAAAAAAAAATTTCCGCAACATAATATTATATAATAACATTTTGGTATAAATAAGTTAAGAAAGAAGAATACTGTTTTCAAATAGATTCAATAAATTAAATATCATTTCACTGGATTTTTCTAAAATTATTACTTACACTAGTAAATATATGCTCCCTCCGGTCGGATAAATTTGCTAGTTGTTTTATTGAATTGTTCTCTCCCTCTCTCTCTCTCTCTCTCTCTCTCTCTCTTTCTCTATCTCTCTCTTTCTCTCTCTTTCTCTCTTTCTATCTCTTTTTCTCTCTCTCTTTTTCTATCTCTCTCGCTTTTTTTAAATAAGGCTTTTTTTGCGTTCAAAGAATCAGAGGGCAGCTAATCAAATGTTGGAATGACTGCCGGCTGTTCTATCATATTCCATTACAATCAAATTTCATTACCTAATTCAATTATATTGATGTTAAACAAATCATGTCTTTAATAAATTTTATTTATAATTTCTATTAAGATTATTATCGAGGAATATATTTTGAATAGATATGGAAATCTAAAAAAACAATCATTAGTGTATATTTGCGAATATTAATTTACTAGAAGCTTTAAAACAAACTAGTTATGTACATTTGAAAGACGCGTGATTTTTTGGAACCTTTGGAATGGGTATATAAAGCAGCTGACAAGTAGATATCATGAGTGTATATTTGCGAATATTATTTTATTAGAACCTTTAAAAATCAATTATGTAAATTTGAAAGACGCGTGATGTTAGGGGAAGTATTTAAATGAGTGTATAGTTTAGACTATTATAATTAAACATTGCTTAACATACTGTCAAAACACTATTATTTCCGGTCGAGTGTTTACTTATAATCGTTCGTTCGATTTTTACATATATCGTCCGAAATTAAATCTTGGGGGGGGGGGATCTCCTCCCAGGCATGACCGACTCTGTTTGGTATAGCATTCGTGTATATCCTGTCGCCAGATATATATGTATTCGTCACAGTGCGTTGATGAAACTATAAACGTTATATTTGTACTTAGTCAAATATTAGATCTTTTTTTTCCACCACATTAACCGACTTTGTAATGATATTTACTCTCGTGCGGAGGCAAGAAAAGAAAATACTGACATATTTGCGAACGTTGCCATGAAAAAAGATCGCCAATAAAATGCGTGTAAAAATAAATACTATTAAATACCGCTTGTATAGTGACAATCACAAGTTGTATAATTCACTCATTGCTGGTCGGATCCGGAGATTTCGCCACACGCAGCGAACAACCGCCTCCGCGATGTGGGTTGATTGCGTAGGATATGGCGTCGATAAAATAAATGAGATCACCAGATGCTGAAAGTTACGAAGACGAAGAACACCAACACATCTGAAAATGATACACCGACTTCATCTTTTAAAATATGTATCACAGTGTGATATATCTGCGTTTGCCTTTTATAAAAGGACAAAGATCCAAAATAATCCACTATTACACAATGATCTCATGTGCTGTATTATTTAGAGGAACACCATATATTATTAGAACTCAGATCATCCAAATAGATAAAATTATACATGTTCTTTATTTCCTATAATAAATGACAATATATAAGCAATCGATGTAATCAGTGGAGGTATAGCATAGAATCAAAGAAGTAATACCTCGTCAATTTAATATTGAAATATAATGTTTTAATTTGAAATAGTATAGTAAACTATATATATATATATATATATATATATATATATATGTATATATATATGTATATATATGTATATATATATATATATATATATATATAGTAATTCAGGTAACGTAAACATCCACAAGATAGAAATTCAAAGAATTTAAACATTGATTATATAATAGTTCGCAATAGTAAATGAAGCTATTCATATTAAAAAATGTTATTTAAAAAAACATGTACACAAATGAGCTACACTGGCATGTAGATGTTATCGATATTTACTAATTAGAAATGAGGATCTCCTCAAGTATACACTTTTTAGTTTTCACTCAGGTTTTCATATTGAAACCATTATCTCTCTTTTTTATTTTGTCTTATCTTTCCGCGTTTGCTTGAGATGGGGCATCCTAACGGATGCCAGATATTCACCGGCTATTTCAGACACTCCAGCCTAGATCTCTTTTTTAAGATTCTAACCGTCCCTTTAAGTGCAATAGTTTGTATTTCTCTTGCACTAGGTTCACCGGGTATACTCGTCAGATAGCTTTTGAAATTGTTGTTCATTAGTCATGTTGCTCCTATAATTACTTGTATGATGGAGATGTCCCTAAAATTCCAGTTTATTTTCATGTCGTTCATAAGACCTTGGTGTTTCGTAATCTGTTTCCCTTTCAGCTCTGTTTAATTATGCATCATTAGGGACACTGACTTCAACTAGGGTTGCTACTTTCTCTCTTTTGCTCCATATAACGATGACAGGGTTAACAGCTCTGTTTTCTAGATATGTAGCTGTAGGGGTTACATAGTCATAGTGGATGGTGTATAAATTATTTCCAACTGTCTTTTCTGGTATATGCTCTCAGGACTTACTGCTACACTGGATATTCAACTTTGTACAAATAGTCCAGTGAAGATATTTACAGACATCGTTGTGTCGCATTGTATAATAGCCATTCCCAGGATAACCTTACAACTAGATGGCAGGTGGCACATACACTTTACTTCTGTGTGGCAGAACCTTCACTTATTATTGTTGCTGAGACAACTCATCTTTTCAAAGGCATTAAGCATCAAGCCACGATCTTGAGCACCCATCATCATCCTCTCCTGATCATAATGGAGAGATCCTCTTTTCAGTCAGTCTACATAGGCTTCTATATCTATATATTCCTGGGATAATTCACATAGGAACTAATAAGCACGTTGTTGGTGCGCCAAATATTTCCAGTTTTCTGGAATGGAAGGTATTTATGGCGGTTTTTCCGGGCTATTTCTGTGGCAGGAGTGTTGTCTGTTTTGCCTCATTTGAACGACAGTCCTGCCCAAAGTGTTTGGCCAGTTTTGTGATAGAGGTTGTACTGCTTGCTCTGGTTTCTTGATGTCGGCATACCATCATCAGGTTTGGGTTCTGGGAGCTCATTAGATATTGGCCGGTGCTCACAATAGTAGGTCGATGTTGATGACCAATTTCTGAGAGAACCATATCCCCTGTTCTTCAGATACAGCCTTGGTAGACACTGGTTTCTGTGCATTACTCTGTACATTGTCGACATGTTTTCCCGTTTTAGTGATTAATCTATTAATGTTTTTTTGGCCAATTAATAATTCCAAAGCTATATGTTATCACTGACATAGGTAATAGGTTAATGGAAGTTACTTTGTTTTTATTTGTTAGCTGTGTTTTGCATATTTTTTTAACACGGCGAATATATTCTCTACCAAATTTTTCTCTAATCTTGGCATGTTGAATTGAATCGTTTTCTTCTATGCCAAGGTATGTGTATTATTCCTATTCGTCAAGGTTTTTGGTGTCAGTATCTTCATCAAGCTGTATTTTTTAAGTTTGGATCCGCTTCCCAGCTCTGAGGAAGCGCTTGGCAGACTTGTTCAGACCGAACTTCATTCCAATAGATTTGGAGAAGGTATGTACACCTGTAAGAGTCGACTTAAGTCAGCATCTGAACTAGAATACAGCTTGGGGTCATCCATGAAGAGCAGGTGGTTGACTCTTTTGTTTAAATCTTTTTTTGTGGCCCTGGCTCAGATTATAGGCACTCTGGCTTTTGTTTAGCAATTTGCTTAGTGGATCAATTGCCAGGTAAAAAAGTAGAGGAGATAAGCTATCTCCTGGGAAGATTCCTCTTCGGATCTTGACGTCAGAGACTTTTATTGTTACATCAGTGTATATTAATGGCATAGTTGTTTTCCACATATTTATTTGTACTCCCATGGCTTTCTTGATGACCGGATGGATATTATATAGATCAAGGCAGCGCAGGAGCCATGTGTGGGGTACACTATCATATACCTTTTAGTAATCGATGCCATGCTTAGATTTCTCTTCCTCTTTCCACAGTCCTCAAGGATGGTCTTATTAATCATCAATTGGTCCTTGGTGCCTAAACACTTCTTCCTACACCCTGCTTGTTCATTTTCCAGGTATGCTACAGAAGAGAGGTGGTCGTAGATGCTATCTGCAACATAGCCAGTGAAGAGTTTGTAGGTTGTAGTGAGGCAGCAATTCGGTCTGTATTTTGTAGATGTTTTGTCACATATTTTCGGGTATGAGGGTCGTATCACCTTTTACTAGCCATGCTGGTGTGGCCTCCTTACCCTTCAACAGTCTAGTGAAGCAGCTACTATAATGGCTATGAAGTGCTGTTCGTTTTTCTAGCCAGAAATTGCCTATATTGGCTATGCCAGTTTTTTTTTTATTCTGAAATTGATCTAGCTTTTGTTTTATCATTCCAGACGTTATCCTTGGCTCTGGTATTTTTGGCTTGCTTTTAGTACTTAGAGCTATATTTATAATCCACTTGACCTGATGGTTGAATGGTATTTTATTCTCAAACAAAGTCCTCCAGTAGATGTCTAGCTCTTTCTCCTCTGATGGGTTTTCCACAGTTAGATTCTCTCCAACCAAATTTCGGTAGAACAGTTTTGTATTCTTTTTGAACTGTGTGTTCTCAACTTTCGCCCTGTGCTTCATTATGCTTTTATTGAATTCTTTCGGCAAGTTCTGTGAGTTTGCCTTCATGTTCCTTCGCAACGTTTTTAATTTCTTCTTCATATTTTTGTATTTAAAACTAAGTCTGCAGATGGTGTTTCTCAGCCGTCCCGCACTGTAAGGGCAACAAGGAAGTGTTTTATTTGAGAGACTTCCTTTCTGCAAAGGTTAAGTTTTTTCTGGAGCTTCACTTTCCACGGTGGTGGTGTGGCTCGTGCTCTAGACTCGCATTGCTTTTCAAATTGATGGAGTGTTTTTCTTTACAATGTAAAGTCCTTTAGCGTATGCTACTAGATTTAGCTCCGTGAGGGATATGTTGGATGCAACAAGCCTTTGGAGAGCAATATTTACGTTTTGTATTAATGCCTTGGTAGCTCTTGAGGCTTGGGTTTTGAGCAGTTGGGGTCTTTTTCCCCGCATCATCATCTGGACTTCCTCAATTGTATTTCCAAGTTCTTCCAAGGCCAATTGCTCATCATCTGGCCCCAGTACATTCTGAGGTAATGATGGGGATGCAGGTGTTACCAGTGGCCTCGGTGGTTGTGGTGAGGAAGAACCTAGGTTCAATGAGGGGGTTTCTTCTGATTCTAAATAGACAGCTGATGGTGGTTGTATACTTATCGGGGAGACCCTTGCTAAAGGGGAGTCTGGTGTTGATGTAGCTTTATGGTAGGTTGTCATGGAGCCAGACAGTTAGACGGCTCCATTCCTGACTTAATGGCAATGTGATTTCTGCTGTACCTGTAATGTGGTATTTTGGACGATGATGGGAATTGTTGGAATTTTGATGGGGCTTTCAAGTGGACATTTTTGGTACTTATGATGGCTGCTACCTATGATGCCATATAGTCCAGCTCAGCTTTATTGAACAGGTTCATTCTGTTATATGTTTGGCAAGTTATTTTTTTGTGGTGGAACATTTTTCTTGCTCGGACAAAAGTAGAAATATTTTTTCCTTCCAGGTCTCTGTTCTCTCTTTTTGTTTGGTATATTTTACTTGAGCAGATTTCATAGCCCATAAAAGTGTCTACTTTTTTACCCATCTTCCATCTAGACTCTTGTCTCCGTCTAGTTGCTTCATCTCTGATAAGAAGGTAGTCTGTTTCAGCCTCTGTTACGGCTGCATTCTTTAAAAGGGTGCTCTCTTCTGTTATGTATATTCCTATCTGGGAAACAATCGATTGTAGGCAGGCTACCGGTGTATTTTTTTCTTCGGGGGGAGTAGATTCTTGGATCTTATAAGCTAGAAACTTATGCATGTTTGGCTCCACCTCTCATACTTTGAGTAGCGGTAGTAAAACAATAGCACCTTCTTTTGTGGAGCAGTCCATGGTTGGGCTTTTAAGCCTCATATGTGTTTTTTTTTACTGTATTTGATGGAAATAGGAGGCCAGGACCTTGTGTTTCAAGGCCTGATGGCTGGCCCTGGTTGGCCTCTGTATTAGCTGGACCACCATTTCTAGAGGCAGGAGGGTTTACACCATTGTTTACATCTTCCCGCCTGGTGTATGAACGGATTGATGACTCTTTTAATCCTGGGTGCCGGCCTGCCAGTATTTATTTATTTTTTATTCATTTTTTTTATTATTCATTTCTTCATTGTCAACGGCTTCTGATTCTATATTCGAAGCTGCCCTCTATTTATAAAGGGACTGCCCCTGTCCGCAATCCGGGACGTGGTGGATGGCTTGAGGAGACAGCACAATATTATGTTAAATATTTGGTCAGGGTTTACTTGAAGTAAAAAGTATCCTCATGGCAAAGTTTCTGACAAACACCTGTACAGAGAGACGGAAGATACCCGAGGGTATTGTCTAGTAGGCATTCAAGTCCTCCCCAAATGATAAATATGAACATCTATGTGAAATATCAGACTGTTCCGCCTGACGAGAATTTAGTGTCTAATAACAAAAAATCGATAATCTTCACATGCCAGTGTAGCGGATTTTTGTACATGTTTCTGATAAATAAAAACGTAATTATATATATATATATATATATATATATATATATATATATATATATATATATATATATTGAAAGTGATGGGTTGTGTTGAAAGCTTAACACGTTGTAGCTGTTTGAACATTTGAAACGCTCTTAGATTTTCATCTGAAATTAAATGGCAAAAGGAACAACAAAGTAAATGACGTCATTTTTGTATAAAGTAGTAATGTGTAAATATTGATGATGGAGGGGGAAAATTGCGTGTTGTCTAATACTTTATGAAAGCTGTTATAATTATGTATATACAAAAAATGTGTTGTCCTCCAGCTGTTATATATAGCAGGTTTTCATTGTCTTTATAATGAGATTAATGATTTTTTTCGGATATTTTTAAACATTCAATTATCCATGCTGTAAAGATTCTGTCATATGTATCCTTGTAGTCCATCACTGCCATGGAAATGTTCTTTTTCTCTTTATTACTATTTTGTATCTACGTATAGCAGATCATTATTCCCTCTTTTTCTTTTTCGGCATCCTTTTTGTTCGGGGAGCCAACGATTGTTTAGGGAGGGATAGATTTGTTTTATCCGTTGTGTCTTTAGTATTTTCCACATTGTAGTTGTTTGGAATCGTTCCATTTTTGGCGTCTTTGTGCATTGGTGTGGTGTTATCTTTAGATATCAACTCTGGTACGTTTTTTTGTAGATTTCTCTTTCGGTTCCTTTTTAAATTTCCTGTAGTTCATCTTTCATGTTTTTCAGGACTTTTGCACTTTTGATTCTGTTTTTGAGGCTTTACCCATATCTTGCTCCAGAAGTGTTTTGTCAGTCGGGTCCTGTTGTTCTGTTGTTGTTCTTTCCCCGTATACGTTTTTGTAAAACATATATTCATTGTGTTTCCCGTTCTCCTTAATCCTGTTTACGGTTGTATCTTCTTTTCCAAGTTCTGTGATCTGGGTTTTCAGTCTGATTTCTCATCAGGGGTTAATCGGTCCATTCTCTTGGCCAGTTTTTTGTTCTATTTTACGTTTCATACTTATAGATATTATCCCTGACTATATTAAGTTGTTTAGGTATGTGATAGTATCTGTTAAGGTGTACCCGAGATGTCTATTTACTTTCTCTGTTTCTAATTGTAATTTCTTCTAATCTTCGTTTCTTAAGATGGCGTTGTGTTTTGTTCTCGGTCATGAATTGTTTGATGTGTTCCATTTATCTTGTTACTTTCTCGGTGAGTTCTGTGACTTCGTGGTCTTCAACCTCCTCAGCTTTAGTGTTTCTGTTTTGCCCGTCTTATACATATGTTTATTCGTCAATTGATGTTTCTTGATAGGTTACGTCATTTCTCTTTTATTTGATTTCCATACATTCCAGCTCCGAAAACCATCCTCTATTGTAGATCTGTCTTACTAAATCGGCTATTCTTTATACCGCTGTAAAGTGGTTATAGAAATATCACATTGATTTTTCATTGTTTTCCGACAACCTCTTTCTGTGAAATGGCAGCTTCTGTAGTAGCATTCCATTACGGGTCTATTCTCTTGTGTGGTCCATTTCTTCCTATGGGTTTTGGTTTGTTCTTTTTATTCCTGCCTTTTTGAGTTTCGTCTATGTCCTGGTCTGTGATCCTGTTACTAAAATTAAAAGGAGACATCATTCTCAAAATACGGACCAGACCCCCATGTTTTCCACCGAGGGAGCACCTGCACACTATGACACTCATATCTTTCTTCTGAGTCCCACGGCTTGTAACGATATTATGTAGTATTATTCATATTTTAGTGTATGTAGGAACACCAGACCCCAGCTTAGTCAACATATGATCCTCTCACAGGGATAGTGTTTATCACATTTTATGAGAGACAAGTTGCACTATCACACATGAAGCGGTATTTACTTCAGACAGTACCGTTTATATATATATATATATATATATATATATATATATATATATATATATATATATATATATGCAACCTAAAAACAAAGTAAAAGTTTTCTTGGCTACTTTTCAAATAAACTAGGATAAAAATACGATCAGTTCCTCTTCCATATTTATATGCCGACTTTGAGCAAGTACGTGAAAAGGCTTTTATTTATATTAAATACCTTTCTGTAGATTCAAGCGTGATCATCGTTTGTAGTGTAATATATACCATGTTAGTTCTTTTTTAAACTGTTAAAATTGTATTTTGTTCACGTGTCTACACAACCTTTTTTGTGAATTTATTAGTTGACAATTTTTCGTACAAATGTTTTTCCAATTCAAATGTAAATTACAATGCAAACAAAATAAAATGAACTTAACTGACCACAAAGTTCACATGCTTGTCAAAACACAAACAGAAGACTGCATGTCTCCAGAATCTTCGAAGAATGGGGTTTAAACACGCCAGTCGTTTCAAATTTAGTATATGTCTCTGAAGTCTCTCTTTTTAAACTATTTAAATTGCCTTTTGATAATGTGTCTGCACAACTAAAATTAAGTACCAGTCAGCCTTTCTTAAAGAATTTATAAGTTTATGTTAATCATTAATATTATTACAAGTCTTACATACTAGGAGTTCTCACAGAGGTCATTATACGAGGTTACTCACTGATAATAACTGGTAATGTTCCCTTGAGTATGGTTGACAGCAAGTCTCCCTATATTTACAGTACTCTTCACCTCTTTCGATAACTTTTGCAAATGACTTTGCATTATCGTAACAACCGCCTATCATTGATTTCTTGCTGGCAGCGACCATTCATCGACTATTGGTGCAATTTTGGCGGCATTAAGCTTCTCCAAAATCCAAGTACTTTCCGCATTCTTCCAGTGGAAGGATGGTTAGTGCACTCTCACCTCGTTCTTAACAACCGTCATTTACCCTGCGACTAAATTGTGTGATGTCAGCCGAGGATGATGTCCTTTTTTTTGGGGGGGGGGCACAGTTTATAAGAGTTTTTGCAGTCTCAGTTGACTTATGTATATGTGGTGTTCTTACCATCATTTTGTTTTACTTCTGTCATATTTTCTATGTGGCTGCTTAGTGGGCTTATTTTATGTGGGGATGGGTTCAGCGTTCGAAGATATTGCTTAAGATCTCAGCTGTTATTATCATTGCCGTCCATTTTTTTAGCCTGAGTTGGTACTTTTATTCCAATTTCTCTCAGTCTTTTTCCTAAGTTTTTCGGGACTGTCATTAGTGCTCCTACAATTATTCATACTATATTGACTTTCTTTATGTTCCATATTCTTTTTAGTACCCTGTCCAATTCCGTGTATTTGCTTCGTTTTTTTCGTTTCTTTGATCTTGAAACAGAAAAATGAACGATTTGGCAATTCCTTTTCTTCTCATTAATTATTATAAATTCATGTCTCCTTACTTGGATGAGTTTATCTGTTTGTACCTCAATGTTCCAAAGGATTTTTATTTCATTTTCGTTGTCCAGTACTATCTCCAGTTCGCGTTCGTACCATTTGTGTGTATGTCTAAAATGCAGTCTTTTGCATAATTCCCAGTGTACCGCTTTCCATACGCATCTGTATTCTTGTATTCGTTTTGGGCTAGTTTGCTGCATTCACTTATTATGTAGTTTCCTGTTACGTCTCATTTTCCGTAAAGTCTACATTTGCTGGGTTCCTGGGTTTTATCTATTTGAGCTGTAATGTAGTTTCTTCTAATCGTATTGTTCTGTTAAGCTGTCACTAGTGTATCCGTTTATCTGTTTAAGTTTCCTTTTCTTAGCCATGTCCGGGTGTTTTCCTGATTCTCTTTATTTGTCATTCTTAGAAAATGATATTCTAGTTTTTTTTCTTCTCTCCACTGTTCTTTTCTTGTCTTTGTGGGTCTAGTTTCGCTGTCCTGTATTGTTTATTTAGACGGTGTTCTTTGCTGCGGTGATAAGTTTTTTGTGTTCTGAGTTATGTATTTTTTTAGTTCTTTTCGGTGTCTTCCACACAGTCTTTTATACTTAACAGGTCTTTTTCCCCCTGCGTTGTTTTCACCTAGAATTGCTCAGTGTCATCTGTCGTGTGTTATGCTGTGTGCATGGCCATTAGTTTCCTTGTTTTTCAGTCAAGATGCTTAAGTTCTTATTTCGTCTGTTTATTATTATTATTAGTAGTAGTATCAGTATTTACTCACTAGGAGTTTTCACACAGGTCATCAGTGATTGCTCAACGACAACCGGTGGTATTCCCTGGAGTCTGAGTGACAACAAGTACCCCTAGATTTCCAGTATTCTACACCTATTATTAGTATGATTATTGTTATGATTATAATTATTACGATTATTATTATTATTATTATTATTATTATTATTATTATTATTATTATTATTATCTTTACGCCTTTTATCTTTTCTGTTGTGGGTTTGGGTGTGAGGGTTTAAAAGTTCCATCTTAAAACTATTGTTTCGCTGCGTGTCCTTGTTGTGTCCGTGGATTTTGTTGGATTTCCCAGACTGTATGTCTGTCTAATAGTTGGACACAATTGTCGTTGTGGTTTGTGGCAAAGCCAGGCTCGCATCAAAACAAATTTACTGAATAGATTGCTCAGTTTACAACGAAGAGATTTATGTAATAACATAGGGTGTTCTTGGATCATCTCATGCGTTTTTCTTGAACCCCACTGTTCGTCCACTTCGTTGATGAGATTCACTAGTCGGGTTTCTGTGCTGATATAGCAGTCAATGCTTGCACCCCGTATTCTTTCTGCGAGTGTCCTATCGCTACAAAATAGCTATTGTTAAAACTTCAGTTAACCGTGCCAAATTAATCTCCTCCTCTAAAAAAAACTATTCATTAAATTAATAAAATATAAAACAGGTACTTATTAACACCGAATTCCATAATTATATCCTTGATGAACAAATACAACTAATAATTCGAAACTTAATAAAACACCGGTACAAATAATAATATTCAACATCACAACTTAAACTATATTAATATATACAATTGTAGACCCGTGCTAGGGGTCACAAAGATAACAACCACAAATTGTGACAGGTTTAAATATACAATGTATTTATTCATAGCAATACAGTAACGCCACTAAATGTGGTAGGAGATGACCGGATTCCTACCATGCGGTAAAACATGAATAGGAATGTCCTCCGTTTGAGTCTTTGCAACCATGGTATTTATTATAGATGGTTACTTCCATTAGTTCTTCAATAGGGGTGATTTGTACCCCACAACACCTCCCTCCCGAGCTTTTCATTCCCCTGGAATGATCGTATAGCTCTTTTTCCTGGGATTGATCTCTATGGGATCGATCCTTTTTCTTTTTCTGGAAGACCGGCGTTGTTCGGCTGCTTGTGGTGTTACCAGGTCGAACGTGTCATATATATGGTCCATTACTTCTTGTTCAACGGGGGGTGTTCTGTCGTCATCAGTGACACGTTTCCGAATTTGGTTCAAATGCTTCTTGTGAGTAAATTTTGGACCTTCGATTATGTAAACCATCCGCCCGATCCTCTGCTTGACCTTTCCTAGTTCCCACATCATACTATTATTTTTATGTACCTGGTAAAATACCTTTTCCCCAGGTAAATACATCTTTTTAGGAACTGTAGTATTCGGCGGTTTTACCTGTTTAGGCAAAAGTTTCTCGAAGACCAGCCTAATTTTTCTCGCAAACATAAACTCTGCCGACGATATCTTTGATGGAGCGTTTTCATTTGACGTAATTCGGTACACCTGTAAAAACTGTTGTAATGCCTTTCCTGAGGGCGTTCCTTTAGCTTTTGTCAGGGCTCTTTTTAGCGTGTCCACGAACCTCTACGCCTGACCGTTCGATCGAGGATGATAGGTTGGCGTTGTTATGTGGTTGACCTGGAAATCCTCGCAGAAACTTTTTAAATCTGCTGACGTGAATTGCGTGCCATTGTCTGACACCAAACAATCGACCACACCAAACCTAGAATACAATTCGTGAAGAGCACTGATTGGTTTTGATGCTCTAAATGTAATTTTTTCAATTCCAATATTTGTTCGTTCATTTCTTTCTTTTCTTCCGCGGCGTATTTCATCATTTCTTTTCCTTCTCTTCCCTGTTTTTCCTCGAAGTATTTCATTAAACTTAACTGCTTCTCGTCATTTTGTTTCTGTACTATCAATTGTTCTTCTCGAAACCTTTTTTAGGTTCTAATTGTTGATTTGGTTTAAGTTTTATAATTTCCAAAATCTGTTTTGAAAAATTCTCCATTTTTTTTTTTATGACAAAAAAGGCGTTTTCAGAAACAAACCAATTCTTTTTCTATAGTACCAACTCTACAAAAAAAACTGTTACAATTTTTGTATCTGGTTATATTGACGAGTATTTCCTTAATTTATTTTTCCTTGTGTGGCAATTTTCCACTAGAAAATAATTCAGCGTTTGTGTTTATACAGAAAAAAATGTTGACCTTTTTTTTTTCTTCAATTTTCTTTTCGTAACGTGTAAGTATTTAGTTCAAATCCTTGTTGAACGTACATTTTTTTTTCTTTTACAAAGAATTAGGTTTTTTTTGTGTGAAAAAAAAACGAGTTCATAGCATTTATTTAAATATTGGCCATAATTTCCGCTTTAAGTTCGTAACAGAATATCATATTTTCTCATTAACACAAAGTGTTATGCCGTACATGCTTGTCGAAAGTGGTTTTTTTTCAACGTGCCAGTCAGTCAGAGAAAAAATTATTTTAATCGGAAAAATCCGACGTAACTTTTTAATTTTGTTTTTCAATGCTAATGCCTTTTTAAGACAATCTTTTTAGAACGAACAATTTTTTTTTTTATACGTACTGAAACTTTTTTTGACGACGTCTTTTGTTGTTTGACGTTTTTTTGTCGAATGATCCTGTAACTTTCTTGAGTAATCCTGGTAGCCAGTTTTTCGTGACTGGTATAAAATAAAAATCCTTACGTATGTTCTTTACTAAATTCCTCGTCGCCAGTGTTTTAGACCCGTGCTAGGGATCACAAAGATAACAACCACAAATTGTGACAGGTTAAAATATACAATGTATTTATTCATAGCAATACAGTAACGCCACTAAATGTGGTAGGAGATGACCGGATTCCTACCATGCGGTAAAACATGAATAGGAATGTTCCTTTTTTGAGTCTTTGCAACCATGGTATTTATTATAGATGGTTGCTTCCATTAGTTCTTCAATAGGGGTGATTTGTACCCCACAACAGTAATCAAATGCAACCAAACCTTAGATAAGAAGAAAAAGCCATAACAAATTGCATACGCAGATACGTATCCCCAATAGATGATAACAATAACATTAGACTAATTATTTACTACAAGAAATATAAAACCAAAATTTTTGTAGTAAAAAACAACATCCTCTCGAACTAAAAAAAAACTAAAAAGAACCAATATTGTTTTATGAGTTTAAATGCACGTTGTGAGAATGTAACTCTAATAATAATAATACAGCTAATAGTTACATTGTTTTTACAAGACCTACCCCATCCCGCCGTTTCACCATGCATCTTGTAAACTCTAGCTCAATTTACCAACATCTACACAAAACATAACTGCCCTCCCTCTGATTTAAGAAAAATTCTAGTTAATAACACTAAAATGATACATTCCGAAAGCAATTTAAAAAAAATTGAATTACTGGAAGCTAACTACATGAAAACACAACAACCTAACATTAACAACATCACATATGAAACCAGTGGATTTTAAAAAAGAAAATGCTTAACGTAATGTCATTTTGTTCTGTGAGGCAATCCAGTGTTGCTGAATTTAAATCGTCAACGACTTCCTTGAACAATTCCAAAAACGTTATATGCGCGTTTAAAATTATCTTCTTTATCCAGCTGTTTTGTTCATTTGCTTTTGACACGTATGGATGATTCGACGAAGAATAGAAAATATTCGTTAAACCTGTGAAACGTACTGAACTTAATATTTTTTTTATTTCAATACAAAAATAAATAGGTATAATTAAACAGACACATTCTTTTATTTTTTACAATGTTTGAATAAATGAAGAAAATGTTGTTTAAATACATACAATATATGTATATATATATATATATATATATATATATATATATATATATATATATATATATATGTATATATATATTTATATATATATCTTAATAATTTATTTTTAAAACTATACGTTACATATTTGACAGACTTTATTTAAATTATTTGTATTTAGGTCTCAGTTTTTTGCGATCGAAAACTTTATTGTTTATTTTCAATATAAATTTAACACTATATATATATATATATATATATATATATATATGTATATATACATATATATATATATTATTTTATGTATCCACATAAAATGTTATAAGCAGATATACTCTTTTATGTATATATTTTCAGTATTTACTTCAATAGTGCTCAATACGTGAGTAAAGCTAGATAGTAAGGTATGAAAATATATTTAAAGCAATTAAGCTACACAAGAGCTGTCGCGATTCATCTCGTAAGGAATCGTAAGGCTAGAATGCCTATGGGTATCAGCCGCGGAAGCCTCTGTGTAGTTTAATTGCCATGAATATATTTTCATAAATTACTATGTATATATATATATATATATATATATATATATATATATATATATATATATATATATATGAGAGAGAGAGAGAGAGAGAGAGAGAGAGAAAGAAAGAAAAAGATATAGAGAAAGGGGTGGAGAGTGTAGGGGGCGAAGAGATAAAGAGCGATGTTCCGACTGTTAAGGGTGTATTGTTGTTATTGATTCTGTAAGCCTTGTCTATTTTTAAACGTGTCTTATATCGATAAGTTTATGGGAGCAATTTTATCATTGGTCCTACTATCTCACACCAGTTATTATTTTTATTTTCTTAATTCTTCCTGAATATAAAGACGTAATATATTGGAACCATAAATATGTACATGTGTGCTTAGATAAGTATTGGGGACCTATTGTCTGCACGAAAGTCTTGCGAACATATTGATATTTACTTTATTTTATTAAGCTTTAGATTCGTGCAAAAGATTTAGTAGACAAAGAAAATAATGTTAATCTTTCTTTCATATAAGTTTGTCTGAATTAATGTAGTTCGCTCACATATAAACAATACTTGCATCTATATTGCAATGCGTTATATAGATACTAGCATGACCTTTTGAAATTTCACAGTTGTATTCTTAATCTTTTGTATATTGCTGCCGTACATTCTGTGGACGTCCGTTGCAAACGAATTAGATATACTTCTATCACATTGGTTTAAAATTAAACATCATTATCCAAGTACGCTGATGTATTTAGTTTTAGAATATGTCTGCTTAAAGTCATTAATCTCCAAAATCCTGTTTTGTTAAAAGTGTTTTGTACTCTTATAAATGACTCACCATGTTTCCGTGACCTCGCGTTGTCAACGTTCGAGCAGATCCCGGAAGCGACCGAGAGCTGACGAGGTGAAAACGAGGTGAAAACGAGGTGAAAACTGGCAAACGCTAAATTGAAGACTGGCAAACAGTAATAACATACAATATCTAAACAACTGTAATTATTTTGATGTTTGTTCATTTTTTAAAAAAGTTTTCTTAATTAAGGCACTGCTTTAAAAGAATTATTTATTTTTTCTAATCTTTTTCTATGTTTTTGTTTTTGCTTTAATGGCAGTTTCTGGATAAGGGTTCAGTGTTACGGGGTGCAGTTCGTCCAAAAGTTGTCTTGTGTACTGATCCGATTGCTGGTAGAAAACAATTGTTCTTTCAAAGATTTTACGAGCTGACAGCGATGACAGAAATGTAATTGTATTATTGAACGCGATTAATTTCTTCCAAAAGTGATCGTCTGCTTTTTGTAGCCTGATTGTCTAATATTTACGTCAACTTTCGGGCGCTGCCGATACCTTCCCGAATGTTAGCGACGCGAAGTCACGGACACATAGTGCGGCATCAATTTGAGTACCGTGGTTGGTATTGAATTTGTAGCGCTTTTAATGCTGGAATCGTCAAAAAGTTACTTTCTTAGAACGGTCATATAAATCATCAGTCGATATGTCGAGGTTTGAAAGAGGCTCATATGCTTTTCATATTTTGATTTTTGAGAGTTTTTTTACGGATTCAGATCACTTACTTTTGAAACATTTGCCTGGAAGGTATTTTACTTTCTTCTTCTATTGCGAGAAATGGCTACCCATGCCCGACTGGTGTGACACCTAGAGGTATTAGGATTGCGACTGGTAATACAGTCGCGAAACTGCAAATTAATAAAGTGATAGTAGCAATATTGCTTCTGCAGAAGTTTAACCGGCATAGTCTTGTGTGTTCTTAGTCAAAATGTGTTCAACTTTTTATGTAACCGCTGTGCAGGTCTGCTCTTGGTATTTGGGTAAAACCTTAAATATGTGAGGTTAACGAATAATTGCGAGCAACGAAGATGATTTCATGCAGCCACCACAATAATGAGGTATATTCTTTGTGGGCTCTGTGCAGAACTGTGAGTCGCTTCACATCCACAAGTGTAGCATAAGCAATGAACCAACTTATAACGCTTCAAATTAAGATAGAACGATTCGAACTATTTTGGAAAATGATCGCGTGAATCAAAACGCGAATACATCTATATGAGTAAGATATAATAATATGTATTAGAAGTAGTGATTTATACATATAAATAATAAGACTGGACATCTAACATACAATTATAGATTAAAGATTCCCAAAATTCACACTAGAATTACCCCCAAAAGCCCGTGGAGTAACGAATACAATACTAAGTAAATTTCAGTTCTAAGTGAAGTATCCTGAAGGTTGAAGGTCTAATCCTCAGTGGGAGCGATACTAGGAATTCCGAATTACTGAAGACTCCTACCCGATCCTAGTTGACGGAACGAGAGCATCCAACCTCAGTTGATTAAATAAATGGATTCGTTCCAAATTTCGGGAACATTCTCGAGTTCGACATAAAGATTCCCGAGTTCGACTAGATAGACATGAAGAAGGTGGGAGATTACATCGGTCGAAACGTTCTGAGAATAACACTCAAGATAAGAAAAGTAGTTGAATAATTTGAATTATACGCAGTAACAATAGCAGGGTCTTAAAATATCTGCACATCTTTAATCCGAAAAATGGAGGATAGATAAATGTTTAAAAAATATATTAAATTATATATATAATATATATAAATATAAAAATATTTACAAAATATGTTTAAATTAACAATTTCTGCTTAACTAGAAACTAACAGTACCTATACACTATATGTCAGTATTTCTGTATCAGTTAACTATGTTTATGATAATTTACAACTAGATGACTCGTGAACGGTTCTGTTAACGTGAGAACATTGTGTATTCGTGTATACATTCATGTCCCTTAATCGATGGCGAAAATAAATAGTAGTTAGTTAAAGTATGCATCCAAAGGATAAAGTTGCTATCTGCTCTCAAATTAAGGGAAATAAAAATTTATCACGACAACACTCTAAGATGTTAATTACGACAACAATAAAGACACTGTTTTACTATTTCAACTACTGAAGTTACGGAATAAAACTATATTTACCTCATGTAATCGCAACATTTCTTGCCATGGTTAATGATTAAACAGACGACCGTTTACGAGCTGATACATTATTTACATTCATTTAGGAATATTATTCGATTATTTTCGTTCTTTTATCTTGCTACAATTATTACTTATTTTTTACACCAATCCTCCCATCCTATCGACGTAAATACCTCATCCCGGCATACCCGACTAACAAAAAAAAACATAACCCTTTACTGTAGAGGTAACTACTTGTCAGAAGATGATCTACTCTAATAACTTTGTTCCTCGGACGGTGTTCCTTTAGAAACCTCTCCCTGCTTAATGTTTCCCCAACCGTACTAACATGCAGGAATGTGAATGTTATGTTAACAAATATCTTGCTGCGCAACTCCCCACCCAGGCGGATACCCCTATAATAACTTTATCACAGTAGTCCGTTACGCTTGACTTGCTATATTCTATGTTTGATGTGAAAAAAGAAAACAAGAAATACATACTTCTGAATTTATTGCAGAATTATGTTCGCTCATTTTTGTTTGTTTTAAATTCCTTGCAACTTCTGACTGGTTCCACAGAGCTTTACTTTTGGTCAATTGTTTGCATCTGTTTTCTAAAGTATTTCAGAATGACAAATCGTCAATCATTAACCATTGCACGGTGAAAAAGTACTTACTGATGAAACTAACCGTTGTTGCTTATTTTTCTTCATATTCATCACAATGTTTATGATATCTCTTGCTGTGTTTTTTTTCACAGCTGATTTACCTATATAGCTCAATACATAAGTAGTTCGTTCATTTTTAGGGCATCCCCTATAGTTATGATAGCCCTCGAAAATGTTTTTTTCATTTGTAGTTCGATTATCCTTCATAGAGAGCAATCTCGTCTCCAAGGTAGTTTATATTTGTTTACCAACAATGTTAAACTTGAATATCAACCTAAGAGTTTTTATTTTAAAGAATTTACATTTTGATAATAAATCTAAAATTAAAAACGTGTACAATAAAACCGCAGCATCGAAAATATTCTGATATATGAATGAGTTCAAACTAATGGCATACCCCAAGTTGTTAAACACATGTAAATAATGAAATAACAGCTGACATTCTGAACTATTGTCTCATAGTTATGATTTCGTCACAACGGAAAAAGTATTCAATTGAATTGGCTTTGACATTTCAATACTTAACATGCGTTAACTTTATGCATATTCTTGTAAATATACGGTACTACTATAGATGAAGCGCCTAATTTCCGTGACTGCTCGGCGGCAACGATCGGGCAGGTCGCGGAAGTGCCCGAGAGCTGCGGAGACGAAAACGAGGCTGAAGCAAAACTAAAAGTCGTAAAATGGAAGAGTGGCAGACAAACGACAATATAAGATGAAGAATACAAAAGAAAAAAATACATATATTATAAATAAAAATTAAAAAATGAACAACCCATAGCTGAAGAACTATAAATTAACTATTTTTTTAATTTTTCGTGGTTAAATGAACCATTCCAATTTTTTTTGCCTTTTTTACAAAGAAGTAGATGCTATTTCTTTTACAATATTTAGGCATTTGTTTGTCTATTTTTTTACATGAAACAAAAAAGTATGTTATTTTTCTCAGGATATTAAGGCAAGTTGTTTTCATATATTTTCTCGTCGAGGGTCAGGGTTTACGGATACGTTTGCGGTCGGTTCTCAAGGTCTTCCTACCGCTTGTTTTGTTGTGATGAGCGTCGATGATTGGCAGCAACCTGATTGGTCAGCTCTGCTTCAGCCTCGTTTTCGTCTCGGCAGCCCTCGAGCGCTTCGGCGACCTGCCCGATCGTTGCCGCCGAGCAGTTACGGAAATTAGTCGCTTCATCTGGAGTAGTACCAAATACTCTTGTCAGTATTATCTTCATGAACATGGTAAGTATATTTCCATTCTCTATTTGTAGAATATTTTATTATGGACACTTTTTTATGCTCACATTTTCTATGGATACACGGATTTCTCATTGCCCCTTCATCGGAAGAAAAAAAGATTACATACGTAATCGCGAGGCAAATAAATAAAAAAGGTAAACGGCAATTGAA
>OY744523.1:41893599-41973599 GCA_963556195.1 Sepiola atlantica
GTTAGCCAATCTTAAGGTGCCCCATTGAACGTCAGGTGGGAAGCCGTTAACTTAAAGATGCACTACACATTTGTTTTATTTTATTAAATGTGCGTTCGTAATTATAATATATTTTTAAATAAATGATATATGGTATGTTTTATTGAGATGTTATTGCTATATTTTTCTCTATTTTTATATTACATTTTCCTATTGTATTTATTACTATTTTTCCTGAGATCATTACCGTTTCTTATGTTTTATTTGTGATATAATTATTAATCCAAATTGGTAGCGGTAATAGTGGTAATGATAGTATGTTTTCTTTGTAAACATAGTTCACCCCAAACAAGGCAGGCCGCAACTGTAGACGTAATGGGCTACTGAAAAAAAAAGAAAGAAGGTTTGGGGGGTAAACCTAAATTTGGAGCTGCGCAGCGAGATGTCTGTTTACGTTAGTTTTAAATTTCTGCATGTCAGTACCGTGGTGGAAACAGGGGGCAGATAGGGAATTCCAGAGGCAAGCAATGTCATTATTGTGGGTATTGTTTATGTTATATTGATTTTAGTTGTCACTTTTGCTTCGTATTTCATCACACATTTACTTATATATTATTTATTTATGTATATAAGAACATAAGTCAGTCGTGACACTGCATACGTCCACCTGGCAACGTAAAAATTCGCCAAAGTAATATATTGGTCTTAATTTACCATATTGTATTTCCGAAGTTACATCATGGAATCGTTGATAAATCAACATCTATTTATTATATCAGTCTAAATTGTTGTATGATGTTTATTGTTATCAAAGAGCATTAGATTAATAAGTCATATTCAGAAAAAAATCAGTTGATATTCTAATAAAATGTTGAGCTTGAGTGAAAATCTCAAGATTAAATTTCAATGCCAAGGTCTACATTATATAAGATGCGAAAAGTGGTTGGCTACAATATGAGCCAAGTAGCGAATCTTTGCGATAAACGAAACGGATGTTATCGCCAAAAGTTAGATTTACATATATCCGGAAATGAAAGCAGTTTAAAGTTAGCCCATGACCGATATTTTAACCAGGTTCGATAGCGAATGTTCAAACGACGTAGATGCAAGCTTGCACACAGACAAAAAAAATTAAAAATCGTAGTTATACACTTGATCGAAAACAGTAACTAAAGTTAAGGGCAGGTATTTAATAATCGACTTCTGAACTTCAGAACAAAGCCGATTTAAGATAGCAGGGTTTCTACATCTAACGAGATCAATATATTTTCAGATAATTTACTACAACAAATGCATTATTATATTAAATGCGACACATGTTAAAAGTTTACAGCTACGAACCAATACGAAAGGTTAGAAATCTAAGATGTGTTTAGCATGACCAATACACAGGTGTTGCAGGGGAACATCGAAGATTAAAAAAACTCAAGCTCTCCCCTTAAACCTCTATATAAATATATTTGCTCAACTATTTACTTCATTCAAAATAATAGTTATAGTATTTTATATATATATATTACATTTATAAATAACACATACGCGTAAATTTCATAACTGCAGAAACATACTTATGTAGTAGTAATTCTTTTTTTATGAGATGCCAAGTAATTTCCAAAGGAATACCATGTATATGAATGATAAAAGTCAATTTAGCCCGATAATGTTGGTGGATTACGTTGGCACTAATGCACGGATTCGCGTGCAAACACATCCTATCTTCAGAGAGTAAGTCGTAATTTTTGGTGAATAGACTCCCCTTACATTATAACGATGTGATGAATTCGTAATAACACAAAACCGTTGTATTACTTTGTTTTTCGAACAGTAACATTTACTCGGGTAGCCATGATAAAAAAACTCGAACATTCTCACGCTAAGAGCTGAAAATGCTTGGCAAGATGTCCGTTCGATATTTCTGACATTTGTGGCTAATTTGAAATAACATAAATGCCTTTCTAAGCCCGAATAGTAATATAATAGAAATAATTAATACAGACGGAAACCATGCACCGCAGCAGTCGTACCGAAATAGTAAAATAAATGTATTGTAGAAGGAATAAATAAACGTCAAGTTCGCTGAAAAATGGCATTGTCAGATGCTTCAGCGTACCACCACTGATTAAAAGGGCAGGCGATCGACATAAACTTTAGTTTGAGCATCGGTCCTGGTGTCAAAATGATTTTAAAGAAATAGAATTAACAAATAAACAAATGAAAAAAAATCGAATGTTTAGGTTTAAAAATGCAAACGATCATTTGGTTTTTAAATTCTTAATGGCTGTAATTGCAGATAGTGTTCGAAAATATCATACTGCTACTCTGAGAATGAAAATGATAGACATTTCCAAATAAACTCACAATCAACCCGTTCTTATAATCTGCTAAAGTGTTATTCCGTTAATCGAGAATATAACAAATATTCGTAATACCCATTCAAAATGCACCAGATAAAAGAAAGTGGACCTAAAGGGGGCGTTCTTTATTCAGGTGGAAAAATGTAACATAGCTTACAGGCAATAGCAAGATGGAAATATGTCAAGTAATACAGGTACTAAGAAGGATGTATTATCCTATGAAGACGACCTCCCGGTATACGTGAGTAGAAGTCAATTGTTACTTTACTGCTTCCGTAAAATGGTCAGTATATTGATGTTCGAAAAGTGTGTAAAGAAATAACAACACATTGGCAAATTAGAAACTCATATTTAATTTTTTTTTTTTAATTTAATATGATTTGGCATTGAATATTCGGAAAAGGGTGTGTATAACTTACAACAGAAAAAAACAAAGCAAAACTAAATATTTAAAAAAAATACAGACAAAAAACACTTAAACCAACCCGCAAACACTATGGTAGATACGCGTATCGCACATAAGTTTATATTTTAACTTCAAACATTTTATTTTGTTATCTGAGTTAGTTAATATATCAGGGGCATTTGACTGAGTGGATGTTTCGTTGTGTTATTAATACTAGTCTATTTGCACCATCAAACAATTACGGCATACTTTTTCATTGCTTCGAAACTTATCAATAAATACAATTTAAAGAAGTCTCACTCCGTATGTGACTCGATTTGGCGAGTGTAAAATGCAATAAATTTGGGCAATTTGGGGCATGTTTGACCCCCCTTTGAACCCCTGGGGGCGCGAACCAGCATTTTTCTGCGGTTAAGGATGCTCATTTTATATCCAGAACAATTGCCTCTACATTTTGGTCAAGTTTCAGAAAAATTGAATGGATAAATAAAACGTTATGGGAGAAAAGGGTCATTTTTTGCCATTTTAGGGGCTTTTGACCCCCTGGGGGCGCGAACCAGATTTTTTTCAAGGTCAGCGATACTTATTCTTATTTTCTATTAGGAATATTTGCCTCCACATTTTGGCTAAGTTTCAGAGAAATTGAATGGATGGATGGAAAGTTATGGGGCAGAAAATGTATTTTTTTTGCATTTTAGGGCGTTTTGACCCCCTGGGGGGCTAACCAGATTTATTTTTTAAAATCGGAGAATGTCACTTTCTCACCTGACCAAAGTTACAACTTCATGCAAAATTTCAGAGAAATTCAATGGATTGTTGCGGAGAAAAATCCGGACGGACGGACAGACAGACGGACGGACGGACGGACGGACGGACGGACGGACGGACGGACGGAAATGCCTCAAAACAGGTCTCCCGATTTTATAAATCGGGGGACCAATTAAAGTGACTTGGGCACACAGTGTTATCAGTAGATCTGAGTGTCATACATAAAAACACAACAACCTAAAACTAGCAACATCACATATGAACCAGTAGTTACATTTTAAAAAGCTTAACTATATGCGGTTTTGTTCTGTGATGCAATGCAGCGTTGCTGATTTTAAAATCGTCAACGACTTCCTGGAAGAATGTGAAAAACGTTCTCTGCGCGTTTCTCCACCGTTTTTTAAAATACTCTTCTTTTTCCAGCATTTTTGTTTATTTGCTTTAGACACCTGAGCATGATTCGACGAACAATCGAAAACGTTCGTGAAACATGTGAAACCTATGGAACATTTAGTATTTATTTTGATTTTAACACAAAAAAGAGCATCAGAAAAATAAAATAAAATAAAAAAGGTATAATTAAACAAACGAATTATGTTTTATTTACGATGAGTAAATGCTGCCTAAATACACAGATAATATATATATATATATATATATATATATATATATATATAAGTGAAAAAGATAGAATCTCGCGTTATTTATCTACCTCCCACAAGGTTGACAACATCCACTTATTAAACCTATTATACAGTACATTATGATACTCTAACACGGCTGACTCCACTCTTATACAAGTCAAGACAATGTTTGTCGGCAATACGTTCCAAATCCCTCAACAATATAGACACATATTCAAAACGCATATTAGTGTAACATATACGTGTTGTAGACACACGCCGTTCACATGACGTAGTTTTCCTTTAATTTTATTTTCTGTTTAACTTCATCCAATTATATATATATATATATATATATATATATATATATATATATATATATATATATATATATATATATATATATATATAGTCTCGAAAGTTTCTCAACCATTAAAACTATATGAAAAAAATAGTCCCAAATCGTCTGGTGGAAAATCACTCTTTTGTAAGTCAATTAACTTTTTGCAGTCACTATATTAGTTGGCTTCCAAGAATGTATATATATATATTTGAATAAATGAGAAAATGCTGCCTAAATACACACACACAATATATATATATATATATATATTTATATATACATATATATATATATATATATATATATATATATATATATATATATAAATGTGTGCACGTGCCACTACTCTTACAAGGCGAACCCGACAAGATAATTGAACAGCATTTTATCTTGATGCGTTGACTCTCTTTCTTGCAACCTGACTTGAATCAGTTTATTCCACATCAAGGAAATGCCATATTCGCTCTATTAATTACACTATATAAAAGGGTCAAGTAGCACTCTATTTCATCCTGATACAATGTGGTCGCGCGCATATCTCTCTCTCTCTCGCTATATATATATATATATATATATATATATATATATATATATATATATGTGAGTCTATGCGCACACGTGTGTGCACAATCGTTGTAATACGAATAAACAATATTCATTTACACATTGTATCAAATGACACCAAACTGTCTCACGCTAATGTGCCAGAGAAGCAGATCTATCTAGCAATCATGTGACGTCCTCTCAATTTAAGATGACAAATGTGCTTCTCTCTTTCTATCGTTAACCTTACTCGCCGCTGATAACATATCATATTTATGGCTTCTGTGACGTACGTATAGCTTTTAAACGCGCTAAATCAATCTATTGTCGAAATAGAGTCTGCTTAAAAACACACGTTTATGTGTCGTGGAAAAAGAATAAATGTCGATTAAATCGTTTACTTTTAGACCTAAATCGAGTTCTAATCTCGTCGGATCTGGTCAGTTCTGTTACCTTTTAATACATTTGTATGTAGGAATATTCTTATCCATTATCTGTTCAATTGTAGTTTATATATGTTGTACCTGACGGAAGCATGAACTAGAATGTATAAGTACATGTGGAGATTGCCAAGACGGAAATTGTGTCAATATGAAAAGTGATCCAGTAAAAGATGATTATGATTTAAATGTTTTGAAAAAGCACTGTGACGTAAGTGAATCAGGGTGGATACAACAAAGGTAATTGGTGTAGGGGTACCCATTGATATTGTATAAGGGGTTATTAGGCATCATTGGTAACCCTTTTATGGGAAAGATTGGCCCCTGAAAACTGTAATGAAAATCCAAGATGTATTTATTCATTATGAAAACTGACCGAGTTAGTGATTCCCATGTAAATACAAAATAACTTCTAAACCGAAAATAGTAATATTCGAAATTTGACACTTTCGAATACTTGGATATTGTCCAACTTTTAGTATGTTAACAACTGGAGCCAACCTAGCACAAAAGCACGAAACAACAAAATCTAGCGATTTGGGGCGGGGGCGAATATGTATATTGACCCTCCCTATCACCCGAATATCAGATCTAACAATAAAAATGATAGATGCATATCAGATACGTATTAAAGATTAAAAGAGGTCTTATTTTATACATGCATGATGTGGCATGTTTAGTCGGGTGCATAGATGCATAATACAGACGGCAGGCCAACAATGGGCGAATATTCAGCTAAGAGATTATACGACACAAATAATGCGCCTGCGTCTTTGAAATCGTAATGTCTGCTTGGATAAGTTGTTCCATGCTGCGATATTAATATCAGCAAAGTATCACAGTAGTGCCGGCTTTACTGGCTTCGTAAATGGCTACATACTATAATCTTGCCACATGGAATAATTAAGGTCATACGTTTTTCTTAACTCTAGAAAACTTTTCGGATCATTTGATGCCGAATCCTGTCATTTTGGTAAAAGCTTTTATGCGTCAAGTTTATTATATCTCCAAATATGTATTGAGTGTGTGTACCAGTTTGATTATGTTGTCGGCATTCTTTCAGGATGGACCAAGTAATGGGTGTCAAATTCCTAACGTGAAACTTCTATTATGGAATCGACTGGAGTCGATCTTGGCACATTTCTATCGACAGTATGTGCCGTTATCTACTTAACCACCGTCACCTCTATATATGTTTTACAGCATATACACCTTTTTCAGTCTAGTGAATGCCGAAAAGACCATTTTGGAAAAGTTAGTGGTGCTTCAAATTGTTTATATATATCATTGTTTGATTTTTTAAAGTAAGAAATAAATTAAAAAAGTAAAATCATGTCGCATTAAGATTTTATTTATGTTTAGCGCGAAAGTAAATCCAACGATAATTTAATTTCCACCGATGATCAACATAAAATATTCTTACATAAGTGCCAAGGTTCATCTAACATCAGAATGGATGTGTTATCGTAGTCTATCAAAATTTCAAAGAATAAAAAAATAAAACAATGTTGTCTGGCGTGAATTAAGATCTCAGCATATTATATGTTGTTTCGAGCAAAATAAAATATACGTCTCTAATTATCTTGATCATTTTTTTTCCGAGAATATGTTGTTACATAGTTGTACTTTTATTTTATGTAATAAATAAAACCAAATAAATTTGTTGATCGAAAAGGCTTACTCCACGATATTATTTTACGTCTTGCTGAAAAAAATATGTTAATGCAAGTACTTCGACTGATGTTAGTTCCAGTCTATATATATATATATATATATATATATATATATATATATATATATATATTTCAACAATCAGACAACGCCGCACCCCACAACCTACGAAAGAAACAAACCGGAAGTTTTAGACTCGAGTTTCGTCTTGCTTTGGTCTTATCAGTAGAAAACATCCTAACTCAGGATTCGAAACCCGAGTGACACGTATGCTATGCGAGTACTCTGCCACTCAGCTACATCACCACACACAAAAAGTCTATTAACTTACACATATTAAGCAAACTACGACGAAGCCAACTGTAGAATATACCTACTCTTTTCAACATAGGGTGTAGTTATCCAACTACTAAAACTCACGCCAATGTCTTACAAGTAGGAGGTTATACTCGCTAGGACGATGTCATACAACAAACTAACCCAGAGAGCAAATACATATATAGATATCAAAGATCTAATCGCCTCGCTTGGATGCTTGAAAAGGGTGGAGGGTCGAAATAAATTATTGCACCGGTGATTATGTGACAGGCGTGAGAAGTGTTCTATCCCGGTAGAAGGAGCCTAGATTATTTGCTGCAGACCTAGCAGCATATTCTACGTATTTATTTCACTTCATATTACGTGACAATATCAGGCAGAGTTGTTTAAACCTGGGACACTCAAGACGGTTGCTATCGGCTATGAGCTCGATGTTTTTCTAAGTTAAATTCTCTTCTGAGACTATGGTTATTACATATTTAAATAAGTCGACTGCGTAGGCTTCGAACTTCAATAAAATACTACTTTACTAAGGGTGATTACATTAGTGTACGTTCCAAAGCAATTTTGAAAATGAGCAAACCTTTTCTAGTATACTTACAATAATTCCTACGTTCTGAATTTTAAAAAAATATATTATTTAATTTTCTTGGTCATATTTTGTGTCTAAATCAGGCTCGAAATTCTATTTAAGTAAATATAAAAGAGCTTATTATCATTGCTTTTATAAGATCAGTTTCTAACACAGTCTGTCATTTATCATTTTACTTCCACAGAAGGGCAAATGTAGACACAAAGGGTTTTTTTAGTGGGGTAATATCCATAGCCTTCAAAGGAAACACTGGATGGTGCAACAAAATAAAAATGCTCCACTTAAGAAGGATGTATTCTACTTCAACAGAGGGCAGATATGACACTTTGCTCCTTACCCAAAGGCGAAATTGAAACATTTTCTCATGGAGAGGAGTTGAAACGTAATACATTAATTAATTACATAAAGTGTCGTAATGAATTCATTTACACTTGATTTACAAACATCAAAATACTTGATAATTTAAAACCTCGTAAAATGATAGATGTTACCTCAAATTTTAAGTTGAAATAAACTCAGCCATTATCGGACTGAGTGTGTGAGTATATACAGTTATAACCCTGTTTAAAAGATAGATTTTGCATTTTCCCCATATTACAATGAAATGTCAGTGTCAAAACCAGCCTAATATGGTATGCAACATCTGAGAACTAAAGACAACTCATTTATACGAAATGTATTGTGCGTCCTGTATTCTTCTTTGGTGTCGATTAGAAATATTCTATCAACCTTCTTTTAAATAATTAACCAGAAATCTAATATACGAATATTACTAAATATAGGCATTTCTTATACATAAGTAACTTGATTAGATAATAGTTAAATCAATTCGGTGCAATTAAACGTGTTATTTGTTATTTCCGCAAAAAATACATCCGATTGTAATTAAAGGCTGGTATGCTCTGTCAATGGCACGGTAGCTATGTGGTCAACGACGCAAACTGAGGACCTGGGTGTACTGGGATTGAAATCCAGTTCGTTCCACAGAAATATTTTTATTAAAAAATCACACCTGAATTGGTGTTTTACCTCAGGGAAAGGAAGTAAATACAAATGTCATCGAGCGTATCTTTTCTATAGACTATCCATGCCTCTCGTTGTATGTGCGTACATACGTGTATGCACAGCGACTTTTTCGCTGGATTGAAGAATTTTTAGTTTTCCATTTCTGTTAGAGAAGCAAGAATACACAAGGTAAAAATAGTGTGTTTAATGCAAAATGATTTCGTCTCTAACTTTTACCAACATTTGAGTGGTTAATTTCCTTAAAAGGTTGTGTGCGAATATGTTTAGAAAAAAGTAGAGAAATACGTACTTATTAAGGTTTGGTCTTACAAAATAGATGTGAAGTGATTTTTGGCCCGTACATGATCAATATTGGCAGAGCGTATTAATGTGTATTTCTCTAAATGTCAATTTTCTAAATAATTAATTTGCTTCTTATTAAGTTTTCACCTTTGAACCACAGGAATGGTAAACGTGTATTTGGGGTGTGGGTGAGGGTTGTTATGGCTACATTCGCGAGTACAAATCTAGATCGCCCGTTTGTAGTCATGTTCCTGATAACTTAAAATTATATATATATATATATATATATATATATATATATATATACAGGTAGATAGATAAAGAGAGAGAGAGAGAGAGAGAGAGAGAGTAGAGGGTAATGCAGCATCAGTTCAGTTCCAACGAGAAGAAAGTTCTATATTTAAAGAAGTGAGGCAACCAACGTTTGTAAACAAATTTTGTTCAACCACTGTTTGTTATTTTATTAATTCATAATTTGTATCATTTTGTGATTTTATAACGCGTTTCGAGCTTTTCTTGCTTGCTCTCATCAGATATATGTTCCATTTGGAAAAATGTTTTATTTTTAACAGTTTGATGTTTCTGCGCATGTGCGCGTATATGTGTGCGTGCGTGCGTGCGTGCGTGCGTGCGTGCGTGTATGTGTGTTCATAGTGTTGTCTTCTCTGGGGCAAAATTATTTGTTTTTTTAAAGTTATGTGTGATTTTGACTTTTATTTTTCCGGTCATCTTCCTGGTGCGGGGCGGTTGAGTACATTTTGTTCAGAATGCTTAAAGTTGGTCTTCAAATTTCATGACTTTGTCGGAACTTGTTTCTCTATGTTTTTTTTTTTATTTTCTTATTTCTGTTTTCGTTAGCATAAGGACGGGGCATTCTTCCAAATGTCAGAGTATCACCTGCTATTTAGAGGCTCCAACCGAGTGCTCCTTTAAGGATGTTGACCGTTCCCTTAAGTGCAGTTATTTGGATTTCTTTTGCACTTGGTTTTCCGGGAATACTTTCCAGATACTTTTTGAAATTGTTCTTCATGAGGCCTTTAGCTCCTATTATAACCGGAATAATGTTGATGTTTTTGAGGTTCCAGTTTCTTTTCATATCATACATTAGGCCTTGGTATTTTGTCACCTTCTCCCTCTCTGCTCTGTTTAAGCCACTGTCATTTGGAACACTCACCTCAATCAGTGTTGCCTCTCTTTCTGCATTATTAAATTGTCTGTGTGTGTGTCCGAGTGTGTGTACCCAGCTATTGTCCGCGGCCCGCGTGTACATATGTGCGTCTGCTTCCGGCTATACACACATACACTAACATACACACATACATACACACACGCACACACATACATATACACATATATATCTACATATATATATATATATATATATATATATACATACACACAAATATCTATCTATATATATATATATATATATATATATATATATATATATATATAGAGAGAGAGAGAGAGAGAGAGAGAGAGAGAGAGCGGAAATAAAGGTAGGGGGAACAGTCCTGTAGATATGTAGAAAGTAATTTGATAGAAATAGATAGATATATAGATAGATAGATAGATAGAATAGGATTCATAGGTGTATGGATCGATAGATAGATAGATAGATAGATAGATAGATAGATAGATAGAAGAGTGGATACATAGATAGATAGATAGATAGATAGATAGATAGATAGATAGATAGATAGATAGATAGACAGATAAGTATGGAAGTATATAGGTAGATGTATGGATAGACAAATGGGTAGATAGATGGATGGATAGATGGATAAATAGATAAATGATGAATGGACAGCCATATTGATAGACAGACAGACACACACGCGCCCACATAATTTTGTGCATGCATGTATGTGCACACACACACCCAAGCGTGGCACCTATCCGTTCTACGTATATGGGTTCTCGTCTATACGTGTACGCACCTTCGTCCTTATATGTATGTAAATGTGTGCGGTCCGCATGTAGTCTGATTTGTTTCATGATTTGTTAAATGCTGGGTTGAATTCAGTCAATCGTTACTCTCAAAAATAAAAATCTCTACCAGTACGGACCTTTAAATATTTTATAATAAGACCACCAATTATACAATTTACTGTCTTTACATTTAAATTTTTGAAATATAAATTGATTGATCTGACATTTACCGTCTTTTCTCATTTATTTTTGTTCATTTTTATTCCATCTTCCGGGTCTCAACATTGCATAGCTCTTGCCTCGGAATTATCACCTCACTATTTGTTTGTTTACTAGCAATGCTTCATGCAAACTACAATTTCCTTTCATTTTCACCTTCATATATATTGTATATACCTCCCTTCCTTTCTCTCACTCTCTCTCTCTCTCTCTATATATATATATATATATATATATATATGTGTGTGTGTGTGTGTGTGTGTGTGTGTATATATATGTTACCTCAGCCGTTCTAACAGAAGAGAAACTACACCGGTCCTCACTATAAATAGTGCGAGTAGACAATCACCAAGGAGAAAAAGGACAGTATTTTAACTGTCTAGCCGAGTGCCAGTCAGTTTCGTCACCTCTGTACCTTTTATGTTAATACACTTGTTATCCTCACCCAACCTCGACTTGATTTCTTCTTTTTACGGTTGGACTACTTCACAACAATATATATATAAGCAAACTACAATTTTTTTATTATCACCTTCATATATATTGTATATACCTGTCACTCTCTCTCTATCTCTCTCTTACTAACTCTCTCTCTCTCTCTCTCTCTATATATATATATATATATATATATATATATATACATATAGACAATACCAATTTAAGTTCTAGTGATCAAAATTTTATTTATCTTACTGTTATTTTTTCAAATCAACTTTTAAACCTATGCTCTTAAGAAATCTGAAGTTCACCATAACCCAAATATATTATAAGGTTGTAAACAAAAATTAAAAACACAAAACATACATTTAATTACGATTAAGCATACGTTAGATTCTATTAAATAAAATAAACTTTCACCTGTTCTCACAGGACAGTTTATTAACAGTAAATGTTTAACATAATGAAAAATATAAAAGAAAAAAAGTTTTAATACTCTAATTGAACTATGGGAAACATCTATCAAAATTAAAAAAGATGACATTTATTTAATCTTTTTAGCCGACAAAACGATGAACATTAATAGTATGAACGTGTAGACTTATAATAATTTAATCATAAAAGAATTGTAGTAAAGATTAAGACCAAGGACTGTACTCTGCTAAACTCTGTCTCTGAAAGCATAGATAGAGCACTCTTAATTGACTTGAATGCCCAGATACATGTATTTGGGGATTTTAATGCCCACCACCGCGACTGGTTGGGATTCTCCAGCCTTACTGACGCAGCCGGCAACTCTACGTATAATTTCTCCTTATGTCACTCCCTCTCTCAGACTGTTGATTCTCCAACCCGCATCCCCGATCGTGTGGACTAACAAGCCTCACTTTTAGACCTCTTCTTGACCTCAATACCCGAGGCTTGTGTGACGAAAGCTCATAGCCCACTCGGGAATGCTGATCACATTGTGCTAATGATACATATCACGCTAAAAAGTTGTCCAAAAGCTGATGAACCGCTGCTCAAAACAACAAGATACTACGAGCAAGCTGATTTTGAATCAATCAGAGATCACATCAGTGACGCCCCATGGAGGGAAACCTTCTCACTCCCTGCCAACCAGTGTGCAAACGAATTAACTGAATTGGTCAAAGCAGGCATTGAAGCCTATGTCCCCATGCGAAAATTCTTTAGCAAGCCCCGCTCTCCTCAATGGTTCACTTCAGAATGTGCAGCTGCCATTTCTGAGAGGCAACATTATTCCGCAAATTCGGCCGCCATAAGTCAGCTACTAATAGGCATAAATTTATAGAGTCAAGAAATAATTGCAAGGCCGTGATAGGCGAAGCGAAGAGAAGGTATAATGAGTTAACAAAAAAACGCATCCAGTCACAGAAACTAGGTACTCGCGATTTCTGGAAAATCTACAATAGTGTAGTGAATAATGGTCAATCTACGATTCCCCCACTTTCAAATCACAATGATGTCGTTTGCACGGCCACTGATAAGGCTGAACTACTTGCACAGCGTTTCGCTTCTAACTCTACTTTAGACTCAAGTAACCACCCTCTCCCTGAATTACCTTTGCGGACCGAAGCCACACTTGATAACCTGGTCATCACCCCATCCCAAGTCAGAGACATCATAAAAAACCTTGACACCTCTAAAGCGTGTGGGCCTGATCTTATACCTGTAATAGTAATAAATAAATGCTCTGCTGAACTGGCCCCTGTCCTCTCCAAACTTTACAATAAATGCCTAGCCGAATCTTGCTTCCCCGATAGCTGGAAAATTGCCTCTGTGGTACCAGTCTACAAGAGTTCTGGGAATAGAACCGACCCTCAGAACTACCGCCCAATCAGTCTACTGCCGATCTTTGCCAAAATGTTTGAATCCTTAATCAATCTAGCGATAGTACGTCACTTAGTTAATGCTAAACTTCTATCTGACCGCCAGTATGGATTTAGACAAGCACGATCTACTGCAGACATCCTAACGGTCATCTCTGAACGCATGTATCATACACTCGACAAGGCAGGTGAAGCTAGGGCAGTAGCGCTTGATATATCCAAGGCCTTCGACAAGGTATGGCATAAAAGGGCTTCTCCTGAAAATACGCTCATACGGTATTATAGGGCAACTACTTAATATAATTAGACCCTTCATAAACAGAAAGAAATCCAGGTTGTCCTCGATGGCCGTTCTATCTAAGCAACATGACATAAATGCTGGTGTGCCCCAGGGATCTATTATTGAACCTTTGTTGTTCCTGATCTATATAAACGATCTCCCTGATGACATAGTGTCTGAGATTGGTTTATTTGCTGACGACACCACACTTTACTCTCGCCATGTTGGCAAAACAGACGCGATCATATCTGATGCAATGGCTGAATCTTTAGAAAATTACCTCCAGGCTGTAGTGGATTGGGGCCATAAATGGTTGGTAACTTTTAATGCCGCAAAGACTAAGCTCCTTTCCTTCAACAACTACAAGAAGCCTCTTCAACCACCGATTGTCACGGCAAATAACACTCTGCCTGAGAGTTCATCATTCAAACTCCTTGGCCTAACCTTCACAGGTAACATAAATTGGAACACATACATTGAAGACATTGCCAAGGCTGCCGCAAAGAAGGTTGGCTCCCTCTACCGTGCTAGTGGACTCCTTACACCTGACATTATCCTGTATCTCTACAAAGCCACCAATCGCACATGCATGGCGTATTGTTGCCACATCTGGGATGGTGCATCATCTACTAGTCTCTCCCTCCTTGACAAAGTCCAAAAAAGAGTCGTCAACTTAATAGGTGCCTCACTGTCAGCTAAGCTCCAGCCCTAGTCCCATCACCGCAATGTAGCAACCTTATGTTTGTTTTACAAATACTTCTATGAATTATGCTCCGATGAGTTGGCTACTCTGGTGCCCCCTCGACGTAAATTCACTAGACTAACTCGACATTCTACTAAATCTCATTCATTCACTGTGGAGGTCCCCAGATGCCGCAGAGCATTCTACTCAAATAGCTTCTTTCCTCATGCTGCTGGCCGCAGAAACTCCCTCCCTGCCCCCTGTTTCCCCGACAGTACTAACATGCAGAAATCTAAAACTAATGTAAACAGACATCGCGCTGCTAAGATCCCAATTTAAGCTGAACCACCAATCCTTCTCTCCGTGTTCCTTTTTCTCAGTAGCCCCTTACGTTTACAGTGGCGGCCTGCCTTGTTTGGGGTGAATCATGTTAAGAAAAAAGGATATTCATAGTATTAACTCATCTGCGGTGTAGATATGTTCTAGAATCACTATTAACAAACACATTAAAATATACACTGCTAAATGTCTCAGATAAACGGTTAACAATCATGATGAATATTTTAAAACTAACCCTAGTATTAGATTGATTTCCTTTTGTGTATCGGATGTAAATATAATCAGTAAAAAGAATGTTTCAGGGCTATGTAGTTTACTGTATATATTCCATTAAAAATGCCAGTATACTGAAATCATATGCCCTTAATAGGGTTAAGATGAAAATTCATATACACTAAATGTACAAAAGCAAGGAAATTCCCAAATGTTTACACTTTTATGGTCATTAAGGGTATGACTACATATCAACCAAGCCATTTCATTATCACATCACTACAGTATAAATCTCTATGCATGAGTGGATGAAGTGTGTGAGGTGCGCTGAAGAAAAATTCCTACCAGTAAAATACATAGCCCTGTTGTGCTCGCATACCCTTAATGACAATAAAAGTGTAAACATTTGGGAATTTCCTTGCTTGTGTACATTTAGTGTATATGAATTTTCATCTTAACCTTATTAAGGGCATATGATTTCAGTATACTGGCATTTATCATTGAATAAGAAATATACATCATAAAATTAGATAGAATAACATTCATTCTATACGACAACAAATTATGGGGAATAAATAAAAAAAGAACTTAAGTTAGATATCACTATGGTGACCTCGAGTTTGGTTAAGTAACCGGCCTTGTTGGTATTTACCTTTTGTAAGGAAGGATATGGAGAGGTGCAGGGTATGCCGATAGGTTTATATAGGAATGATAATTTATTTTCTTAAATTCAGAGAAAAATGTTTTAAATACCTATATCAAGTTTTTTTGTAAATTGAATCTTTAGATAACCATATATATACACAATGAAGTAGTATATTTTCTGAACATTACACTAAACTTAAATGATAATACGTTGAAACCCTTTCATAAACTCAATCACATATGGTATTATATTGATTACAATCCCAAACATCCGAAATCAGTTAATAAAGTACTTGTCTCCGGCATCTCTAAAAGAGTGTCTCAACTATCAACAACTAAGCAGTTATTCAATAATAATAAACAATATCACAATGAAGCATTTGCCAGACGTTTGTACTGTAAAGAAATTAATGTTGTCATGGATAAATTGGATGAACATATGAGGGTAGACTAAAAAATGGGATACGATACAACATCGTATCATATAACATGGCTGTGGGCAGCATATTATTTATTTGTAAAAACTAAGAAAGGATATCGACACCTGCAAGGCTCCAGCAAAAATATAGCACCAACCTGTAATAATAAGGTAGGGAAAGAAGACATCCCTATTATACTACCTACACGAGCTACCGCAGTAATGCTGGGAAAAAAAACCAGTGGCTCGAGGCGCAAGCATTCTTACTTTGTACAAGAATAATGGTTTCCGCAGCGACTGCATCAAGTACTATGGATATCCGTTATCAGTTGTGTTTTGAAAATATGACCATCGACATAATGTTTTCCCTACGACATCTCTACCATCTGCAGTAATCCCCATCTTGAAGCTGAACTCCACCAAGCGGCAACAGCCATGACTTGCATGGCGAAGAGAGTCTGGACTAAGTATATACTGACTTACAAAAGCAAAATGAAAGTGGATTGTGCTTGAGTGCTCTGCACGATGTTCTATCGCAGTGAATCATAGTCCCCCTCCTACTCTCACCAACATAACAGACTCAACATATTTCTACGTGCGCTACCTCAGTAGAATCATGTAAACACGGCTGTACTTGTGCAGGCTAGTATCCCAAGCATGTTTGATCTGCTAACCCAATGACGACCCCGGTGGTTTGGTCATGAAAGACGGATAGACGAAAAGAGGATTACAATTGATATTCTATATGGCAAGCTCGTAACAGAATCAAGACCAGAAGGAAGGGCGTTCCTACGTACAATCGAGGCATGATTGCAGGTGGCATCTACCAGATAGGTTGGGTGTCCTTGGTTAAAGACCGCAGCCGCTGCAAAATTGCCATGGAGGTATGCTCCAAGAGGAATAAGAGAATATCAGTGGACGTAAAGGCATAAGTTGCAACGACCCTCTCAGAACCGGACACTTCTTACATCTGCAGAAACTGCAGCAGAGCCTGCTGATCCAGGATAGGCTTGTTAAGTCATAGTATCCGCTGTAATTCTACAGGGAATTAATATGATGCGCAGGCATACACTGTCTCCTCAGACTGACGTATGGCAGCAATTCTAGGCAAGATGGAATACACGAGAGCACATTATTTTCTTTTGACTAAACCATTTAATAAATGCAACCGAAACCGTACTATAACCCATCAACAAAGATAAAAAGACATTTAACTTAATAACTAATACTACCTTTTTTTTCTTATACACGTTCTAAGTGTATATATACGTACATATACACGCATATACATATGTAGATACACAGAACACACAATCACACACACACACACATATATTTATATATATATATATATATATATATATATATATATATATATATATATAGTTGATACCTCGTGTGAGTAGAAAATATAGATAACAGTAATCGATGTTAAGACAAGAGGTGTAAATATGTTTTACTTACATATATAACTCTCTTCTAGCATACATATATATATATAAATATATGTATATATATAAATATATATATATATATATATATATATATATATATAAATATATATGAGAACTCAGTAGAATGCAAAATGTATAAGGTGATTAACACTTTTATAATGACGTTAAATGTTCAACACCAACCATATTTATTCTTGCTTGTATGTTTATCAGAAGTATTTATAATTATCACTTTCACAGTAGTGTAGCTAAATCGCAATTGTATGAATCACATCATCAGCACGCCAATTATTTACCAATTCGAGGCAGGTAATATTACATTGAATTGATAAACTATGAACAGTAAATAAAATTTAGTTCAGAAACTGGTTTCATTGATGAGAGTTATAATAAGTGGGGATCAATCGAAGTCAAAATATATATTTAAAGATTAATTCAATGTTATGGGAGGAAACGAAACTTCAAAAACGTGTTATAATAGATTCAATTAAACGAAGCTTAATTTTATTCTGAGAAAATATTAACTGAAAGTAAATGTGTTTTCTTCTATTAAAATAGGAATGAATGCAAAACTCGCAAAATAAATAATGTTTAAGAGTCAGAAATAATCTCTTATTCTTAGAGATTTTCCATTAAAACAGTTGTTAAAACTGAGATATAACTAATCAACACAAAGTAAATCTTAAAATTTAACGGGAAATTCAAGATTTATGCGAGAATCAATTCAGTTCACTAAATCTTAAATGGCATATATTAAGGGGAAGTAACTCTGTTAGTTTAATTTTTTTATATAAAAAATCCAAAATTATACCGAATCAATAAAAACACACGTTTTGTTTATTATGAAATTAGTTGCTAAACAACTACTTTCCTAATAGGTCAAAGGTTTCATATTTATTTTGTTATATATTTAGACAAGAGTAGCTAATAAAGCTAGATTAGCTTAATTAATGCTATTATTATTTGAAATAAGTATTTACATTTAAAAAAATTAAATTTCCATCTTTATAGATCATGCTAAATGCAACTTAATCTTATGAGATTTAAGTATAAGTATATAACGACATAGATAGACTCAGGTAAAGAAATAACGTATGTCACTCAAAGGTCAATAAGAATTATTATTGCTATATTAGTTAATAAAACAAAGAAACCATTTCGAAAACCAACGAATTTTAATGATCAAGAAATCAAATGTAAGTGTTACTTATTACACTGTAGATTTCTAAATATCGATTTATATATCATATTATAGTAGCTTACTATCCAAACAAAATGAACTACATAAACAACCATACACACTGGACCCCTAGTTTTAATAAGACAAGTTTTATATAGCTATACATACTTCGTGATGTTTTGAATATATAGCTCAATCGTTTTGCGAGTTAAAACATCGTGAATATCCTCTGTGATGTCAAAAATGATGAATTAATAATGCATCTGAGCATGTTTTGTTATATATATATATATATATATATATATATATATGTAAAAATGTTTATATATATATATATATATTTATATATATATATATATATAGATAGATATAGATAGATAGATATTTACATATATACTAAAGTAAACATCTACAAAAAAAACTTCTAGTATTCTACAAAAATGTATAAATAACTTCATAATTTAATGACGCTATTATCGTTGACGCCCACATTGTTAAACTTAATAAACTGTGCAGAGTTACCCCTATCTCTGTTGTCATAGATGTTGCCATAATTAAGAAACGCCATTAACTATGACGTTATTCCTTTTCTGAATCCGTCAGTCATACGCAGTGAAAAAAAAGACAACATTACAAAAAAAAACGAAATCTACAGAGTTTAAAATATAAGCATTTACAGGTTATTCAGCTATGGCACGTATATCTGGGTTCACCCACACACATCCAAACCTTTACTCCAAATTAAAGCACTATTTCTTATTTCACCTATCCCCATCGTCATCCTCAACTTAGAGCGTGCATATTAACCTATTATGGGAGCTTCCTTCGCGTACTAGACTTAAACCTTTATATGCCACTTCCACCCTTCTTACATAATTCGATTTCTTCCTCAAACTTTCCTTGTTCACGTCTCACTCATCACCCACCTACTTTCACATAATTACTATGGGTCCATCTTGAATATAGGGTTCCCTGTCATCCCAGAGGCGATAATATACCTCTACTTATAACACTGGTGAACAACTTATTTGTTGTCTGTTCTTTTTTTAGAATCTAACAATCACATTGGGTTTGCTTAATCAGGTCAGGTTTTCTAGCTATTGCCACATGTCGTTTTTTTACGTTTTTGTTCGCAAGTATGCATGTGTCAAGCAGGTTAGGGTAAAGGTTATTTATAACTAAGTGGTACCTATTTGAGTTTTGCAGGTGAATAAAATGTATTCGACAAGAGGATCGTACATAAGTAAGCCCGACATGTTCGTTTACATATGGGGAGAATACACTATTGCTACTAATCGGACGGCAGTAAAAAGTTTCATAATGTGTGCTTACCATGCATATTTTAGTATTAAACTTGGTGACCAGGATACAGCTTGGGGGAAAACATGGTGTGCAAAGCATGCACCGATACTCTGCGTAAGTGGACCAATGGCAGGAAGAGTCAGAAGTTTGAAATTCTCATTAGTTTATCGGGAGCCGATAAACCATGTCACAGACTGCTACGTGTGTGCTGTTGATGTGGAATGGATCGACAGAAAGAACCGGGACATCATTAAGTATCCTGATCTTCAATCAGCATGTTGTCCATTGTAATAACATTCCAGGGATAATCCTCATAGAACTTCTTCACATAAGTGTAGAAAGCATGAAGAAGAATACGTGGTTCTAGAAGATGATATTCCACATCCATTTTCCCCAAAAGAAGTTCAGTGATCTATCTCTCAAACTCAGCTTGCCAAAATACTGTGCCAAAATGTTGGCATCCAGATTAGAGGAAACAAACTCCTATATGGCAGTGCTCGCATCAGCTTCTTCTGCAACACGCATCAATAGCACCTCCGTTTATTCTCTGAAGAGAAGAATGTTGTGTACCGTGCTGATATTGCGCAGCTTCTGCTCTATCTTGGAGTGCCACAGTACAAGCCTAACTATTGGAGACTGTTCGTTGACAGCAGAAAAGCGATCACTGGAATGGGTTCTTCTACACAACGCCAACAAGTGTGTGTCCATACCCATCGCTCACTCGACCACACTGAAGTAAAAGTATGCAACAGTGAAGTATGTGTTGGGGAAAATTGGCTATGACTAACATAAATGGTGTATTCGTATTTACCGTAAGAAGATTAATTTTTAGTTTGGACAACAGTCTGGCCTCACCACGTACCCATGTTTTCTGTGAATATGTGATAGTAGGGGCCGTGCCCAGCATTACACGAAGAAGGGTTTGCCTGTGCAGAAGGATCGGTGCCTTGCACAGAAATAAACGTCATCAGCGACCCGCTGGTGAACAGCGACATAATACTTTTCCCACAGCTGCACATTAAACTCGACTTAATCAAGAAGTTCACAAAAGCTCTGGACCAGGATGGTGACTGCTTCACTTACTTGTGCCAGGCGTTTCCATGTTTGACCATGGAGAAGTTGAAAGCTGGCATATGTGACGGTTCTCAGATACGTCAACCTATCAGAAATCCAGAGTTCGAAAACTCAATGAACAAAGTGGAACTGGAAGCGTGGAAGACATTTGATTTAGCCAGAAACTATACAGAACTTGTAAACAACATGCAGACTGCTTTCAGAAACCTGGGTTACAACATAAGTAGCAAGATGCACTACTTATTTTCACATATTGATCGACTTCCTGATTTCAATGAGTGACGAGCAGGTGGAAAGATTCCATCAGGGCACGAAAAAGATAGCGACCAGGTATCAGGGTCGCCAGGGCACAAATATCAGAGTTGACTACAGTTGGAATCGTAACAGAAACCTCCCCGCCGCTGAGCATTCCAGGAGATCAAAGAAACGGAAGTGCAAACCCTGAATTTTGAACAATAGTGAAGCAACATGCAATTTACGTGCACTTATTTTTATCAGTGCACACCATTCATGTGACAGTAATCGATGTTTCTATCAGGTAATCAATATGTGTTGTTGCTAAATCATTTTTCTCTTAAAAACGTATGTAGGATGATATGTGTTGAGAAAAATCAGCTGATAATGCCACAAAAATGTAATCGATTTTGTCACAAAATCTGATTTTTTTCAAACTAAATTAACACAAATATCTGACATAATGGAGAGTAACGGATGCCACTGTAGAAATCTAAACAATATTCAAAAAGTAAAATATTGCTTCCAGTGTGATAGATCAAACATTATATAATGTGGCTCAGTGGCCAGACTTTTAGATGACAACCTATATTTATTTACTCCTCTGCAGGAGTTAGGCACAAGGCCAGTTTTATCTTACTCCCACAAGTAATATGTGACCACAGCTTGGGTCGAGTAAGTAGGGTTTGAAAAGCCAGCGCCCGAGAAAGTGAGCACTCTGGCCATTAAAAATTGCCTGGGCAGCCCCGTCGGCATTCCCCGGTATGGGGCGCCTCAGGCAGTAAGCAATAAACTTACTCCTCCCCAAAGAGGGGAGCCGAAGCCTGGGAGGGTGGACCTCCTAGAACTGCACAGGACAAACCCACAGACAGGTGGAATCAAGCCCCGAAGGACAAGACGACACCCGTCTATAGGGTGCAGTATCCATCGGAACAGATACTACACTTACTTCCTAGCGTGCCAGAAGATAAATACAAACCCTCGACCCTAGACTATTATTGAGTTTACATCTTGTTGGTCTACCACTCAGCGTTAATAAATCATATTTCTACTATGACTCGTTATGCGCCCCTGACGATATATCTAACAAAATATACTGTAAGACCATTTGACGTCGGCATTAAATACTCCTATTACCAATACTTGCTATTCAACTCCAATTAAAAGTAACCCCTAAACTTACTTAAGATCGACTCTAAGCCCTGATGTTGATTATCTAAAGCAGCAATTGTTAGAATTAACGTTTAAATGGTGAGTCCCTGGCCCTTCAAACTCGGAGTCCCAGATTGGACACTTAATTGCCGGACATTACACAATTCCAGACTGATTTATCAGATATTGGGCATGATGAAAATATTGAGGATAGTATTGATTATTATAAATAAATAATTATTCCTAACTAAGGATATTATCTACTAAAACAAATAACCTTATTTTCATCATTAAGAAAATGCCCACTATTTTCTTTGTTATGTATATACTATTACTGCTTATACTATCATTAATATTGTTGAATATTGTCACTGAATGAGGAATGACAAGTAATGCCTCAAACTAAGGTATCAACAGATATGTAAATTGTGTCTAAAGGTTACATTTTCAGTCATTTAAAATGTTACTGTAGAATTTAATTACTTTAAAAAATAGTTTATCCAAACTAAATACATACCATATATACTATTTTACTAACTACTTTAATCTTTAATAAACGTTCAAAATTTATTATTCTATAATGTCTATTCTATTCGAAATAGAGTATGATAGGGTATTTTTTGAATGCAAAAATCGCCATTTACTGTTTCACTAATAATAGGCCTCTTTAATTTTAATAGCCTTTTACAAATTGTATGATTCTCCAGTAAGAAAGCAATTTAATTGTAATAGCCGTTGTTTTTTTAAAGATACATGTCCTCCTTTTTTGTAATTTGTTTTTACTTGAATGCAATATAGTACTAAGTACAATTCAGTTCTAAGTGATAGTCATCTGAAGGTTGAGGGTTCAATCCTCAGTGCTGGCGATGCGAAGAATTGCGAATTACTGAATACTCCTTCCCAGTCATGACAGATGAAACGAGAACATGCTATCCCCGTTGATTTAATAAAGGGTTCTTTTCAAATTTCTGTCCAAATTTCGAGTTCGACAGAAAGATTCCCAAGTTCGACAAAGTACACCTGAAGAAGGTCGTAGGTTACATCGGCCGAAACGTTGTGATGAAAACACCCAATATGAGAACAGTAGTCCGAATATTTTAAATTCTACAAATTGCCGACCTTCATCTAGAAAATTCCGAAACAAGAATCACTTATTTGTTTCTAATTTGGTTTAATTATTGATCTGTTTGAACTCTAAAGCCTCAATGCTGGTTGTATGCTTTTAAATTAGTGACTATACCCTGTGATGGTGTAATAAATAAAATAAAGAATATATCGTCTATGAAACGATCGTACATATACTGTTGTTATGTTAGGATCTTGGAGCCGAAATAAATGGGCATGTAACCAAGTTTACATTAGATCTATGTTATATATATATATGATGGAGATAACTTTTTAACTTTTGTAACAGATTATATATATATGCATATATATATATATATATATATATATATATATATTTAGAGAGAGAGACAAAAAACATGCTGTTCTATTTATATATATATATAATGTATATATATATATATATATATATATATATATATATATATATATATAATTGGTGGAAAACAAACTTTACAATAAAAGTTTAGTTGTTTTTTCTCAGTCAATTATTTGAAACCTAGCATATATTGATGTCATAAGCATATCTAACAGAAACATCCTTACCCTTTCGGAAACGTTTCCTCATATGAGTAAGCTCGAAAGCGTACGTCGAGAAGTGAGTCATTTGCTGCATGTACTCCTCATAGGTACCGAGATTTCAAGAATAGTTGGAGTGTACTTAAAGACTGTCTATAATGTAACGAATAAAATGACCTATTACGATTAAGTTTGTTAGAAGAATGAACAAAAACGTACAAAACCTGTATTAAATCTCTCAAATCCAAAATCATACACGATCATACCAAATCCATGATAAAAAATAATTGAACTTGAGGTAGAAAACAAAACCATTAGAAACGCATTAAATATGATTTGCAAATAAAAATTTGCATTTCACTTGTAGACCTAGGCTATGAAGGAAAATATATAGGAACGTACAAACAATTATCACAACATACTTTCCATTTTTACTTTCTTTTCAGATGAAAAGATATTCACTGTCGATGTTTTTCTGAATCGCAGAAATGGAAGATTAATTGCCGAATCGACGGCTAAGTGTGACAGTGTTGGTCAGCCCCACGGGCGGAGTTGTGGGCCAGATATACAGTGCCAGTAATAGATCACCGTGAGCCTACGAATATCGATGGTACAATTAGCACGCTAGTACGATAGAGAGAAAGAAAACATTAACATCTATATACGGAATTGAACAGTTGGGGATAAGAAAAAGAAAACCGAATTTGTTTTATGGCTTACAAAAGATAGGATAAAAACGGATTACCTTCTCAAATTCGATATGAGTATTGTCACGGGGGGTTCTTGACAGTTGCACTCACTGAGGGATTTATAGTGGCAGTCGAGTGTTTAATCTCGAATTGGGTCAATTGGATTTAAGTGATCGTCCTGCGAGACAGTCCTGATATCTCTCAGTTGTTGTCGAAATCTGGCTCTCTTCGGAGGGGTACAGTGATTGTCTAGAAAACATACTAGTACGAATTAAATTATGTTTGAGTGACGCGCGGCAGAAATAAACGTTTCGCAGCTGCTGACGAAATTGCTTGTAGGGACCCATGAATAAGGTAGATACCAATCTTTTCTCGGAGTGCCAAATTATAATTAGGTAGTGGCGGGGTATGTTCTGATAAAAACCAAGCGAAGACCAGCTACAGAGAGAAACAGGGCTGTAAGTCAGTCAGTTACGAGTGTCAGTGACGAAAGGACTCGCTCTGTACTTTATCTTACCGAATACGACATATCAGTTCGTGTATATGTTTTTCTCGACCAGAACTTAGAACAGATTTTCGCTGACAACGATCCAGACGGCTAGAATTTCTAGCGCCCGTCGATCCGACTAACACACACAGTTAAACTTTGAGATTATCGAACGCGATGGCTTTGTAAACAAACCAGTTTACATTATTTTTAATTATTTTCTTTTAAATAATTATTCTTTTAAGAAAACCAAATAGACAAAGTCGTTACGGACTTAATTATTTTCATTAAACAGTTCTGCATCAAATGACCCATCTCTTCACAGCGAGACAAGGTTGCTGACACAACCCGATCTATTGCTCACTGATCTAAAGAAACACAACGTAGGGATGAGTAATCGCTGGACCAGACGTTTAAACATCGGCAACCGTTATCAAAACGACAACTTTCCCGAGCAGTACCAGCGACGTCACAAAAGCTTAAGGACAGGGGCTACATAACGTTCAGGGTATATTCAGAACAAAACATCGTGTTCAAGTTATTGTTTTTGCGTCGTGCCTTCTGATGGAAAAATACTGATATAATTCTACAAAGCTAATGAAAACATCAATCTTAATATTACTACAAGACACTGTGATACAAGGTATCGTACCGACTTAAGGCAATCTACCAATACGGTAATTATATAGATATGCACGATGGTTCTCTTGCTTACACAGCTAGAAAAAATACAAGACTTTTGCAAATGCAACTTAAGCATTTTTTAATCACATATAAAACGCCATATATCCTAGATCAACACCTTTTCGGATTATCTTATTGGAGTCTTTTTGAACATGGTACCAAAAAACATTACATAGAAATGTCGAACCTCTGAAGATGCTATTAAAAAACATTATCAAACATTTGTATAATATCATGGGTTACTGTATGGGCGATGTCGCGCATAGAAAAGGGACCTTACAGTTATCATCGGTGGGTTTTCCCGAGGCCACAACCGCCATGGGCCAAGTCACAACTAATAGACTGGTTTGTTGAGCTTATTGGTATCAAAACAACACCCAATTTGCCCTCCGCACTGTATCTACAAAACAACCATGACATTACAAAGTAAAAATAATAATAAACGTAAACCAGACACCCAACAAAAATCATCTTCGCACACCCACCCGAACAATAGTCGCCTCTGCCCTTGATTCTAGCAGCATTCAGAAATATCCGGGGACTTAGAACGAACATCAACGTATTTAATATAATTAGATCCATCCTAATCAAAGGAAAGATCCAGGTTGTCCTCGATCGATGTTCATCCAAGCAACATGACATTAATGCTGGTGTACCCCAGGGATCAGCCGTCAGACCGTTACTGTTCCTGATTTTCAAAAACACCTCCCTGATGACAGAATGCACTACTATCGTTATGTCGGCAAAACAGACGCGTGCATATCCCAGGGAATAGATGAATCCTTAGAATGTGAGATCTAGTGGAACGGGGTCATGAATGGAGTGTAACTGATAATGCCGCAAAGACAACGTTCCTTTTCTTCGATAACTACAAGAAACCTTTTCAACAACTGATTCTCGTGGTAAATAACACTCTACTTTACAGTCCAACGTTCAAACTCTTGTGCCTAACATTCACATGTAACATGGATTGGAACAAATACATTGAAAACATGCCAAAGCTGTTGTAAAGAAGGTGGTCTCCCTCTACCTTGCTAGTAAACTTCTCACACCTGACTTTGTCCTAAATCTCTACAAAGCAACAATCCGCCCATGTATGAAGTATTGTTGCTACATCTGGGCTGGTGCATCATCCACTAGTCTCGCCCTATTTAACAAAGTCTAAAAAAGAGTCGCCAACTATATATGTCCCTCACTATCCGCCAGATTCCATCACCTGCCCCATCGCCGTAATGTTATATCCGTGTACGTGTCTTACAAGTAATTTAACGGAGTGTGCTCCGATAAACTTTGTGCTCTAGTGCTACCAGGACGTGAATACACTAAACCAATCCGGAAATCACCTAAGTCGCATCCATTCACTGTAGAGGTACCCATATGCCGGAGAGTTTTCTACTTAAATAGCTTCTGTTCATATGCTGCCGGCCTCTGGAACTCCACCCCTGCTCTTTGTTTAGGGCGAACATTAATAAAACACTTGCACTCGTTGGTGATTAAACAAACACTATTACCAAACTGAAAGATAGGCATCTTAGGGGGTCCATATTTTCTTCGATGTGCGGGAGGTTTTACGCCACATCTCTTCCTCGTTGCTCTCTTCTGCTGTGGATGTTTTATCATATTCTGTTTAAAAAGCAGCTCTATCCAACACCTTGGTGCCAGGGGTAAAGCTATCCCAACAGATATTAGTAACTGCGTTAGGCAATTCTGCTTGAAACATAGTAGCAGGCGAATATGAGTTTTGTAAGTAGTCCATGTGTCACCAGCATATAATAAAGTAAATACCACACATGCCTCGTGCACAGATATCTTAGTTTTATAGACTGATATAACGTAGTACCTACATCTGCGTTTTTAAATGACAAAAAAGCACACACTCCTGTGCAATACGTCTACTTATTTCCGCATCCAACGACCCGTTTCTCGAAATAATTGAAGTCAGATATAAATTGGCTTCAACAAATATACACGTTTCCTGATACGGTTTACCAGGTGTAAGGGATAACATAGCATTTGGCTTGTCAAGACTTATTGTTAGACACATGCTTTTACACGCCCATGCAAAGCGATCCATAATATATTGCGTATCATTATGTGAGTGACCCACGAAATTCATATCATCGGCATAGAGCAAATATTGAACAACAGTGGGAGAGTTCCTTCACAAAGGCTATACACGCTGTAAGTTATACAACCGACCTGATTTGCGAAATCGAAGATCTACAGCTTTGTCGTAGTTAGTGAAAGTCATTGACAAAGTTACAGCAAAATAAATGGAAAACAAAGTAGGTTCAGGTATATTACTCTGTTAACTGAAACGGGTTTAGAGAGACAACCATTGTAGTTGGCACGTGCTTTGATGTTGTTGTGCAGATCACGAACGAGTTGAAAAATTAGGAGGGTCCATTTCACAGCGCATTCTGAATCGTCAGATCAACAAACATCTGACAAATAGAACTTTAAAAAGATAATGGAATATCTCTGTATCGCATAAAGAGATCAAGTATAAAAAAGGAGTAATTTGATTTCTCAGAACTTCAACTACAGTAAAATGAAACAACAGTGGGTATATATATATATATATATATATATATATATATATATATATATATATATATATATTGAATATTTAAAAAAGCTAGGTCATATACGCCAAGATCTTGATCTTGGCAACTAAAGGAAACGTTATGATAATCACGGCTGTAAAGAATAAAAACATCATGAATTCTAAAAGCGAATTTCTTTTGGCATGCAAGCCTATAAGAGAATGTGAATATATAAACGTTATAGCCCCTCTTCCACTCAAAAACCAAGCCTATCTAAACTAACAACGGACCACCATTACAGCAACTTGCATCAACTACATTGAAACATTTCCTCCTCATTGACTCTCGCTAACCTTTAGTTTTTACAACTTATTTAGAGCCACTATATATAAACAGAACGAGAGCGATTAAGAGGGAAAGCTGTGAAAAAAAGAGGTGACGATACTCACGTGAAGAAAATCAGAAGACCGGAAGGTAAAACCCGATGCCTTCCATCTATTTATACTAATAAGGAAGGCATTCAGTGGTTATAAAGTCTTCCTCTAATACCGGAGAGGTCATTAACATTTTGGACTTGCTTCTGTGTTAACCAGTTATCAGTTAATCGTTTGATTTGTTACCAAGCTTACAGCTACCCCCTTTCCCATCTTTAGTTATTTGTTAACTGACTCCCCGATTTCGGTGGGAAGTCGCGAATCGGCAGTGTTTCGCAAGACAACAGCACTTCTACTATTCTTACACTTCAACCAGTCGAAAGAATAGTAGAAGTGCTGTTGTCTTGCGAAACACTGCCGATTCGCGACTTCCCACCGAAATCTTCTGTTGGATAATTTCAGGGGAATGGGATATACACTAGCCGGAGATTTCGCGAGGGGCACCAACAGATTTAAAATTGAAGGTATTCTTGGACTGGATGTCATCCAATATTTGAGACCCCTTCAAATTGTGCCCTGCGTTCGGGGCCAAGCCTTTTCAGTGCCATCCGGACTCATTCCTTTTGGAAGAGAAGATGCTTTCCTCCCCGAGCAAAACCCATCTCTTCAGGAAAATGTAGGCCTCTCTTTCCGCAGGGTATTGGATTCTACGGAGAATGTTGAGTCATCTCTTTTGTGTTTTGCGTTGGAGTCTGAATCAACTTATACAGATCCTTTAGGAGATTTCTTCCCGGACAGCCAGGTGCAGAGGGGATTGGAGCTCATGTTCAGCATGGAATCGCTGGGGCTCCCCAATGAGGGATCTCTTGCTGAAATTGACCAGGAGAAGATAAAATATTTTCAGGAGGCCATTATACTAAAGGACAACAAATATTATGTGGAACTGCCTTGGCATATGGAGAAATTATCTCGTGTTCGTTCCAATCACGCTGTCTCTCTCCGCATTTTGGACCGGGTAGTTAAGAAACTAACGAAAGAGGGTGTGTATGAAGAGTACCGGGAGGTATTTCGTCAACAGGAGCTAGATGGCACCATTGAGGAGATCAAGGTACTTCCTCACCAATTCAAAGATTACATATGGATCCCTCACCGACCCGTCATGAAGACAGACCCAACTTGTACTACGAAGATTCGACCTGTCTTTAATTGCAGTTTAAAGGTTGGAAACTCTGTTTCTTTAAACGAGGCAGCCTATCCCGGGATTAATCTGAACTGCGATATGCTGAATCTCTTACTTGCATTTCGGTCTAACAAATATGTGTTGTTAGCAGATATTAGAAAGGCATTTTTGATGATTCGTCTGAAACTGGAGTCTGATAAAAACAAGTTTTGCTTCTTCCTCCGGGATGGGGATCGACTTCGATGTTACAGATACACAACGATCATTTTTGGGTTTGTGTCAAGTCCCTTCATCCTGAGTTGCATATTGAAGTTCCATGCAGCACGATTTCCTCAGGACCGTTGTCGATCTATGATGGAGGATCGATTTTACGTGGACAACCTGGTAATGACAGGAACAGAACCAGGAATCATTACCGAATTGTATTCTACCTCCAAAGCTCGCCTGCAGGAGGGAGGTTTTGAGTTGCAGGCCTGCAACTCCAATTGTGCCACCCTCAGAGAAAAAATGAGTCAGGACGGCACTCTCAGCACCCATGGAGGCAGTTGGGAGAGAGTATTAGGTTATCGCTATGCTCCACTTACAGAAGAAATGAGTGTCAACCCGGTGAAATGCCAGTCGGATGCTTCGACTAAGCGAAGAATACTGGCTGAAGCCGCTAAAATCTTTGATCCTTTGTCTCTTTGCCTCCCTGTGACCCTGCGGAGCCGAGTATTAATGGCCAAATTATGGAAAAGAGGATTAGGATGGGATGAACAAATCCCAGGTGAATATCAGATGCTATGGAGGACTCTTGCTCGGGACCTGTCTGACCTGAGTGACTTACCATTTGACCGTTGCGCCTTCCAGGGAGGTCAAGAAGGAGAGTTATTCGTTTTTTGTGATGCCTCTGCAGATGCGTATGGGTTTGCAGCATACGTCTTACAGCAGGGTTGTCCCCGATTGATTTTTGCCAAAGCCAAAGTGGCCCCCTCTAAGACGAAGTCGCTCCCGACATTGGAGCTAATGGCCATATACTTGGCTCTAAAATGCTTGCCCTCAGTGTTACTGGGCTGCAGGGATTTGATCCTCACCAAGTTATATGTGGCAACGGATGCACAAGTGGTCTTGTCATGGATTCTGTCACAATCTATGGCAAGTAAGAATGTTTTTGCTCAAAATCGGCTCAAGGATGTTCTTCATATGAGGAGTCAATTTGCTACTCTCCATGGACTCGAACCGGTGTTTCGTTATATACATACCTCGCAAAACCCAGCTGATCTCATTACCAGAGGAATGTCCTTGAGGAAATTCAAGTCAGTTTTCAAGTTTTAGTGTCATGGTCCCTCTTGGTTGGGGGGAGGAAGTTCTGCCTGGCCGGTACAGGATATGCCATGTCTCAGCAAACATTCCCAACAAATGGCATCTGCTTGTGTAGGTGTTTCCGTGGCCCTCGAGACAGAATGTACTCCCTGCATCGACTTTGGACGTTTCTCTCAATTTTCCCGCCTTCTCAGAGTGGTTACATTGGTGTTCACGTTCATCAATAGGCTTAGGGGGCGCAATGAAGATGCGGGAGGAAAGGCCAAAATATATCTGTTAAAAAACTTGCAGGCCCAATCCTGCGTGGTGGAATTGCATTACTTGCAGGATCCCTCTGGAAAATCGGTCCCCCCACTGATCCATTCTCTTGACTTGTTTCTGGACCAGGATGGCCTCATCCGTTCTCGAGGCCGAATAGACAGATCACCGCACCTCAGTTTCGAGGTAAAAAACCCCATCTTATTGGGCAAGGACAACCTCGTCACTAGACTCATTATTATGGATTGTCATTACCGGAGCGCCCATTTAGGAGTGGGGTCTACTCTAGCTGAGCTCAGGCGTTGTGGGTTTTGGATTCCTCAAGGGAGACAGGCGGTCACTAAGGCTTTGGCATCTTGCCATTTATGTAAGAGGTACAACTCAAGAGCTGTTCTCCCCACTAATTCGGCTAGTCTTCCAGTGCCTCGGGTCGAGTTCACGGAGCCTTTCCAAAACACTGGAGTTGATTTTACTGGACATTTTTGGATCAAGAGCGGATCTACGGAAGAAAAAGTGTACCTTTTACTCTTTACTTGCATGTCCATCAGAGCTATACATGTGGAGGTGGTTCCTGACATGGGAATGTTATCTTTCGTGCAGGCCTTGGTTAGGTTCACTAACCTGTATGGTGTTCCTCAAGCACTTTATTCTGATAATGCTAAGACATTTGTAGGCAGCGGCAAACTGTTTTCCCGACTCTCCCTGTTTCACGAATACCAGCAGAAATTTGCCACCTCCAATATCCAGCTGCGCACTATTCCTCTGTATTCTCCCTGGTATGGAGGTGTGTGGGAGAGATGCATACAAACTGTCAAAACATGCCTGCACAAAACCATAGGCAGGGGACGAGTGGATTACTTCTCGCTAATAACTATCGTTTCGGACATCCAGAGGGGAGTCAATAATCGTCCTCTAACCTACTGGGAATTTGCAGACCGAGGACTAGAAGCTGTGACACGTAGTATGTTCCTGGGACCCAAGAAAAACCCTGGATTGATGTTGAAGCTAGGAGCAAGTGACCTGACAAATACAGCTCCCCCTGGTCGCAGAAAATTAGTTGAGACAATGATGCTGCGGAATGAATGGTTGGAAAATTTCCGGCATTTGTGGTATGAGGAATATCTCCTCTGTCTTAGAGAGAGGCCTCAAGGCCGATCACAGGAGTCCTTCACTAACCGAATAAGGGTAAATGATGTTGTCCTCATCAAGAGCCCCCTTAAACCAAGACCATTTTGGCTATTGGGGTCCGTCTTAGAACTTTTGGAATCTGACAGGGGTGTCGTCAGATCGGTACGTATCAGGCAGAGTGATGGTGCAGTGGTGGTGCATTCTCTCAAGAATCTATTTCCATTGGAGCTTTCCCTTTCACCGGAAGAGACTGGACAAACCGCAGACTCATCGTCTCCTCCCAACATTCCGAGCAGCTCCATAGGAGAGGAGGCCACACTGTGGTTATGCCCAAAATGCAATTCCCCTCAAGGAGAGGAGGACATGATTGCCTGTGATCGGTGCAACGAATGGTTCCATTTTAGATGCGCGGGTGTGGAAAGGACTCCACCGCAGAGACAGAAATGGTACTGTCCTGAGTGCGTTCCAAGCAAACGCCGGCGTGGTAGACCCAGCTTACTTCCAGCATAAATTAAAGGTCCTGAGTACGACTTCAAACTATAGCCTACCTCACCTCTTTTTTTTCTTTCTTTTTTTTCCTTCCTCTTGTTCGGGAGTGTGTGAAAAAAAGAGGTGACGATACTCACGTGAAGAAAATCAGAAGACCGGAAGGTAAAACCCGATGCCTTCCATCTATTTATACTAATAAGGAAGGCATTCAGTGGTTATAAAGTCTTCCTCTAATACCGGAGAGGTCATTAACATTTTGGACTTGCTTCTGTGTTAACCAGTTATCAGTTAATCGTTTGATTTGTTACCAAGCTTACAGCTACCCCCTTCCCCATCTTTAGTTATTTGTTAACTGACTCCCCGATTTCGGTGGGAAGTCGCGAATCGGCAGTGTTTCGCAAGACAACAGCACTTCTACTATTCTTACACTTCAACCAGTCGAAAGATTTTTTCGACAAAGCAAAGATAGACGGACAGAAATTTACATATATATGCTTACTTATATTTAAACTCATGTGTATATTTATATTTCGCGATATATTGGGAACCAATATATTCTTACCCATATACATATTCATATATACATATATATATATATATATATATATATATATATATATATATATATATATATAAATAAACATCTACACATATATATACACCAGCTAACACACACACACACTAATATATATATATATATATATATATATATATATATATATATATATATATAAGTTATTTAGTTTATCTTATTGTTTTTTTTACTAGTAATAGGATCAGAGATGTCTTTATTTTTATAGTAATTACCACTTCTTAGCCGGTATAAAATAAATAAATGATAAATTAATACATATACATATATATACATAGTAATATATATATATATATATATATATATATATATATATATATATATACACACACACACACATATATATATATATAAATATATATATATATGCAACTAACAGTATGCATTTATATGTATATAGATTACCAACACGGCCATTACTATTATCACATTATATATTGCTCACCGAATGTTCATTAATGCTGGCTGACAAATGCCGCAGAAAGTGTCTTATATAAATGTTATCTCGATTTCTCCAATCCCGTTTTTTCTTGAGACATTTAAAGCAAGATTAACAGAAGAAAAAGTAATGTATAAAAAGAATGTTATAAAAAAACATGGATTGCATCAATTAATTAACCTAATTCACAAGCATTTAAAGAATAAAAAGGAGGAAAATGTAGCAATGTGGAAATTTGCTAAAAGTGAAAAAAGAAGAATATTATAAACGTATTTTTCAGGCGATACTTAACAAGACTAATTCCAATCTAGATGTATTGGTGGCCTAGAAAAGTGTGTTATCGCTTTCTTCAGATATCAAGAAAAATAATAATGAAATGTTTAAAAATACATATGCATAGAAAATATGTTTTCTGTTAGCAAAAACCGCTAATAGCAGGTTCATGTTGGAGGCCAATATGTTTAATTTAATTATTTTAACCGCGGAATAACGCTATTCGAGCGAGTTGGTACTTAAGTTGGTTTCACTATCGGTGATCACGCTATCCATAAATTATTAAAAAACACGTGCATTGTTGCAACAAACTCGCCTTAGTGTGGTTATGTCTATGAGGCTGGTAACGTCTTCGGATTTGGCAACAAACACAAGAACATAAATGCTTCAAAATTATATCTTTCTCGATTAAACATTGTATTCCAACTATTTCTCTTCATGAGATGTTAGACAAAAAAAACTCTCGAGAGCACATTTACGGAAACAAACAAAAGTCCGTTTTTATTCAAAACCATCTCTCTCTCCCTCTTCCTCTTTCTCTCTCTCTCTCTCTCTCTCTCTCTATATATATATATATATATATATATATATATATATTCGTAAACCAAATGGATGAAGCAATTATAAAAACTTTCCGGAATCTGTGGGACTTCCAAGATGAAGTGTGGTATTTTGCTGCTTTACTCGTTTGTCGTATTAAGGTTCATGGGGCACAAATAAATCAAGTGGGCATTAGAACATTCTGTCGAAGTACTTGTGAAAAATATATTGTATCTATCAATATGTATCTACAAGTTTAAAAACTTGCAGATTATAATAGAAGCTTAATAATCCTCATTCAAGGTTAGAAACTTTGATTCGGGCTCTGTCCACAAGGAGAGACCGATGGTTTGTGCATCAGCAAAGACGTAACAACAATACTCCATGCATGGGCGAATGGTAGTTTTTAATTATATATATACAACATTTTTTTTTCGAAATTCATCAAACTTTTAAAAGAGTATACACATTTGAATTGGTGTGTAATTAGATTGTGTGATATGTCAATCGTCGTTGGCTCATTTTATACCGAAAACCTACATAGGTATTCTAGATGATGTGTAAATACATTTATTTGTTTATTAGCCTTACATTCTGTAAAAAAAGTTTCTGTAAACGATATGTTTCGTTGACTCTTAAGTAGTACCAACAGTGTGGATGAGATGGGATATTAGAGAGGTTATAACTATGGTGACTTTACACGTTCTAAAGTACCATACCTGACGTCCCAGCGTTAAATAGCGTTTTGGATGATACACATACGGGGTGTAGAGGGAACTCTGACTAGTCGATTTGGATGGATATAGGGTAAACATAAAATGGATAGAATAGCTGTGAAAAATATATTTCCGGGGGTTTGCTTGGGACATTTGCAAACAACTTGTCTAATCGTGCTTAATGTATTTGTGTGTCTGTGCCTGGATACAATTCTATGCAACTAATAAATGGGGCTATGTCAGTTATGATCACATCGGATAAAAATGACCCCGGGAGTAATGGTTAACAAAGATTCTCTGAATCTCCAAGCACTGGATATACTTTACGGTCATACCAATGAAAGATTGGTAGTAAATAGGGTAAGGAAATATGATAGACAGAAAAAGGGAACAAACATTGATTAAGGGGAAGTAAGTTGCGATAGATTCAAACACCTTGCTCAAAGTGTCGAGTATCGTAAAGTATTGTGTCTGGGACAAGGTCTATTTGACTCATAGGCTAGGTGTTTTCAGTTGTTACCAATACATGTATCAGTGTGCCCGGAAGTGATTGTAATTAAAAGGAATACCTCTACACTCCTGAAAGCTCTAATATAGGATCCGACCATAATCGGATGCACTTTTAATTCATACCTAGGGACAACAATGTATAAACCTATTTCACAAAGTTAGCTTATTGATGAAATAATAACACGTCGTTTTAATGACGCTGTGATTATAAATAGGCACGTGTTTGCTTCATACGTTAACATATGATGCAAGTGAAAAATCTCAGCTAGAAGAAATCTGAAAGTGGATTTTTTTTAGAATGAAAACATCTAGTCAAGAATCGGTTACGCGAGTAAGGGATAGTTGCGGAGAAAGGGATAGAAAGGGGCATAGAACGGCGGGACGGGATAGAGATGGGGAAGAGAGCGGGGAATAATTAGACTCTGTCTTTGTAGATCTAATCCCTTGAGAAAAATGTGATATATTTCCATCTTCTGATCTCTGTTGATGTTTCAGTTTTAATGTGATGCATGAAGCTGAAGCACAACGACGCCAAGTGTCGCACATGGGAGCAGTATTTAGTACATCAATATACCAGAGTATCTGGGCGCTTTGACACCATCGTACCGACATTCTTTTTTTTCCATTTCTCAGGGAGATAATATATATATATTTTTTTTTTATTATGAATGTTCTGTCTGGTTTATTAATTAAAATATATATTTTTATTTTTTATTTTTATGTGTATATTTTTGTTTCGTTCAAGAAGTTTCTTTTTTAATTTTATCTATCGGCGTTAATTTTTTCTTATAATAAAAAATAGTAGGAACGGTGTTTGCTTTAATAGTTTTTTGATTATAAGGTATCGCCAAAAATATTCAAATTTTTTAATGTCAGATATACGAGGTGTATCTAGAAAAAATGGCCCTTGTTTCACAAACAATTTGACTTATATAAATGTTTTCTGTTCTAGTCAGAAGCCATTTTTGATTCTGCTTTGTCACCAATATATGCAATGATCGAATAATTATTTTGGGATGATCCGCATCTATATCGTTAGAAGGTCTGAGTTAGCATCCAAGATGGAAAACATTTCTATTTGCTTATTCGTGAGTTTTGAAAAATGAAAACGTCATATTGAGCTATATCATGGGAAAAATGGGGGCTGTCCCAGTAGGCTTATGTTATAGTTAATTTGAGATCGGTGATTATTGTTCGTTTTTCTTTACTCATAAGTGATTCCCTTTGAAAACGTATGAATCAATATATCCTCTCTCCAACTATCAATTAGATAGTAGTGTAGAGTACACTCAAAAGGCTTGGTTGTGCGATTCTTTTAGGAGATGGAAAACTGCGTAATCAGAACAGTTTTCACACTTTATCTCGGTTTGTTTCTAGTTGGGCTGGATATTTCCTTATAATGTTTTTTAACATAGTTCACCCCAAAAAAGGCAGGTCGCCATTGTAGACGTTAGGGGCTACTGAGAAAAAAGGGTGAACATTTTTTGGGGTCAAATAAATTAGGAGCTGTGCAGCGAGATGTCTGTTTATATTAGTTTTAAATTTCTGCATCTCAGTATCGTCAGAAAAACAGGAAGCAGGCAGGGAGTTCCAGAGTCCAGCAGCACGAGGAAAGAAGCTTTTGACGGTAATACGCTCTAGTGAATTTGCATCGTGGGGGCACCAGAGCAGCCAGTTCATCATAGCACAATCCATTGAAGTACTTGTAAAACAGGCACAAAGAAGCAACATTGCGGCGATGGGACAGGGGCTGGAGCTTGGTGGATAGTGAGGGACCCATTAAGTTGGCGACTCTTTTTTGGACCTTGCCAAAGAGGGAGAGACTAGTGGGTGACGCCCCACCCCAGATGCGGCAACAATACTCCATGCATGAGTAGATGGTTGCTTTGTAGGTGTGAGAAGTTTACTAGAACAGTAGAGGGATCTCACCTTCTTTGCAGCAATGTCTTCAATGTATTTATTCCAATTCATGTTATATGTGAAAGTAGGCCAAGGAATAAAGAACTCTCAAGTAGGGATTTATTTGCCATGACAATCGGTGCTTGAAGAAGTTCTTTGTAGTTATTGAAGGAAAGTAGCTTTGTCTTTGCGATATTAAAAGTGACCATCCATTTTTTACCCCAATCTACTACAGAGTGGAGGTCATTTTCTAAGGTCTCAGCTATTGCCTCAGATATGTGCGGGTTGAGTTTGCCCACATGACGGGAGTATAGAGTGGTGGCGTCAGCAAATACTCCTATCTCAGCCTCGATGACATCAGGTAAGTCATTTATGAAAATCAGAAAAAGTAGAGGTCCAAGGATGGATCCCGGGGGTACACCAGCATTTATGTCATGGAGTTTAGATGAATGGCCATCGAAGACAACTGGATCTTTCTTTTTGTTAGGAAAGATGTAATTATATTAAATTGTTGTCCAGTAATACAACAGGAGTGCAGTTTTAGGAGAAGCTTTCTATGCCAAACCTTGTCACGGGCCTTGGATATATAAAGCGTAACCGCTCTAACTTCACTTACTTTGTCCAGTATATGGTATATGCGTTCAGAGATCTCCGTAAGGATCTCTGCGGTAGATCGTGCTTGTCTAAATCCGTATAGATGATTAGAATGAAGTTTAGCATTAACTAAGTGCCGGACTATAGCTGGATTGATTAATGATTCAACGATTTTAGAAAAGATCGGGAGTAGACTGCTTGGGCGATAATTTAGAGGATCAGTTCCATCTGTAGAATTCTTGAATGCTGGTACCAAAGCGGCCATTTTCCAACTATCAGGGAAACAAGATTCAACAAGGCATTTGTTGTAAAAGTTTGGAGAGGAAAGGGAGCAGCTCAGCAGAGTGTTTCTTTATTACTATTACTGACATAAGATCAGGCGCACAGGCTTTGAACGTGTCAAGATTTTTTTATGATGACTCTGACCTGAGATGGGGGGATTACCAGCTTCTCAAGTGTGGCTTCAGTCCGCAATTGGAATTCAGGGAGGGAGTGGTTTGCTGAGACCAAAGTGGAGTTTAAGGCGAAACGGTCTGCCAGTTCAGTGTTATCGGTCGCCGTTCATACAACACCGTTGTGATTTCGTTACGGGAAAATTGCCGATTGTCCATTGTTCATCACACTATTGTAGATTTTACAGAAATCACGAATACCTAGTTTCTGTGACTGAATGCGTTTTTTTTTGTAATCCCTGTATACCTTCTCTTTGCTTCATCTATCACTACTTTACAATCATTGCATGCCTTTATAAGGTTATGTCTATATCGTAGTTGATTTATGGCGGCTGAGTTCACAGAATGCCTTCTGACTCTCAGCAATAGCAGCTGCACATTTTGAGGTGAACCATTGAGGAGAGTAGGGTTTGCTGAATAATTTTCGCGTGGGTACATAAGCATCAATGCCTGCTTTGACCCATTCGGTTGGCTCATTTGCATACTGATCAACAGGGACTGAGAAAGTTTCATCCCATGAGGCGTCGCTGATGTGACCCCTGAGGGATTAAAAATGAGCCTGCTCATAGTTTTCCGTCGTTTCCAGCAACGGTTCATAAGATTTTGGACGAGTTTTTCATGTGATAATTATCATTACTACAACGTAATCAGAGTTAGCGTCCGGGCTATGGGCATTCGCCACAGAAGTCTCGGGTAATAAGGTCAAGAACAAGTCGAGCAGTGAGGATTGCTGTTCCGCGCGATCAGGAAGGCGGGTCTGTGAGAGGTTGTGAGCTGAGGTGAAATTAAACGTAGAGTTCCCAGCTGCATCTGTAACGCTGGAAAATCCCAACCAGTCACGGTGGTCAGCATTTAAATCCCCAAATACATGTATTTGGGCATTCGAGTCGAGTGAGAGTGCTCTATCTAAGATTTCAGAGACAGGGTCAAGCAGGGTACAGTCCTGGGTCGAAGGAGAACGGTATAGGAAATATAAGTCACTAATTCTGTTATATAAGGTCAATCCAAAGCACATGTAGGCTTGGTCATTTGACTCTAGTCAAGGGGAGGGTGTTCCGAACATAAACTCCTAGCCCATTATGTATGTTTGTCAGAGTCCTTAAGGTAGAGTGGAAAGGTAATCAGTCATGTCAAACTGATGAGAGGAAATTGAGGATTTAAGGTTCGTTTCATTTAGTGCTAGGATATCAGGAGAAAAGTGTCTACGTCGTTAATGTTGGTTCTAAGTCTCCGCATATTTTCGAATGAGAGACTGACGGGCGAAGGCGAAGATGTTTTTTGTTGATTTTTATTTTGTAAGTTCATGTTTAAAATATGCCGGTTTAAGACTGTTGATGTTGGATTGAGCAACACCCCTTTACTATAGACTCGTAAACACCTTTGCCGGCAGTATCAATTGTTTTTCGAAACAGAATAAAATCATTTATACTCATAACTGAAAAGCCTAAATAATACGTGTACCTTATATATTACCAACATATCATGCAAAATGATAAACAATATACTAAACCCTCTTTGCGCCTGCAAAAACACTGAAATGCAGCAGCGTCAACAAAGAGCTGCAAGCGGTTACAATATGCTAATCTTCTCGACAGATGTTTATTTAATCCAATCGCTGTAGAGACGATTGGAGTGTTTGGATCTATCACACGCGACTTCCTCGGCAGCCTGGGTCTATTAATGACGCGCAACACTGGAGACAATCGCGAATTGTATTGGCTTTACGAGCGACTCTCTATCGCCATTATTCATGGAAACGCCTTGTGTCTTCTCTCGGCCTGCCAAGCCAGCTGGTCATTCGATGAAAACAATGGACTGTGCCAGAATTATATCTAAGGAATCAGGATTTCTCGATATTGAACTAAACAATGTCCAAGTGACCAATAAGGGATTTATTGATTATCTATTGAATTATTAATATTATAGTTAACTTTTACACCGAATGGAGCAGTGTAATATATTTGTTTATTATTTTTATTTGTGATTGAATAACATTGCTCAACATTCATTCGCCTATGCGTCACACGGGTCACATCGCACCACGTCCTGTTACTTTTCAGACCGACCTCGTAAATAAAATTGTAAACTACACATTAATCAATGGACTTAATATCAGTAGTTTCTATTGTGGGCATTCAGCAAATTATTTGCGGGTGACTGTTACAACAGCTTGGATTAACGTTGTAAAGTAGCATAATTTCTTATTATTGTATCGCTAATGGTTTTACTCTTCTATGAAATAAACATTAAAAATAGCTCGACGATACGTGTAAGAAATTAAGACAAACTGTACACATAAAAAACAGATATTTATTTAAAAAACGTGTCTGCAAAATTAGTTAAGATACGCAATGTTGGTCTAGACTTGAGAAGAGAAATGTCTAATATGATTATTTTAATTCGAAATGTTTTTATATTTTTTTCAATTGAGAAATTATTTTTGATAATAAGACTATAATAATACCTTTCTCTTTGTAAGGACTAATTTGCAGAATAAAATTATGTTAACGTATTCATAGATTTTTGGAATAAACATATTTTCAAAGAAAATTTACAATGTATACAAAAAAGTATACATTGTTAATTTTCTATAATTCCTATTTCTTTTGTACAGAAATAATACTGGGACGGGTATTGTACTAGTGTCTGTATAAAATTTTACAAGTGTTAGAATAATTGCATGATATAAAAGACTAGCAAAGATACCCGACATCGCCTGGGAATAATAACTTTAAAGTTCTGGACAATTTTGTATCATATTTTCTACTTTAATTTTTGTTACAATGTCTTATTATAAAACAAGTGTACAGCCTCCAAAAATGAATGGCAAAAAAGAAAATATGCTTTGTCAATGTTTGCACTAATATTCATATGAATAGAATTACGTCAATAATTTTTCATATATAAATAATGGTAAAATACAGAAACGTATCTGCAACGTGTCTTTTCTCTTTCACAGACGTGATGTAGCAAGTATTAGTATTTTCTACAAATACTATTGTTGGATGTGTTCTTCAGGATTGTGTGATCTAGTAGCTGCTTCTTTTGTTCCAGCTTGTTTTACTTGTTGGTCTAGTTTTATCTATGAATTTCTTATTCCAGTAGCTTTTCAAGAACTGCAGGTGTGTGGTACTCTCTTCCTGCTAGATGTTTTCCTTCTACCTATAGCGTTGTCTTTTCAAGACAAATGCCAATAGACATTTCTTGTATTTGCGAAAATATTTCCTTCTTGTTAGCTCCTTATATCACGTGTCTGTTTGCCTTGTCTTGAGCGATTTCCACCAAGAAAACTTTATACGACCGTTTTTAAAAGACGCCACAGATAAAAGCTTTGGTCATTTTATAACGTATTATTTTCTCACAATGTGTCAGTTATTAGTTTCTTTAATATATTATTTATTTTATATACGAACAGTTATGTCACAGTATAAACGTGTATAATTTAATATTAATAATCTCCTGTACTTTCTACGGTTAGTAGGAAATAGTATACCGTTCAAACGTATCAAACGCGATTACATATTCCTTAATACAATTGGAGTTTTTAACATCCAAATATGGGTGGTTCTATGATGAAGACCACATCTCTTTATATCCCTCTATCAGGCGACGTTAACAACGAGAACTGTGTTCTGGTCATCCCACGTGCGATATGAAATATTTCAGAGACGAATGCACTCTGTGACTATCATAGTGCGGGCGGCATTTTTAAATATGGCTTACTCGGACCGTTTTCATTTGGCGGTACGGTCAATAAAGTATCCCATTAGAACAGATGGTTACATGTAGAACATGTTATCTAAACGTGTATGTAGAAAAACATGTCGTCTAAATGTTTATAAAAATGTAAAAAAGAAAGGTTTTCTCGTCTTCATAAAGTAAGAGAGTGTTTAATAGATCACCTTTGTACTAACTCAGCCTATGTTTAATTGCAATTTTTGTTGTCTTGGTTCTGATTTTTCTGATATTAACAAATTCGTTCGTTTTGATTCGTTTGTGAAAATAAGACGTTTTCTGTCTAAAGATGCATTAGTTTTAATAGGCGAAATTATGATGGTAATACTTAGAATATTTAATAGTCTTATTTTATACTTTTATCGTCAAATAAGAGATTTTAAAGAAGTTTAAAGAGAGAAGTACACTTTGTGACGGTTTACGATTTTGAAATAAAAAATTGACAAACGGTGTTTATCCAACAATAGCCCTTCGTAATTTATACAGCTTAAATGTGCGTGGAATTTAAATTTCATAAGTTTTCAAACATTTTGTTACGAACGTTAACCAAACTTCATTTAGCACAGCAAAAAATCCGAGTGGCAAAGTCGTAAAACCACACGGAATCGCCTAAATATTAGAACTCCCCCTCAACAAAATGTTTGATTTGATGAATTTTATTTTAAAATTAAAATATTTAAAATTATAATAAACAGTTTCATTTTCTTTATGTAGAAATGAAAAAAGAGTTCTAAAAACAATATATTTATTGCTTAGTAAAGCATCCAAGCTAAAATATAATTGTTAACTGTTTTCTGATAAACACGCTACTCACTTTCTGGTTTGAAAATAGGAAGGCGTCTCCATGTTTACTTTTTGTCTTTAACCAAAAATAATAATGCCCTAAATTACATAAACTTTTGATTAGTATATAAAATCGAAATGTGTTATTAAATGTAATTAGAAATTGGATTCTTTAAGTTATAGGCAATCATATTTAATTAAAGTTATAAGGTTGCTTAATGTTAAACAATGTAATATAGCGTTCGGAAATCCTCGATCCTAACTAGATTGGTTGTAATCTTATGTCGTTTAAACGTTGTAAGTAGTTGTTCAACAGATAGTAGCCTCTCCATCTTTTTCTTCTTTCCCGATAATATTATGCCATCGTAATAAGCACACTGAAGATATAATTTCTCTTTTATTTGGTTCTCTTATCATGTAAAAAACATCACCAATATGTCTGCTCAAGTGCACTTTTCTCTTTCATGTTTGAGTCCATTATAGCACGGTAAACCTGTACATTTCGTCGACTTCTTCCCGGCCGCCTTCCGTGTGCGAGAGCTAACAATAACAGAGTTTCAAAAACCGACGTCCAACCCCAATGAGCTGGGCGAGCTGGTCGTTTTTTTTGTCAGGTCTTTATTCGGACGTCATATCCTGACACGTTTCCCTTGTTCTAATCTCTAACCTTAAATTTTCACTCCTCTGTTTAATGTAAACTTATGTAGAAAATAACGTTTTTAACAATATTTTTACGAACTTGCACCCATCCTCTTAGAAACGTAGCCTCTGCACACACAGTGATTTTTTTTCTTCGAATGTTAATACATCATTGATTAATAATGTTGCAGAATAAAATTAATTCATCATCATACTTATTAATTATTTAAAAAAATAATTCATGTTACGCATATTGAATTTTAAAGAGAGGTCTAAAGGGGTGAATAGTTTTAAAGTTAGATTTTCAAAATAATATTTTAAATGGGCTGAATAATTTGAAAGAGATTTTGAAAAGGGGTGCATCAATATTAAGAGATTTTTATAGAAATGTATAATTTAAACGATATTTCTAAAACGGTTTACAACTTTGTAAGACATTTTGAAAGAGGTGCGTAATTTTTAATACATTTTCATAGGGCTTATTAATTTCAAAGAGATCGTTGAAGGTGTGCATAATTTTAAAGGATGATAAAAATAAGTGAATTATTTTAAAGAGAGTTGTAAATGGGTTGAATTACTTTTAAGAGATTTGAAAGCGGTGCATAATTTTTAAGAGATTTGGAAATGTTTAAGAGGGATTTTTGAGAGATGTATGATTTTCAAAAAATATTTAAAGGAGTGTATGATTTCTTGAAGATTTTGAAAGAGATGCATAATTTCTAAGAGATTTTGAAAAAGAAGTATGATTTTTAAGATATTTATAAAGGGGTGTATAGATTTTAAGATACTTTTAAGATATTTTTATATTTGAATAATTTCAAGTTCTGGTAAAAGTCAGCTATAGTGGATTTGTGGTTGTAAGACCTACGCACGTTGATAATTATTTTTATCTAAATACGCAATCAAACGAAAAATACTATGTTTATTTTCCGTTTGCCGATATATATATACCACAGATGTAGCTATTGAAGTGTGTTTTAATGTTTTGAAATACCACCAATGTTCTATCGAAGTTACTTTACTTCAATAAGTTGTAGGTACGTTCGGAAGCAAACAAAGAAAATCGACACATACACATTAATAGTTCATATAAAAAAAACTGGTTATTAATAGTATGAATTTAAGTAATTTAAAAGGTGTTTAAATACTTTCTATCAGGGTCACTAAAGGATAAAGGTTAAAAAAATCGTCAGTTGGGCGATGACCATAACCAGGAGAGAACCGGATAAATAGATGGGATTAGCATAATATTACTTAAAAGGAAATGTTTATACAAATTGAAGTGCTCAATAAGTTTCAGTTAAAATTAGACTTGATAGCTCCCATGCTGTTGTAGGTTGGGAATCAGAATGCATATATATATATATATATATATATATATATATATATATATATATATATATATATGTGTGTGTGTGTGTGTGTGTGTGTGTGTGTGTTTATATATAACTATGTAAAAACAGAATAAATGTCTTTGTAAACCACGCAAAAGAGACGATTATTTTTTTAAAATCATTTTCTTATATTGACTATGTTTTCTTATTAATTTCGGACCAGAAAATTAAAGGTTTTACCTTTTTTTCGTAATAAGTATATTCTTTTCTTCTTAATGTAGTTTAAGAGATGGGCAGATTTTATTTAAATAATGTACGATAAACGACACATCTACTTATATGAACTTTTAGTCATGTGTGGCCGTTGTAGAATATCTAATGTAAAACTATATGTTAAAAAACACACACACATATATATATATATATATATATATATATATATATATATATATATATATATATATATATATATGAGAGACTGGTAATGGAAGCCATTGAGAATCGATCAGTACATCTTCAATTGTCATGAGTGGTGTTATTATTCTAAATCTGCTTAGTTTATACTTTTTAAGGCCTTTAAAAACTTTGTTAATGGTAAGCGAGTTCCTTTCAAATGTCAAGTACACCTTGGGTGTACTGAAAACGGATTTGACGTCAGTTGAGGGGGAAGAAAGGATGCAGTATCAGTCGGGTTGATGAATTCGAGTGCGACAAACGTGCGAGAATGTCTGGACACCGACGATAATTAAGACAAAGTCTGTAGTCGGGAATTCGCCCCTATCCCCGTCGCAGGAAGAAGACAATTCTATCTACACGGTCAATAAAAAGTATTCATTCTTCATTCCTCATGGTAGTGAGATGATTAATTGCAGGTGTCGTCCGTCATCGAAAGGATAACTGACGAGCGGCAGAATTACGTGATACACGTGGAATAAAAGGTACGAGATGAACACGTATATTAAATTGTTGTAAACTGTAAGGCGTTGGGCATCTGCTAAGAAGAGGGTATGCAACAATTCTACCACTCGAGAATGTATCTTACTCATGACAAAATCTTCTATATGTATACGAACCTGATACGTCCTAAGATATACTACTACTCTCATTTTAGGTGACCACAGAATCTTGTTTCGACGGTATACACAATCGACTCTTTTATCTAGTTGGGGATGAAATCTCCTCGTCCCTAACAACCTCGTTCAAATAGAAGAGGTGTTGTTAGCCTCTTTCCACTGTATCGGTATTCCCATGGTAGATGGTCGACTGAGCTCCAATCAATGGGCCTACCCTATATGACTTTGACAGCAAGAACTAGTCGAGATACAACACTAAATAATTCATCTGTATCTCTCTCTTTACTAAAAACCAAACGAGACTTCAATGAAGAAAGTTTATATCCGAGAACATCCAATCTGTGGAACAAGATACCACGAGACTGCTTCCCAACTGTCTAAAACATGGTACTCTGTCGGTCTGCCTGTCTTTTCCATAGCTTTGTCTACCTCTGTGTCTTTGTCTAGACTGGCTTCCCCTCTCTATGTCAGTCTGAGTTCCATTCTCTTTGTCTGTTTCCCCTCACTCTTTTCTTTCTGTGTGTTTGAACCTGTTTCGTTTCTCTGTCACTTTTTCTCTCTCGCGTCTCCCGTCTCCATCTTTTTTCTATCTGACTTTCTTTCTCTCTCTCTCTCTCTCTCTCTCTCTCTCCCTCTCTCTCTCTCTCTCTCTCTCTTACTCTGCGTAACCGCACCTATTTTTATCTTCCTATTTCGTTTTCTTCTATCTTTCTATCTTGTTTTTTCGCTTTCTATTCCCTTGTTTCAGTGTCTGTTTCGCTCTACAAGCCCCTTCTCTCTCCCTCTCATCCCTCTTTCTGCCTTATAACTGTCTGCTGTTATTTCGTGATTTCACTCTCTCTATAGCTCAATTCCTGTCTCGCTTCATCTTACTCTGCACGTGCCCCTCTTCTTCACCTCTTCTGTCTCGCTTCCTTTTCCCGACTCTACCTCATTTTCGCTTCCTTTTGTCTATCTTACATTCTCTCCCGACCCCTCTCACTCCATATTACTCTGTGTCGTACTCTCTCTTTCTCTTTATGTCTCTATTCAATTCCCTGTCCTTCTTTGTCTCTCACATTTTATCGCATCCGTCGTAGCCCTTCCTCTACTTGTATCCTGCTCTTCTTCATCCACCACCTTACTATATTTGTTGGTGCTTATTCCTCGCTTAAATATTCGAACTGAAAAAACTGCATCAATTCTGGATTGAGAAACAGCCGATTAATTGACTAAAAATGTTATATTTTTTATATTACTTTTGCCCAAAAATAAGGCGATTCTTTATTAACTAATTGAAGTTACAATCAACATAAAGTTCCTCAAACCTTTATATTCTTAACGTCCGTTCAAATGATAAAATCTTTAAATTTAAATCGTAGTAAATGATTATAGATAAACTAGTGTATAATTGAAGTATATAATCGATATCATCTAGTAAATAAATGCAACGCAATACTAGAAAGAAACCGTTCAATATAACAAACGATATTGGAACTGAAGGTGAACGCTATATCCATATAACCACCGTTCAAACAGAAATATTTGGTCATTTTAACCTACTTAAACGGGTTATAAGTTCGACGTACGGATGTAAAGATATAAATAAAGTTTATCTTTCCGAATAAATCTATAATAGTCTGATTGTTTATAATGAAGAAAGAAACAGTAAGAATTGTTCCATTTTTTAATTACGGAAAACGGATGCTAATTTTACTAAAAAAGAACGTTTAACTTATTTTCCATTTTGAATATTTCTAACCTATCAATGTCTCCTAATGAACGAACGGGCTCTTTAAAATACAACCACGGCGTATGCTTTCTCATTCAAAAACCAAGAATTTGAATTCATAATCGCTGATGTTAGAAAAAAAAAACGTTGTTGACTTTGCTAAAATAAAATTGCACAATACTTCTTAACACTGATGACGTAATTCTATTTCGAAAAATAAAATATTTAAATAAAAAAATAGTAAAATATTATACATTGAAAATAGCTTTTATTTTCAAATGTAATATTTCTTACATGTCAATGCTTCCAAATCAACGACCGGTCTCTATTTTTTTACATATTTATTTATTAATTCTTCTTAAATGAAAAAGTTTAAATAATAATAAATATGTTGTTCCGTAGCCCTGGGCAAAGATGGCAGAGCGTTTTTTCTAATGTTATTCAGTAATAAGAGATTTACAGAGAGGTTCAAGAACTTTTTTGGAATCGATAGATCCATCAGATAGGAGTTGCTGATATCAACTCTGAAATGTGTTATTCTTAGATCCATCAGTGGATGTGACGCCGGGAAAAAAACATAGACACACATACGGACAACTTTGCTTTATATATATGTATATATATATATATATATATATATATATATATATATATATATATATATATATATATATATATATATATATTCATGTTTAAGGGGTGTTAGTGCTTAGCTATCTCTGTTCAGTGTGACTACCTTCCCGAAATTCAAGGTCGAGATCTCGGACGATTTTAACCAGACGGTGACACCCCTTAAGTAAGTCTAACAAAAGGAGTAACCTTCCGTAGTCAAACATGGCAGCTTATTTTAATTGATATATTCAAGGTGTGAATAGCGGGGAGATACCTCTTTTATCAAGGTCAAGTTTGTCTTTCCACGCCATCAACACCGAGAACTCAATAAAGAACAGATTCACATATGCATCAACGTATATGTATATATATATATATATATATATATATATATATATATATATATATATATATATATATATATATATATAATGTAAATACAAAGAAAGACATAGAGAGAGAGAGAGAAAATGAAATAGAAAGAGAGAGAAGAGCAAGAAAATGAACGAGAGAAAGAGATACAATTATACTAATGTAGATAAGCACACACATGCAAAGACATACCTATATATATATATATTCACACATCACGCTAAAAAAGCATATACATACGAATGCATGTATCGGCAAATGTGTTAATATAACAATATGTAAGTATATATATATATAATTTTATAGAAAATTAAAAAAAAAAACATTGATCTAAAAGCCTCAATTCGATGAACCAACTCATTCGTTGAGTACTATAAACTGTTAAGATATTTATGCTCGCCGCTTTCAGTGTAAATATCACTTACCTACTGAGTTATCACGTGAGAGTCTCGTGGCCTCATGGAACTTGTTGAATGCTGGCAGATTCAAGGTTTCTCGATGAACCGTGTTCGCGCCCTATGCCCATCTGAGATTGCTATTTCTCTTGCTCGTCGTTCGTAAGGAAAAATATTACGAAATAATGTTATATTAATCAAAAATTCATATATACATATATATATATATATATATATATGATGATTAAATAAATTTTCATTTATTGATATGAATTCACGCGTCTGTTAACTGGTTTCTCAAATAAATTTTCAAATATATCTACTAACGACGCTTTTAAAACTGTAGTAACACTTATATTATTCATCTCAGGCCAATCAGAGCAATACCTACAATCACCGGACATATATATATATATAAAAACTCTCCAATAACATCGGAGAAGATCGTAAATCTTCGGTCACGCCGTCAGATTTTTACCATGAAAAGTAAAAAAAAAAGGAAAAATTACAATGTCTGTTTACCATGATTATGGTTTGTTAAAACCGAAAATTTGGAATTATAAATTTAAAAAAAAAAAATGATTAAATACATTTTCATTTATTGATATGAATTCACGCGTCTGTTAACTGGTTTCTCAAAGAAATGTTCAAATATATCTACTAACGACGCTTTTAAAACTGTAGTAACACTTATATTATATATATATATATATTCATATATGCCTACGACAAATACAAAGATACATATAGATATATGCATCATCAGAGTTAACACACACACACACGTACAAATGAATAAATGCACATGTGTATATGCACAGTTTCACAGACACATAAATTACAAAATTCACATATATAGAGAAAATACACACATATGAATACATAAGCAAATGTTTATATATAAATATATACATATACATATATATATATATATATATATATATATATATATATATATATATATATATTTTGATTTCATTCCATTAGTTGCGACAAAACAAGTTTTGTTTCATTGGTGCAAATAGCGACCAACTCATCGGGCTGGCGATGGAATTCAAATGGCATAAGTGTTACTTCACCTTAACAGGAGATTGAAAATTGAAAATACATTGGAGGGGGAGGGGGACAGAGTTGGGGCTTTGTCTATAACGGTGACATGGGACATGAGAGGGGAGGGGGAGGACCCCAACAAGTCGTGTTTCAAATTATTGCGCGGGAGGTTTTCACGTGTTTGTGCTGTGATGATCTCAATTTCGGCCGCGGTGGGAGGAAGGGAGATTGGGCGACTGCCAGAGTGAGTTAAATTTGAAATGAGAATAAAATTATGATTATAACCGTCATTCCTATTTTATTTTAATTCTAATAAGTAATTATCATGTGGTTAAAAATGTTTGATAATTTTAATTTAGGGTATTAATTGCTACTTCTGCATTTTATTTATTTTATTTTAATGTTTTGTTTATTATTTGTAGTGAATTTTGTTGTGATTATATATCTTTTTTAATTGTGATTATCTTATACCGAGATCAATACTAGTGGAATCATTTTATAAGAGAAGTTTCATGGTGTTACCAGTTTTAGCATTAACAAAACCGATTATGATAACAATGATAACGCCTGCCAATCATACCTACGATAGTCGCAGTGATAATAGCCTTAATAAAAGCCTTAATAAAAATAAAAATAAAGATAAATATAAATAAAATTAGAATAAAAATAGAAATAACAAGTTTGTAAGAATATTAATGATAATAATAATGATAATAATAATAATAGTATTAAAAAATAATAATAATAATAATACTAATAATAATAATACTAATAATAATAATACTAATAATAATAATAATAATAATAATAATAATAGTAATAATGATAAATATCACCATCATTACCATCTTGCTACTTGTGAAGTCATTGGGCGAAATAAGTCGACAAGTGATGATAGGCTTTTTTGTTCTACTACCAATGACAAGGACTAAGTACCAGTTAATAATTAAGTGTTCAAGGTAGTGATCGAAGGGTAAAGTAATTGAGATTAGATTAGTCCAAGTGATATCACTGTTAATAGCTGTCCCAGTTATGGGTTTATGTTAAAATTGGTAGTATGGCTGAGAGGCTATTGAGGCTGTACATTATAGGTAGTACGTAGAGATTTGATGTTATTGGTAGTTTAGAGGGGTGGTTATATATTTATAGATTCATCATGACTTAGCAACCCACATACCCCACCTTAACCCCACACCAACCCCACATAACTAAAAATAAAATTAAAAGTTATTTTTTTTTTTACAAAAATGAATAACATTAAACCCCCACTATACACTACCCCAAAACACACTATAACCACCTACCCACCCACCCAAATTTACCACCCAATCCCACCCCAACAAGTCATGATGAATCTATAAATATATAACCACCCCTCTAAATTACCAATAACATCAAATTTCTACGTACTACCTATAATGCACAGCCTCAATAGCCTCTCAGCTATACTACCAATTCTAACATAAACCCATAACTGGGACAGCTATTAACACTAATATCACTTGGACTAATCTAATCTCAATTACTTAACCCTTCGATCACTATCTTGAACACTTAATTATTAACTGGTACCTAGTCTTTGTCATTGGTAGTAGAACAAAAAAGCCTACCATCACTTGTCGACTTATTTCGCCCAATGACTTCACAAGTAGCAAGATAGTAATGATGGTGATATTTATCATTATTACTATTATTATTATTATTAGTAGTATTATTATTATTATTATTAGTATTATTATTATTATTATTATTATTATTATTTTTTAATACTATTATTATTATTATTATTATTATTATTATCATTAATATTCTTACAAACTTGTTATTTCTATTTTTATTCTAATTTTATTTATATTTATCTTTATTTTTATTAAGGCTTTTATTAAGGCTATTATCACTGCGACTATCGTAGGTATGATTGGCAGGCGTTATCATTGTTATCATAATCGGTTTTGTTAATGCTAAAACTGGTAACACCATGAAACTTCTCTTATAAAATGATTCCACTAGTATTGATCTCGGTATAAGATAATCGCAATTTAAAAAAAAATATAATCACAACAAAATTCACTACAAGTAATAAACAAAACATTAAAATAAAATAAATAAAATGCAGAAGTAGCAATTAATACCCTAAATTAAAATTATCAAACATTTTTATCCACATGATAATTACTTATTAGAATTAAAATAAAATAGGAATGACGGTTATAATCATAATTTTATTCTCATTTCAAATTTAACTCACTCTGGCCGTCGCCCCATCTCCCTTCCTCCCACCCCGGCCGAAATTGAGATCATCACAGCACAAACACGTGAAAACCTCCCGCGCAATAATTTGAAACACGACTTGTTGGGGTCCTCCCCCTCCCCTCTCATGTCCCATGTCACCGTTATAGACAAAGCCCTAACTCTGTCCCCCTCCCCCTCCAATGTATTTTCAATTTTCAATCTCCTGTTAAGGTGAAGTTAAAACTTATGCTATTTGAATTCCATCGCCAGCCCGATGAGTTGGTCGCTATTTGCACCAATGAAACAAAACTTGTTTTGTCGCAACTAATGGAATAAAATCAAAAAATATATATTTTGTTCTGAATTTTCATTGAGCACTCTCATAAACCCGGTTTCAACTTCCTTCGGATTCATACCCCCTGGATATTTGTAACAAGTTAATTATATATATATATATATATATATTTATATATTATATATATATATATATATATATATATATATATATAATAACGCTTACGAAAAACATAGAGATGTAACAAGTGATAAGTATATATTCAGTTTCGTAGATATATTAATAACTAAATACATCAATATACAGACATATATATTTATACACTAACACATATTAATATAGGTATATAAATACATACAAATATCTACGCACATTCTATATAAAATAAACATGCATTCTAACGTTTACATATATATACACACTCTAAAACATATTCATAGATATAATAGTATATATATATATATATATATATATATATATATATATATATATATATATATATATATATAAATCTATACAAAATGAGTCACCACGTAAACCTTTCTGGGGATTGTAGGCGTGTTTGATGTGTATAAACAGGTCAGAGGTGAACAGATTCATACGTGAAAATGTTTCTCACGCCACCTGTATACCTGTGCAGGTGGGATGTCAAGTCACGTATAATAAGGTTAATATTTGTATAAATATATATATATATATATGTGTGTATATATATGTACATATATATGTATATTTATGTCTATATATATATATATATATATATATGCATATATATATATGTATATATATATGTACATACATATGTGTATATATAGATATATATATTCATATATATATATATATATTCGTCTCTTTCTTCTCATGATTCCTTATATATTAGAGAGATACGGCTATGCCAACTTCATAGTTAATGCCTTTGACCTTTTCAAAAGTTACGTAATCACGATGTGCTTTCTGTACGTCATTTTTCTTTCATGTCTACTTTAAACTATTGCTCAGCTGGACAAACGTGATAGAATATACTGTAAAGCAATGAAGCTTTTTTTTTCTTTTATGATCTGGACATTGAATTATTCTTTAATGTAAGCATTTACTGTGTAAGGTGTTAGCGTGGGAAAATATGATTGATCGATCTAGCGAGAGATAAAACACAGGGAAATATGACTAGACACGCACAGTGGGGTATATTTATCCGCATTTAGTTATAACCTTTATATTTTTAGTACATATATATATATATATATATATATATATATATATATATATATATATATATATATATAGTCTAAAGAAGCTTTGAGTCATTAAAAAAAGAAATATGTAAAATGCAGTTTAAATTCCCAGACAAACTAACTAAATCCAAGATATTGCAGACTTAACATTCGTTGGAAAATGAATTAATGAAAAAATATAAGTAAATAAAAAAGGGGGGGTTATTTATCTAAGAGTGAAACAGAAACAGGAAACCTCAAGCGTCTAATATTAACACGGGGATCATCAGCTGTTTACCATGTAACTGTTTCGGAGATTTAAAAACAGGACAGTTATAATATTCATGGCTCTCCAATGGTACTGATTATACTACTATTTCCCCAATAATCAAGTGTCGAAATAATTCAGCTTAAAATATCACTAATATATACATAAATACATAATAATAATAATAAAATAATAATAATATATTACCCTTAAGACTACCGTATGATATAGTAATTTGTATATCAAATAACATTACTTATAACAATAATAAAAAAAAAAAAATAATAATACTATCTAAACACTACACTCAAGAACCATTCTGCAATATATATATATTGCAGTTATACTTAAATGTTGCAAAGTGTCGATTTTTGTTTCTTTCATTCTTTGTTAAGACTAAAATCTATATTTAGCTTTTACTTGGTAGGGTTAAAGTTAATTTAAAATTTAAAAAAGCAATAATCGCAACTGTTTCAATAAATGCATAAATATATACGATATGTCTGCAGAATCCAAGTTGTCAAAAAACACCTAACCTATGCGCCTGTTAATGGCTACTGCGAATAAAACGTTCCCCACGCGGTGACCAGGTCACTTTAAAAGATTCGGTCAGGTTTAAGGAGTTGACTTAAAGTAAGTCTCAAACCTGATTTCTCTGCATTTATTCATTTTTTATTTCCTTGCATTTATGTTAAAAGTTTTCAAATTGTCTATTTTTGTTTCTCACATTTTTTGTTAGGGTAAATCTATTTTTAGCTCTGGCATGGTGGGGTTAAAATTTGTGTAAATGTGTTTTTACTTATTCTAAGTATATCCTTCTCTTGACTGTGCACAACCCCGTTCTTGTTGTCTGTCTTTTTTGCTATTCTGCGACAAATCAGGTCTAGTTGGTCACGCACTCTATGGCAGCGCCATGCCCTGGGTTTGAAAGAGAAAAAAAAAGAAAAAAGAATCCACTAGAAAATGTAGATAAATAAAAGAATTTCCACCCAACTCCGATTACAACTGCACATTATCTATAAAGAGTCACCAGTTAATATATTTAGATATATTCTACCTCCCTCGAATGGATATTGCAATCAAACATAAGCTAATAGGCGATTTAAATAAAAACTGAATTTTTTATTTCTTATTTTTGAACTGTCTCTGTTCCTAAATATTCTATGTATTTACGATGTTGCGATGATTACTTCTTAGTTAAAATATATGTTTTTTTCAGTTAATGCAACTTTTAAATTGCATTTTATTCTGTAATAACTGAATGCCCCATCTCCGACCAACACGAAAGTAGATTTAACACTCCCACCAACCCTAAGTGTCGGTGAAATCTCCCCAAAATAAATGTTGTTTATGAAAGGGAGAACTGAACACATCTTCAACCATTTATTATCTATTAAAGGTGGTGGCTTGAGTTATTCTCTCTCTCTCTCCTCTCTCTCTCTGCTTCTCTCTCTCGCTCTCTCTCTCTCTCTCTCGCTCTCTCTCTCTCTCTCTCTCTCTCTCTATATATATATATATATATATATATATATATATATATATATATATATGTGGAAGTCTTTTTTATACATGCAGGGGCACGGAAATGCCCGATTAGTACACGGGTGAAAGCTATCCTTTCTCAGTGTGTTCGACCCGTAGATCTTGCCAGGTAATTTATCTAAGAGAAGGAACCCTCTTCAAATAACACCTTGCTACGAACCACTTACGTCTTCGCAGCAAACCGTTTCGGAGGGAGGCCTCCTTAGTCCTGATTGACAACCTTCCTAGAGCTTGAATCTCGAACAAACTATCTTGTTTGCAAACCTAAAAGTTCTTAAGGAGTAGATGAACTTTGCCTATCGCCCAGTCTTTGCACTCTTTATTAGTCAGGTGCAGAGGAACCAACGATGGGACGCTTCAAAGGCACCCAGTGCCTGTCCTTGCTTCCTGACTAGGCCAACGACCGCCGTCTCTCTATCTTGGCAACTTAGGGAAATATTTTTCGTTACTAAGACGTAAATGACAAGTCTGGGTTGCTTTTGTTCCGACAGGACCAGGGTACAGGTGAGACAGCGTACACAGGAGCACAACATCAGTTGTATAATACCGTCGGTCGCAGTACCTGACATGTCGCGCATGGAAACGGGACCTACGGTCGGTTTACCTGAGACCACAACCTACATGAACTAGGTCGCGCATCATAGACTGGTTGTGTGAGCTTATTGGCACCTAACAAGCACCCATCTTGCACAACAGTCTATCTCTAAACGAACATGTCATGGCAAAGTAAAAAAATAAAACCTAAACCACACACCCAACAAAAAACATATTCACCTCTTCCGTTGAGGCTTTAATTCACTTATATCCGGGGACTTAGCACCAACATCAACGACGTAGACATTTTTCTTCTTACAAACTCCCCACATATGCTAGCACTAAGTGAAACGAAACTTCAATCTTCAACCACTATCTCACCACTTTTCTATGACTGTCTAGATCCCACTCTACCGTAAAAACATGCACGGGCTAGGAGTGTATGTTCGGAACACCCTCCCTCTGACTATAGAGCATAGGGTAGAATCAGATGATCTAACCTACATGTGTTTTAGATTGACTATATATCACTGCATTAGTAACTTATATTTCTTATACCGGTCTCCTTCAGCTCAGGACAAACCCCTGCTAACCTTTGTCTCTAAAAGCACAAATAGATCACTTTCACTACACTCGAATGCCCAAATACATGTATTTAAGAAATTTATTGAACACCACCGTGACTGACTGTGATTCTCAAGCTTTACTGACACAGCCGGTAACTCTACATATAATTCGTTCTAAGCTCACTCCCTCTAACAGACGGTCGCTTTCTCGACCTGCCTCACTGACTGAGTAGACCAGCAAGCCTCACTTCCCGACCTGTTCTTGTGTGACGAAAGCAAAGAGCTAGCTTGGCAATTATTATCACATTGTAGTAATTATTTATATGACATTAAATACTCGTCCAAAAGCTGATGAGCTATTGCTTAAAATATGATATACTTCGAGCAGGCGTATTTTGAGTCCATCACAGATCACATCTCCGACGCCCCATGAAGTGAAACCTCACTCGCTGCTGATCAGTGTGCAAGTGAATTAACTGAATGAACCAAAGCTGGCATTGAGGCGTATGTATACATACGAACATTCTTCAACAAACCCCACTCTCCTCAATGGTTTACCTCAAAATGTGCAGCTGCCATTGCTGAGAGGCAGCAAGCATTCCGACAATTCGACCGCCATAAGTCAACGGAGAATAGACAAAAATGTATAGAGTAAGAGATAACTGTAAGGCATTTATAAGTGAGGCAAATATAATAAATATTACGAAAAAACGCATTTAGTCACATAACTAGGTACTCGTGATTTCTGGAAAATTTACAACAGCTTAGTGAACAATAGACAATCAACCATTCTTCCACTATCAACCCACATTGATGTTGTCTGTACGGCAACTGATAAGGCTTAACTAATTGCGCAGCGTTTTGCTCTAAACTCTACTTTGGACTCAGAAAACCTAAATATCCCTAAATTCCCATTGCAGACTTCAGCAACACTTTGGAAACATATCAGAACAGAGACATCATAAAAAACCTTGACACCTCCAAAGCTTGTGGGCCTGATCTTATACTAATAATAGTAATAAAGAAATGATCTGCTGAACTGTCCCCTGTCTTCCCCAAACTCTACAACAAATGCCTAGCTGAATCTTGCTTCCCTGGTACTAGTCCTCAAGGATTCTTAACATAGATCGGATCCCTAAAACTACTGTTCAATCAGTCTACTCTTCATCAATACTAAAATATTTGAATCCTAAATCAATCTAGCGGTAGTTCGGAACTTAGTTAATACTAAACTTCTTTCTGAACGCCAGTATGGATTAAGACAAGTACGATCTACTGCGCATTGCCTAACGGTCATCTCTGAACGCATGTATCATAAACTAGACTAGGCAGGTGAAGCTAGGGCAGTAATGCTTGATGTATCTAAAGCCTTTGACAAAACTTGCATGAAAGAGATATCTTACAAATCACTCATATGGTTTAACTGGGCACATATTGTATATGGGTAGATCTTACCTAACGAAAAGAAGATCCAAGTTATCCTCGATATTCGTTCATCTAAGAAACATGGCGTAAATTCTGGTGTACCTCAGTAAACCATCCTTGGACCTTTATTCTTCCTTATTTTCTTAAATGACCCCCCCGATGATATCAACTCTGAGATAGGTATATTTTCTGATGACACGACACTCTACTCTTGTCATGTGAGAAAAAAGGGCGCGTACATATCCAAGGCAATGGCAAAATCATTTGAAAATAACCTCCAGGCTGTAGTGTATCGGAGTTAAAAATGATCGGTAACATTAAATGCCGCAAAGGCAAAGCTTTATTCCTTCAATAAATACAAGCAACTTCTTCAACCAGCGATTGACATGGCAAATAGCACCCTACCTGAGAGTTACACATTTAAACTCGTCGGCCGAACATTTTCAGGTTACATGAATTGGAACAAATACATTGAAGATATTGCCAAGGCTGCGGCAAAGAACGTGAGCTCTCTGAACCGTGTTTGTTATCCTGTATATTTACAAAGAAACCACCCGCCTGTGCATGGAGTATTGTTGCCACATCGTGGCTGGTGCATTATCCAATAGTCTCTCTTTCTTAGACATGGTCCAAAAAAGAGTCATAAACTTAATAGGCCACTCACAATCCACCAACTTCTAGCACCTGTCCAATTGCCGAAATATTGCATCCTTGTGGTTTAAAAAAAAATACTTCAATGGATTTAACTCCGATGAACTAGCTACTCTGGTTCCCCCTCAACGTAAATACACTACGCCAACCTGGCAATCAGCTACATCCCCATCCATTCACTGTGGAGGTCACCAAATTCCAAAGACTCTTCTACTTCAATAGCTTTTTTCCTAGTGCTGCCGGCCTCTGCAACTGCATCCCTGCTCCCTGTTTCCCGACTGTACCGATATACAGAAGTGTTAAACTTATGTAAATAACATCTCGCTGTACGGCTCATAACTAAGGATTACATCCTAAAGTTCCACCATCATTTTCAATAGCCCTTTACGTCTACAGTGCCGACCTACCTTGTTTGGTGGGAACTATGGTTACACAAAAGATATATATATATATGTAGTAATCAACAGACATACTGTTTCGTTGTATCTCAGAACTTTAGAGCGGATAGTCAAGTGATTGTCGGAGCTTATAACACCTTGATTAGTTTTCTCCTGCTAAGATCGATGGCATTACATTGTTTGTTTAATGCCGTTCGTTTACCCAAAAAGCATTGTGTTTATACGTTACTAGCGGTGTCTTATATCACTTACCAGTATGCTTAACTTGATACAGGGAACATATTTAGTCGTCCATACACAGCCTGTTCCGCTGTATTACAACTTTTCAGTTCGGTTAGACAAGTAGAGCCGATATATATGTATGTATATATATATAAATATATGTATATATATATACATACATATATATCTATCTATCTATATATATATATATATATATATATATATATATATATATATATATATATATATGCATATATATGTGTATATATATATATATAGATAAAAGGAATGTATAAAAAGTATCCGACCTTCATTTTTTCCGTGCGAACTAAGGACGATAGAGCGGCGCCAGTCTGCACAGTGAAGGAAGACCCCTTCATGCACAGGTGTGACTTTTATAACCGTCTTCCTGTGCGTTAGGCACTGCTTGTCGGTAGCTGAGTTAAGTGCTACACAACATGTTCGTCGGATAACTGATTCTCTCAAGATGACTGAACGTGTTGAACAAAGGTACTGCATCAGATTTTGTCAAAAGTCTGGTGATTCTCAAAGCAAAGCAACTCGTAAGATTCAGCAGATGTTTGGAGAAGAGGCGATGGTTGTAACCAAAATCATGGAGTGGTTCCACTGATGACAAAATGGCCGCACATCAGCATAGAGTGGCCAACGATCTGGCAGGCCCCAAACTGCTCGGAGTTCAGCTTTTGTTGAGAGAGTTAAAAATTGGAAGATAGAAGACTGTGGTTCAACCGTGAAAGACACTGCATAAAAGGTCGGAGGTGGAAAGGATCCCGCACATTAAATTGTGCTTATGATTTTAACATGCACAAAGTGTTTGCGAAATTTGGGCCTAAGTTTTCGCATGAACAAAAGAACCTCTGTTTTCAAGTTTCACTAGTCGTTGGTTTCTGAACACCGTGATAACTGGAGATGAGTCATGGATGTACAAATACGACCTATAACCAGATATACAGTCGTCGCAATGGAAACATCCTGAGTCTCCAAGGCCCAAAAAGTGCGACCGGGCGAGGCAAAATTAGGATGATGCTTACTGTCTTATTTGAAAACCGTAGAACTGTGCATCACAAATACGCATTGGAATGACAAACATAGAACTTTCAAGATGTTTTCAGGCGTCTCTATGACGCAGTTTGGTACGAAAGGCCAGACATGTCCACAGTAAAAAAACTGCCAACTGCATCACGACAACGCCCCCCCCCCACATTAATCGGAATTAATCAAACATTTCTTGTCAAAACATAGAATTCCCGTCGTTCGCCAACCTCCCTACTCTCCAGACATGACGCTTTGCGATTTCTGGTTGTTTTGAAAATTGAAGACGCAACTGAAAAGTTCCCGTTTTGTGACATGAGAAGGGATAATGCGGAACGCGACGGCAAGTAGGAACACCGGTCTTAAGAAAGAATTCCAGATGTGTTTTCAGCAGTCGATGGATAGGTAGAGTAAGTGTGTGCAAGCACAAGCGTCCCAATTCCGTTAGGTATTTTAAATATGTGTTTATGGCCTAAGGTCGGACACTTTTTAGACAGGCCTCGTATATAAATATATATATGTATATATATATATATATATATATATATATATATATATATATATATATATATATATATATATATATCCAAGTTCTTTATATGTATATATATATATAAACTTTGTACCTATAAATATATATATATATATATATATATATATATATATATATATATATATATATATATATATATATGTATATATCATGATATTTAGGGGGAGTACGACATTTTATGATCGGTATCATGAAGGGAAGACGAGTTTCATCGTTTATGATTAAATGTTAATCAGGAAAAGACAGAAAAACAAAAAACAACCAGCCGACCGGTTTCGCACTCAAAAGGAAAATAAATAATATTTCCGAAGTTAAATAATATTTCCGAAGTAAAACCAACTTCGGTTACTAAATGTTATATTTACATTCGTTTTCTTTGGTTAGGAACAGTAAGTGAGAAATTCCCCAAGCAAATTCGCTCAGCGGTTAAAAATTGCTATTTTGCTTCGAGTGTGCGTGTTGTGTTCTCTACAAAACCTTTATTGGCGTTCTCTAGTAAACAAGTTTTACCCCTGCACACACCATGAACATAATGTAATTTATCAGTGTAAATGTTGTTGCAGTTCCAACTATGTGGGTAGTACGACGTTGAGATTGGATAGTAGAATCCAACAACATATTCCGAGTAAAATTAGGAATGGAACTTTCCGGTGAACGTACGTTCAAAATAACACATACGAGTGTTCCATTAAAAACCATTTGCTTAAAAATTCGCCGTGTGCTAAGTATTTCAACATAGACGCATTCACCATACTCAGTCATGCTCACTCACTATACTATCTACAAATGTTGGAGACAATTCGCGTTCGTCTAAAACGTCACTCCCTTTGTAAACAAAGGGTGTGTCTATTAGGACTAGATGTGATCAGTCTCTAAGATACACCCCTATTGTGCACATAAGAATAACGCTATTTTAATTTGTTTCTCTATTCCCTCGTCTCACCCCCTTTTTAAAATCCCTCGTGTTTGTTTTCATTCCTCGATACCGCCTTTGTTAAGAGACGGCGAAACCGGTCGGCTTGATTTTTCTCTCTTGATTAACTTTTAATCATAGCCGATAAAACTTGTCTTGCTTACATACTTGCGATAATATATATATATATATATATATATATATATATATATATATGTATATATATATATATACAAATATATAAGGAACAGAATAATAAATATATGATTCATATCTTAAAAGCATAAACTATTATGAAAAATTGATCTTCGATATACGAGTTAGAGCGAGTATATAAACAAGTAAATTATTAGCATAACATTCCTACAAAATACAACATTTATTAAGTCATTAGTTGTTAAAAATAATATTTTTAGATGAAATAAATGTGAGTATCTATTCTTTAAGCCAATTCTTTTCAAAGACTGATCCATTATCGCCAGAGGATAAAAACAGACAAGTTGGCAAGAGTAAATTACCCTCAGTAAAAATATAGGAAGATATAAAATACATATATTAAATGTAAAATGAAAATGTTGAAAATATTGGTTAAAAATAGTAATTGGTTCTAGAAGATATCCGGTTATATACAAATAAAGCGCGATTTCCCTATTTTGTGTATTTTATCTCTAAGCTTAATATCGAAATTACCTTTGGTGTACGCAATTTCATTATCCGTGTTTTCAAAAAATATTCACTTTTCAAAGAACATACTTTAATATTTATATTTAGTTTAGCTCATCATTTTGACTTGATTGTCATCCAGAAGAGGAAGTACGAACTATTTCCACTCTTACAATACGATTTACTACCACTGAAACTCAAGTCGAGATAGATGCTTTTTATATACCACATACGTTGCGAGCGGCGTCTTATTTTACGACCGTGATATTTTACGTTATATACTCTACAGTTTCAGACTAAACAAAGACACACGCCTTTCCTACCTTTTTTGTTTGAAAAGGCACTTCATTCTCTGTTCTCGGTTACTGGAATAAAAGATTAAACGATTGAAATTCATCGAACACTACTCGCCCCTTGAAGTCAGTTAGACACATTTCTTTAAATAGTCGCTTATATTATGTGTACATACATATTCTCACATTCAATATGCCCATCTATTCTAAGCGGACACCAGACAGCTTAAGATAGTGTTTTAATAGTTAACATTACATGGTGTATTGATTTAAAAGGGATTAAAACATCATAATTAACCGTAGCATTTTCATTCATGAGAAACGATCCCTCTTTACATTTTCTCTTACCTGAATATGATATGATAGCGTTTCTGATACCGTGGCTATGACTTCCACTTTTAACTGCTACAACACAGTCGTCACTCTATTGATAGTGTCTGGAATTGTTGATGTACCCCCCGATATAAGGTAGATAAACATCACACCATAATATATATATATATATATATATATATATATATATTATTTTATTCAAAACTATATATCACAGAGTCAGTTTGGTGTACTCGGTTTCATCGATCTGATCATATTTTTTGAGAATCTGCTTTGTAGTAACTTTTCAGCATGCGAATGCTTAGATATAAAATGGGGAAAGCATAAAGTACTGTCTTAAGTAAGTCGTTGCTCTTATTCTGTGTTTTCTAATAACATATATATTGTGTTTGTAAAAGAGTGTATTTAGTAATTACTAATTGGATATGATTTTTTAACATTCATTTATTAAGAAAAATGGGTATGCTTTAGTGTAAATTGTTTGTTTAGGCCTGCTTGTCTAGAAGAGATATACATACCTGTTACGGGTACACGGAAACACCTAACAGACACTGTACATAATATTAATGGTGAATATATTTTTAAATAGACAAAGAAACAAATAAATTTCAAATGCAAATTTTGAGATTCTAATAATTGTATTTTTTTATTGTATTGTTTCGAGGGAAAATAAAATGACTGTATTAATGTTAATTTATATTATTCCGAAGAGCGGTATATTACTGGATAAAAAAAAACATGAAAATGATTTCATCTAGAGTTGTTTTACGTAGCCATTAGTTTCAAAGATTATACATAGAAACGAAAATGTAATATTGGGATGTGAAAGCATACAAAACAGAGTTACAAGAGAGTAGAATAAGAATTGACTTAACTAATTCTCTTTAATTATAGAATTTTATAAATATAGTGAATATATTTGTAAATATTTGTTCGGGATTTTGAAGATTATTATCAAGATACTTTTTTAAGAAATCGATCAGTTATCTAATCGAATAATTTAGGCTGATGGAATAATATAATTATAAACACGTTTCCAGATCAGATTAAGAAACGCAATAGCGTAGATCAATTCTGCAAAAATGATAACACAGTTAAATAGAAGGACAATTGGATAAGAAATAACACAATTCAATGTGCATACATATATACATACATACATACATACATACATATATATATATATATATATATATATATATATATATATATATATATATATACATATATATATATATATATATGAGAAAAAAGAAACAATGTTTCAGACAATATGTAAATATAAAAATGGAATAAAGGATAAGCAATTCAACAACTAACAAAAATAAACTCAAAAACTCATGTTGTAAAGTTCTGCCGAGATATTTTATACAAAGAATGCGATTGGAAGAAAATGACATTTTCTTCTAATCGCATTCTTTGTATAAATTTGAAAACGTTTCCGTTTTGAAATAAAGTTTACCAACCGAATGAAAATGCCCGTATTTAACGACCGAAATATCTCGGCAGAACTTTACAACATGAGTTTTTAGTTTATGTTTGTTAGTTGTTGAATTGCTTATCCTTTATTCCATTTTTATTTTTACATATACATATATATATGTATATATATATATATATATATATATGCATATATATATACATATATATATATATATGCATATATATACATATATATATATATATATATATATATATATATATATATATATATATATATATATATATATATAACAATATTTACTCGATGCCCGTGTGGTCGCAACTATTACAATAATGTATTCTACTTTGATTTCTTTAGATAATTTTAATATAGCTGTAAAAATATATTACTTTCATAATAAACAATTTATAACTCACATCAATTACTTATGAATTGTTCATCTAATTTGCATACTAGATGTTAAGGCGTACAGACACAAGTGCATAAATCAGATAGTGGCGATGGGAGAAAGGGAGACAATATTTCTCAGAATGCTGTAGCTATATTAATACATACTAGAGTGTGGTGGGATCAACATATAGGGTGCGAAAAATACGTAGATAGCGAACACCGAGTGTGACTTGTGCGGTACATTATAAAGTACGACTAATAAGATGTATGAAGAATTTGTTTAAACATAGACAAAAGCAACATGCATCGATATGACACCAGGTTGCTGCTCCATACTTTAGATACACAGCAGGTGTAAGGCAACAGCCCTTGCGTCGAGGATCTGGGAACTGAATGATACCTATATAAAATTCACGATCATTTAATGACAAATGCTAGATGTGGCTCCCTCGAAACAGTGCAAGCAGTGTGAAGCCGAACGTTTCAGAATACTTCAAAAGATACATGATCCTGATATTAATTGTTTTAAGTCAGAAGTTTAATTTTCCAGGGCTGTCTCATTCGGGGAAATACTCCCGGTCAAAGTGAATTAACGATGATACACCTGGTGCATATCACAGGCTATAACTTGTACACACCGACCATCAATACCTCATGTACATATTTAAGCCTACATCTCCAAATACCTTTTTTTATTATTTCAGCCCGAACATTTAAGGTTTACTTAACCCTTCCCTCTTTGACAGCCTTAAACCCTCGCCCTTTAATTTCAAACCCTTACAAACACATCTCCTTTTTCACCCTATATACATTCACACAAACTTTTAAAAAATAACGTGTATAGTTTTTTTTTTCTCCATTAGGTGTGTGTATAATTATCACATTATTTTCATACAATTTAAAGATGGCAAAATATGACGAAATCCGTTCACTTGACTCTCCTTATGTTTTTTAAATGCTAATCAAATCTAATTACACTTTTATTTAAAGAGAAATATCAATTTCTCGGAATCAGTACAGTACTGATCCAAGTAAAGCCTTGCTTGAGTACCCCGATCAAACATAATAAATAGTAACCAGACACGGCTAATGTGATCGTACGTTGTTCGTTCTACGCCTCGCCCTTTCTCACGAATACGTCTCGACCTCTACACCTTTACATTAATAAACCCACCCTTCGCCATCATCGCTAGAAAATGACTTCATGGACGTTATCCTGAAGACTTAGTTTCGACCCATTGCACCTTGCCATGACAGACTAAGATCGCACGTCGTATCTGCTTGTTGCGTGAAACTGACGATTTCTGTTATGGCCTACTAATCATATATATATATATATATATATATATATATATATATATATATATATATATATATATAGAGAGAGAGAGAGAGAGAGAGAGAGAGAGAGAGAGACAGACAGACAGACAGACAGACAGACAGACAGACAGACAGAGACAGAGACAGAGAGAGAAAGTAAGGTTTCTGTAGTCGAGGAGTGCAGGTATTTATGCGGGTTTTTTAGAAAGACTCTGCATATTTAGTATATCATTTCTGCATGTCACTTCATTATGTCTAATAATAGCTTAGATTTTCTTTAGTTTACACACACATATATACATAGATTGAGAAAGGCATACCTACATACACTCCCATTCTCTTTCTCTCTCTTCTCCTCTCTTTCTATCTCTTTCTATTTATAAATATATATAGATAGAGAGAGAGAAAGAGAGAGAGAGACAGAGACACAGAGAGAGAGAGAGAGAGAGAGATGCAGGGAGACAAAAGGACATATAAACTGATAGATGAGTAAGTCTTTTAAGTATGTTGTTTCTATTATTGGAATTGTGTGGGCTCAGTATTCTTAAATCATCCATAAATGTCAAGTCCACTCGTCCTGACACACATAAATATATGTGGCACTCCTACGTGATGCTTTTAGACTCAGTCTAAAACACACACATATCAGAAAAAAATGTCTGAACAATATACAGATCATTTTAAGAATGAAATCATTCTATTAAAGATCATGATCTTGATCTCATAAAATATTATATTCTGATTAAAATAGCATGTGATCTATTCTCACAGAGTTTTCACCAAAGCGATGTGTCTAATTTTATGATACAACACTTTAAAATATTATATAAACAATTGACAGGATTTTACATAGGCTGTCCCCTGACACCATATATAGAATAAATTGTTCTGATTAAATCTATCGCTGAAGAATGTTTAATGAAGAAACGCGATATATAAAGTCCTGCTTTAAAGGGCAGTTAAAATCATCGGGTTGATAATACAGACATATGCTAATCCTGGCTCAAAATTAAGTGCAGTTAATTCTGGGTGAACATGAATAAAATATTTTAACGTTTAAAGGTTTGCCTCTTCGTAAGGAGAGTTAGAAGTTCAGAGTATTGATTTACTCCTCTCCAGGAGTTAGACACAAGGCCAGTTTTTATCTTACTCCCACAAGTAAGATGTGACCACAGGTCGGGTCGGGAAAGTGGGGTTTAAAAATTGCCTGGCCAGCCCCGTCGGCATTCCACGATAGGGGCGCCTCAGGCAGTAAGCAATAAACTTACTCCTCCCCAAAGAGGGGAGTCGGAGCCTGGGAGGGTGAACCTCCCAGAATTGCACAAAACAGACCCATAGACCGGCGTAAATCAAGCCCCGAAGGCCAAAACAATACCAGTCTATGGGGTGCAGTATCCATCGGAACAGATACTACACTTTGATCTTAGCCAAAAGACCAAGTTAGAAGTTCAGAGTAGTCATCATGAAAACAGTGTTAACCCTAAAAAGAAACATAGGAATAAAATATGCCGTATAACGTATTTTCCATAAGATCTGCTTATACTTGGTTTAAAATAGAGGGTATGTAGCGTTATTTTTGATTAATTATGAAGAGTGCATAAGAACAACAGTAAATAAATTGAAATATAATTAACGCTAAACCACATATTTATATAAATAGAAACAAAGTATTACTTAAATTTTAAGGAATAGGGGTTTACCTTTTATCTTATTTGATGTTGAATTTAATAATTTTAATCATTATTATTAAACTATAGAAGTAATAATAGTTATCAACTGGTATGGTTAGTGTGTTTCTCCAGAGTTTCACACTCGATATTCGTTTTTGAATTGAAGGTTAATCGGAACTTGCTCGGTTGGTTTTGAATACTGAGTGACGATTTGAAAATCGTTTCAAGTTTAGAGTGCAAAGCATGGTGAGGGGATTCGGTTAGTGTTAGGGTTGGGTACGGGTTAAGGTTATATATCTACTTTTTATGTGGGTCTTTTCATTATTGTTTTCAGGCCTCTTTCTTAAGCGTTTACTTTTTTTTGGATTAATGTGTTTCTATTACTATTAAATCAACAATCTATCTGATGATCAGCGACGCTAAACTAAATACTATATGTGTTTTCTAAACTAAGCTGTTAAATGCGCGTAAAGAAAATGTCAGGTTCATATTATATTCCAATAACCATGTTTTTATTTTATTATTTTTATTTTTTCACATTAAAAAAAAAATTACATTTATGTGAGACATATTTTTACGGTCAGTTTCATTTGTCTTGGGCCAAACAACATTTTTATGTCAATATCGTATCTGCAACATTACAAAATCATCAAAAATTCACAAACAGTAAAATGTTATAGGATTAAAGTGTCTTTAAAAAAACCCACACTATACAGTCGTTCATTTTTGGGTGAAACGAAACAAAAAACAAAGAAAATGGCAAACTCACACGTGGGGGAACTCACTAATACGCCATTTTCAATTTTTCATTCAGAGATAGTACATTCTAAAAGTTGTGTGGACATTTATAAATTTTAATTCAGTAATATTTCTTAAAATAGTTAATAAGTTCTATAATTTATTCATAAAAAGTATAATTCACTTGAGGGTATTATTTTTTAATTTTTAAAGTTACATTAATTAGCCTTCAGATGTCTATTTAGGTAATTTGGATACGAAGCTAACAACTGAGCTGGTCTCTTTTAAGTTCAATAATTTAGAGCCAGTTTCATAGACTCAGCCATCCATTCAAACAACTGATAAGATTGTTATACTTCGGCGTTTTTGTGAAATATGTTTAGTATTGATTTATAAATCGTTTAAATAAATACTAAGACAAGATTAATTACCCATAATTCTTCACTTAAGTAGTAAGTTTCTATTAAATGCGAAACTAAGGGTGGGGGGAATTGGTCCCTTACAACGAAAATAGTTTATAGTTACCTAGACATGAATCAAAATACCGAAACGAGTTATAAAATATTTATTTATTTATTTTATTTTTTATAAAATGATGTTTAAATACCTCATCATAAAGTATAATGAGGATTGAAAAATACTTTTAAGGAGATGTATACTTAAGATTAATTGTGATTACGTTTTACATTTAACTCGTATTATCAGGTGAATACCGACAAACATCAATGTCAATAGCAGGTACCACTTTAATTATATGCCTATATTTAATATTAGGCTGTGTGCATTCTATTATTTATTAATATGTTTATCAATATATATAAATAGGAAGAGATTCGAACGCAAAACGCGGCAAACACCATTTTCCAAAATCACGAAAACTGTCCCTACAATAAGGGGTGTATTTCAACACTCCACCACACCCTAAAACTATGTGTTACATTATATCATACCAAATAGTTTCTTTTGATTTCAATTAACACCAGCTTTCATTCGAAGTATACGTTTAATATATTTGTGTTTTTATTGTTTACGGTCTCAATTTAAACGAATTAGATATATCGCGTTCCGCGTCCGAACCTCCAGACACATATACACATACATACATCCACACATATATACATATTTATACATATACATATGCACACACATACACACACACATCTATATATATATATATATATATATATATATATATATATATATATATATATATATATATATATAAAGAGGTGTACTTAAAGCGAACTTTTAGGAAAGGTAAAACCCTATTGTGAAGAGTATACAACTCAATATCCAGGATAGAGCAGGTAGAAATGAAACCTCTCTCATTACTTCTCGTGCCTCTAACGACCTACCTATCTACATCTTATTCTCTCCGCTGGACTCTTCGACACCGGACTTTTTGGCAATCGGACATTTGCTTTCACCCTGGCACAGTTTTGCCCTGCGTTTCTTTCCCTACAACTTTTATTTCATTTTTTCAAATTTTAAATCTTGGCCATTGCCAACTTATCTATCCCAGCGACTTCCTCTGATGATAAGATTTTGTTCTTTGAAAAGCCTGGCTTAAGGAAAATTTAACTTGAATAAATTGCCTTTTTGCGGTATATACCTTGCTTTGAACTTTTGAATTGAATTTTGATTTGGCTTTTGCTTTCTCTAATTCCTTTCCATTCTCCTTCATATATATATATATATATATATATATATATATATATATATATATATATATATATATATATATATATATATACAATTAAAGTGGTGGACTAAAAGCGAACTTTTAGGAAAGGTAAAACCTATTGTGAAAAGTATACAGCTCAATATCCAGGATAGAGCAGATGTATAATTAGAAGGATAAAAAGGAATTAGAAAAGCAAAAGTCAAATCTTTTTTCAATTAAGTTGCTCATAGCAAGGTATATTCCGCAAAAAGGCAATTTATTCAAGTTAAATTTTTCCTGAAGCCAGGCTTTTCAAATATCAAAATCTTATCATAAGAGGAAGACGCTGGGATAGATAAGTTGGCAAAGGCCAACATTTAAAATTTAAAAGTAAAAAGGTATTTATTGGACCTTTTACCCTCTGGATTCTACCTATCTTCGCCGCACCTGAAGATGTGTTTTTTTGGAATTTAACTTTGAATCCTCTCTTTTCACTTCTCGTGCCTTTTAACGACCTACCTTTCTACATTTCACTTTCTCCGTTGGACTTTTTGACACCGGACTTTTTTGCAATCGGACATTTGCTTGCACTCGGGCAGAGTTTTGCCTTGTGTTTTTTTCCCTACAATTTTTATTTTACTTTCTCAAATTTTAAATGTTGGCCTTTGCCAACTAATCTATCCCAGCGTCTTCCTCTGATGATAAGATGTTGATCTTTGAAAAGCCTGGCTTAATGAAAAATTTAATTTGAATAAATTGCCTTTTTGCGGAATTTACCTTGCTATGAGCAACTGAATTGAAAAAAGATTTGACTTTTGCTTTTCTAATACCTTTTCATCCTTCTACACACATATATATATATATATATATATATATATATATATATATATATATATACATATATATACATTTATTTAATTTATTTATTTACTTAAATTTTTTATGTTGATCATTAATTTTGAATTATATTTTAAATGATTATTGCATTATTAGTTCTTACTCATTTGAATAATTATTTTATTTACTAGTTACCAGTTCTTCACTAAAATGTACAGATGAAAACTAAAATAAAAAAGATGTCTGCTGATGCTCTCATTATCTGCTTCTCTTTCTATTTCTAGGTTTAAGCTTAGTCTCTTCGGTCATTTTTGTTGTGAGTGATGCGTTCTATATTTAAATGTTTTACATTGGAGTATTAGTACTCCGCCATCTATTATTAGGTTTATGGTTTCTATTGCCAAGATGTGCTTTTAATATTCCTATATTTTAGATGCTTTCATATTTATGTTGATGAAAGGGTTACTGCAACATGTATTTTATATGGGTCTGTTACAAGATAGGATATATGGGGTGTCATGTAGACAGTTCTGCACCACTTCCTGTGTTTATATTTACTAAATTTTCTTCAGATATAACAACATTGTAGGGTTCCAGAATACAGAGGTTACATCTCTTACATTTGTTAGGTTTATATTTTCATTGCTCTACCTAGTATTGACCATTTTAGGCTGTATTTTATATTTCTACTGTTTAGTTGTTTTACATGTTTAGTCGTAAACACCTTCTTTCAATTTGTATTAGGTTCTTTGAAAGAGTGTATATGGATTATAAACCTGTCCTTGAAACCACATTCTGTTGACCCAATGTATGCTATAATTCTGTTTTCCTCTATGACGTTACACTTATGCACTATATCTCAAGTTAAACATCTCCCATCTAAAGAGCACTCATTGACATTTCTACAGTTACATTATGAGCTGTTATTCTGGTTCTGGACTGTACTAGTATCTAAGTTAATATTCTTTTTTATTTTTGTGTTATTGGAACTTATTATAATTGATGTTAAGTTTATCGATGCCGAAAAAGATAGCTTTATATTATTTTTATTTATAACGTTGCTTAGTCTACTATCCCTACGCACAAAGGTTTCCCCGATAATTTCGTAAAACTGTTAAGGTATGTTAGTGAGAATGTCTAAGCCATAAGTAGTGTTGAACAAGAGTGAATGTCTACGTTTGTTTTTCTTCTTAGTGATAGTATATATATATATATATATATATATATATATATGAGAGTTTATAAGTTTATCTGTCAACTTATCAATAACGACCTCCTCTGATGATAAGATTCTAATCTTTCAAAAGCCTGTCTTAAGGAATGAAATTGAAAGAGAAGAAGAAGAAATATTTTATTTACGAAATGCTCCTTGTTCTGAATAACTGAAGGTATTGATTTGCTTCCATTTACAGGTCTAACTATTTTTCATTAACTCATCATATATATATATATATATATATATATATATATATATATATATATATATATATATATATGGGAAGAGAAAGATGAAGGTAATCCGACGTGATGGGAAAATGAAAAAGGAAAACCAAAAAATGGATGTTTTTTATGTGTACATTAACGTTTCGTCTTTATTTATAAGACTTCATCAGGATGATAAAATAGAGAAAAAATGTCATGCAAGTACAGATACATGTAGGGTAGACATATTGGGAGGAAAAATAAAATGAAATAATGGCCCCTACTGGGTGGACGTCCGTACTTGTTGGAGAAATAGAAATGAATGTTGAAGAAAATGAGTGGGGAAAAAATGGAAGGATGGGATGAGCAAGGACTACTGTTGCTGGTGGTAATAGAAAGAGGTGGGGGATGAGCAGGGGTAAAGTGGATGGCAGAGAGGGAGTGGAGGAAGAGCGGGGAGGGAGGTGTTTGACCAGATGGCTGCGGTCAAGATTGAAGGGGAAAAGTAAGTTGGAATGTTTGTGTATGGGGGGGTGTATGCAGGGAAAGGAGGATGGGTAGAGAGGGAGGGGGGCTGTTATTTTGGTGGATGGGCGAAAGTAATGGTCTTAGAGAGCGTTTTGAGAAAATGAAAGAATTTAAGAAGGGGTATCGGAGAAAATAGTTGAGAGGGGGAGAGGGAGGATTTGTTGTGATAGGGTGTGAAATATTTGGAAAATGATAGCAATGAGTTAGGGATTTGAAGGATGGAGGAGGGCGGTGATTGAAAGGGTGGGTATGGAATATTTTAAATATTTGGAATATAAAATGTGTGAATATGTAACCACCCACACATAGATTAAGAAATAAAGTACATTTTTAATTCCCTAAAAACATTGCAATACCCCACACATTTTATATTAAATGCCAAGAAAAAAGCCTTCCAAATATTCTCCAGAATCACATAAAAAAATCAAACTCCTAACACCTCTCTCATAGACAGACCCCTGCTCCTACCCACGCACTCCAATAACACATCCATATGCAACACGCTTAATAAACTAGGCATTCCAACTGTACAAACCACATCTCAATCCATAAAACAAACTTTAAACACATCCAGACATTTCCTAAAAACACCCACATCCCATGCCGGCTTATATACTGTCCCTTGTAATGATTGCCATCAATTTTACGTGGGAGAAACACAACGTGAATTAAAGAAACCATTAAATGAACACAAAAGGGACATACAAAACAACAACCCTCTTAGTGCATATTTCTCCCATGCACTAGAACATGGTCATGCATTCAAATTTGAACAAGCCAAAATCACTAAATACATCCACAACAAATCTCGGCGAAGATTATTGGAAACTGCCCTCATCACCGCCTCCACCACCATCAAGCAACGAAATGGTTTCTTTAACCTATCACCCTTAATAAGCAAGATCATCCTCACAGAACAAAGACTCTTGCCTGATCATAGTTAACTTTTATTTTCATCTCCAACCTTTATGACACTCTTCCATTTACTCACTCCCTTCCTTTTTCTCCTTGAATCTTCATTTTCTCCTTACTTTTTCCGTTTTTTCCCTCACATTTTTTATACTGCAGTCCAAATAAACTTTCTCATGCTCCAAATATTTCAAATATTCCACACCCACCCTTTCAATCACCGCCCTCCTCCACCCCTCCAATCCCTCACTCATTGCTATCATTTTCCAAATACTTCAAATATTTCACACCCTATCACAACAAATCCTCCTTCTCCCCCTCTCAACTATTTTCGCAGATACCCCTTCTTAAATTCTTTCATTTTCTCAAAACGCTCTCTAAGACCATAACTTTCGCCCATCCACCAAAATCACAGCCCCCCTCCCTCTCTACCCATCCTCCTTTCCCTGCATACACCCCCCATACACAAACATTCCAACTTACTTTTCCCCTTCAATCTTGACCGCAGCCATCTGGTTAAACACCTCCCTCCCCGCTCTTCCTCCACTCCCTCTCTGCCATCCACTTTACCCCTGCTCATCCCCCACCTATTTCTCTTACCACCAGCCACAGTAGTCCTTGCTCACCCCATCCTTCCATTTTTCCCCACTCATTTTCTTCAACATTCATTTCTATTTCTCCAACAAGTACGGACGTCTACCCAGTAGGGGCCATTATTTCATTTTATTTTTCCTCCCAATATGTCTACCCTACATGTATCTGTACTTGCATGATATTTTTCTCTATTTTATCATCCTGATGAAGTCTTATAAATAAAGACGAAACGTTGATGTAAACATAAAAAACATCCATTTTTTGGTTTTCCTTTTTCATTTTCCCATATATATATATATATATATATATATATATATATATATAAATAGTATTTAAGAATATCATACAAGAGTATGTTATGAATATATTTTAAAAAGTATCACAACAAATCCTAATACGATAAATTTACTCAATATTAGGAAGAGACCATCATCATGGTAAAATATCTACTTTCATATTTAGGCATTTAACAGATTTTAACATCATACTAAAAATATTTCTGGCAGGGAAAATGTATGTTTTTGCTGTATATAATTGATGTCAATATATTATTTTGATTCTTAAAATATGACTTTTTTCTCCATTTTTAACTTTACGATTTTCCTTGTAATACATTGATAAACAATTTCTTACATATGCCGAGAAATAATCAAATACTTGCTTCGTCATTGCAACAGAAATTGATGTTATGGTTAACGCAAAATTACAATACTATTTTTTCTATCCATTTCAATTTGTGTGTGTAATTATTTACATAATATACGAATATACAAATGGTTTGTACATTCTTAATTCAAAGCATAAAATCATTAAATAATATATAGTAATTAAACAAAATGTTACCTGAGTATTTCCTTCTGATGAGAAGAATATTTTCTTCGAAAAAGCAGGGTTGAAAGGACATAAACGGAGTCACCTGTTAATATTTGTCAAAATTTTAGAAAATATGAAAATAAACATATAAGTGTTTATATATATATCTTCATCACTATATATATATATATATATATATATATATATATATATATATATAAACATATATATATGATAATTATTATTTCATGTACTCACATAAAATGTCATAAAGAGATATATTTTATGTACCGATTTTCAGTAATTACCTCAACAGTGATCAATACGTTAGTAGAGCTAGTTAGTAAGTTATGGAAATATATTAATGCCAATTAAGCTACACAGAGGCTTTCGCGTTCTATTCCCGTAGCTTGCCGATTCCCTACAGAGATGAAACCCGCAAGTCTCTCGGTAGATTAATGACCATAAATATACTTTCATATTTTACTCTATCCATATCTCTCTCCCTCTCTCTCTCTCTCTCTCTCCCTCTCTCTCTCTCTCTTATATATATATATATATATATATATATACAGAGATGGGGAGACAGACTGACAGACACACAGTAAAAAAGAGAGAAATACTTAACTATAGACATAATTTTCTTTATTATTATAAAGATGATGTGCGACTGGTCCTTGACACTTTTCACATGGCGTCTTCGCGTGACTTTTATAAAGCTGAAAAATATATCTTTGTGAACAATCAGTGTTACCTGCTCGCCCTTCCCTCACCATCAGTCTCGCTCACTCATGAAAGAAGAAGACGGAAAAGGGATGACAGATCTTGAACTCGGATTGAACTCGATAAATAAAAATCGGGATTGAGCTGCAAGAGTTGGCCGTGTCGAATATGACGTAGGTTTGTGGAATGTCAAAGACGAAAGCTTCCCAATGACTGGCCATCACGTTAATGCGACAAGCCATGACACGACATCACACGAGAAAGAAACAAGGAAAGAGAGAGAGAGAGAGAGCAATGGGTGGTGGAGAAATTATAGGCGTTCCATTAAGTGCCTTGAAGGGGAAGAAAGGAAGGTGGCAAATATTTTCTTTTTTAGAGAGGGATTGAAAAGATAAGGAGATAATTTGAAAGATAATAGGGGTCTGGAAAGGCGAAAATAAAAGAAAGAGAAATACAAATAAATCTAAGGGATTGTAAAAAAGAACAGGTGTCACTTGTTTTAATGTCGACCGATCCTAAATTACCGAAAGGGATCAGGCGATTGACATTAGATTTAGTAGGTAAGCGCTATATTAGAAACACTAACACGTATACGTGCCAAACTGCTGAAAAGTGTAGAACTATTTGTACGTTATAAAACATTGAGACCGAGACGAATATAAAAAATATTAAAAATAATATGTAAATGCTTTATTTGCTACGTTTATTTTAATTAATAATGGTTTGGCTTATTGTGTTGTTTTTTGTTTGTTTTTGTACAAATGTGTTACCATTTCTCAAGGCCAAAAGTCAATCGAAGATAAGGTCTGGTTGTTTAGTCGTTTTGTTTTACGGCATAACAACCTCTTTCGGGTTATTTAACGCTGAATCCGGCCATTTTGGTAAAAGTGGTGGATCTTTTTAAGAAGACCCCTACCACTGCCAAGGGAGACAACTTTTCGGCTTGCTAAGTTATTTACGTGTTAACCCTTGTCACACGTGTTTGAGTGCACCTTTCCTTATGCCTTTTTAAAGACTATCAACCCTGGTCCACGACAAGGAGTCTGCTGTAGTTTTTCTGCAACGTCTCTGGAAGAATGGCCATCAAATGGTTTTATCGAGTAATTGGTCCAGATGGTGATGTAATTCACGTACATTTCAGACAGAACTTGCTCTCCGAAAGGGAACGTGGATGGAGTGGTCAAATGTGGAATTAAGAACAGTGGTTTTATTTATTTACTGCTGGACCAAAAATCTTACATCCATGAAATTCTGTTCCGATCCCATTCAATAAAAAAACATCCCTTATACATTCTTATTTTGTTAATTTTTTTAAGCAAAAGTGGCTGAAAGGTTGTCTCCCTTGACAGTGGTTGGGATCTTCTTAAAAAGATCCAAAGTTTTCATGCTTTAAGTTCTATAAATGTTCAAGCATATATTCATGGTGTTTGATTGTATTTTTTATTTTCATACTTTCACTGCATATCAACCCTTTTCGGGTTATTTAATGCCAAATCCAATGATTTTGGCAAAGGTTTTTGATGATTCAACTTCTTTATCTTCGAAACCTATTAAACTCTAGAAGTTAAATAGCAAACAGCTGTTTACACATACATTAATTTACCTTAAGGTGATATAAAATAAAAATTAAAAATAAATAAATAAAAATAAATAAATGAATAAATAAATAATTAAATAAATAAATAAATAAAAAACTGAACAAGTTAAAATTTAAAACCTAAAATAGAAATACAAGAAACCACGTGTTAAAATAAATTCGCCCACTGTATTGACAAAGCAAAGGAAACAGGATATAGGAAAATCCATTGTTAACAAAAAATAGGATAGGCATAGGAGCGTCACCAAACAAAGCCTTTGTTCGCGGGTAGCCCAACGATTGGCTGAGGGAACAACAAAGAATCTGATTGGTTAACTAGCAAGCCATGTATATAAAAACACTTGACAAAAATAACTCCATGCACTTAGCCTGACGATTCCCCCCGGGGATGAATCACGGGAGCCTCTGTGTAGCTTGATTGCCATATATATTTTCATTCCTTACTATCTAGCTCTACTTACGTATCGAGCACTGTTGAAGCAAATACTGAAAACTGACACATAAAAAAGTATATCTCCTTATAATATTTTATGTGGATACATGAAGTACTAATATATATATATATATATATATATATATATATATATATATATATATATATATATATATTTATATATATATATATTTATATATATATATATATATTTATATATATATATTTATATATATATATATATATATATATATATATATATATATATATATATATATATATATATATATATATATATATATACAGTGTAACCCGGATACCCTGATATAAGAGAAACTCAGATATAAGAGAGATTTTCTCTGGTCCCGTCCTCCCCGATATAAGAGAGTTCGTTTTAAGTGACAGTGATATATCGTTAATCAGACGACCTCTACCTCATGCTTTGCTTTGTGTGTCTAAGGGTAGCGCTACCCGCTTTTTGCCGACTTTGCTTGTCGTTGCATTTAAATG